>OU342742.1:479537743-479898357 GCA_910589775.1 Avena eriantha | reverse complement strand
CCACACCCAGTGTCATTGCATTGTGTGTTCTTCTCATTAACCACACATGGATCCATTGCATGTGTGTTCTTCTCATTAACCACACATGGATCCACCGGTGTCATTGTATGTCTTGCTCTTCTCATTAACCACATCTAGAGTCATTGGCTGTCTGTTCTTTTCACAAACCACATATCACCAGATTCATTGCATGTGTGTTCTTCCCATAGACCACACATGGATCCACCTAGTGTCATTGCATGTGTGTTCTTCCCATGAACCACAGCTAGAGTCATTGCATGCGTGTTCTTCTCACAAACCATATCATGAACCACACCCAGTGTCATTGCATGTGTGTTCTTCTCATTAACCACACATGGATCTACCGGTGTCATTGCATGTCTGCTCTTCTAATTACCGACATCTAGATTCATTGCATGTGTGTTCTTTTCACAAACCACATATCACCAGTCATTGCATGTGTGTTCTTCCCATGAACCACACATGGATCCACCAGTGTCATTGTATGTCTGCTCTTCCCATGAACCACAGCTAGAGTCATCGCATGCGTGCTCTTTTCATGAACCACAGCTAGAGTCATTGCTTTTGTGTTCTTCTTACAAACCATATCATGAACCACACCCAGTTTCATTGCATGTGTGTTCTTCTCATTAACCACACATGGATCTACCGGTGTCATTGCATGTCTGCTCTTCTGATTAACCACATCTAGAGTCATTGCATGTGTGTTCTTTTCACAAACCACATATCACTAGAGTCATTGCATGTGTGTTCTGCCCATGAACCACACATAGATCCACCAGTGACATTGCATGTGTGTTCTTCCCATGAACCACACATGGATCTACCAGTGTCATTGCATGTGTGTTCTTCCCATGAACCACACATGGATCCACCCGTGTCATTGTATGTCTGCTCTTTTCATGAACCACAGCTAGAGTCATTGTATGACTGCTCTTTATGAACCATAGCTAGAGTCATTGCACGTGTGTTCTTCTTACAAACTATATCATTAACCATAGCCAGAGTCATTGCATGTGTGTTCTTCTCATTAACCACACATGGATCCACTAGTGTCATTGCATGTGTGCTCTTCTCATTAACCACAACTAGTGTCATTGCATGTGTGTTATTCTCACAAACCATGTAAGGATCCACCGGTGTAATTGCATGTGTGTTCCTCTCATAGACCACACATGGATCCACCGGTGGCATCGCATGTCTGCTCTTTTCATGAACCACAGTTACAGTCATCGCAAGTCTGCTCTTTTCATGAACCACCACTAGAGTCATTGCATGTGTGTTCTTCTCACAAACCACATATCCACCAGTGTCATTGCATGTGTGTTCTTCCCATGAACCACACATTGATCCACCAGTGTCATTGCATGTGTGTTATTCTCGCAAACCACGTAAGGATCCACCGGTGTAATTGCATGTGTGTTCCTCTCATAGACCACACATGGATCCTCCGGTGGCATCGCATGTCTGCTCTTTTCATGAACGACAGTTAGAGTCATCGCATGTCTGCTCTTTTCATGAACCACAACTAGAGTCATTGCATGTGTGTTCTTCTTACAAAGTATATCATTAACCACAGCCAGAGTAATTGCATGTGTGTTCTTCTCATTAACCACACATGGATCCACCGGTGTCATTGCATGTCTGCTCTTCTCATTAACCACAGTTAGAGTCATTACATGTCAGTTCTTTTCACAAACCACATATCACCAGAGTCATTGCATGTGTGTTCTTCCCACAGACCACACATATCACCGGTGTCATTGCATGTGTGTTCTTCCCATGAACCACACCTAGATCCACCAGTGTCATCGCATGTCTGCTCTTTTCATAAACTACAGCTAGAGTCATTGCATGTGTGTTCTTCTCACAGACCACATATCACCTATGTCCTTGCATGTGTGTTCTTCCCACAGACCACACATGGATCCACCAGTGTCATTGCATGTGTGTTCTTCCCATAGACCACACATGGATCCACCCAGTGTCATTGTATGTGTGTTCTTCCCGTTAACCATAGCTAGAGTCATTGCATGCGTGTTCTTCTCACAAACCATACCATGAACCACACCCAGTGTAATTGCATGTGTGTTCTTCTCATTAACCCCACATGGATCCACCGGTGTCATTGCATGTCTTCTCTTCTCATTAACCATAGCTAGAGTCATTGCATGTATGTTCTTTTCACAAACCACATATCACCAGTCATTGCATGTGTGTTCTTCCCATGAACCACACATGGATCCACCATAGTCATTGCATGTGTGTTCTTCCCATGAACCACACATGGATCTACCAGTGTCATTGCATGTGTGTTCTTCCCATGAACCACACATGGATCCAGCAGTGGCATTGCATGTCTGCTCTTTTCATGAACCACAGCTAGAGTCATCTCATGTCTTCTCTGTTCATGAACCACAGCTAGAGTAATTGCATGTGTATTGTTCTTACAAACCACATATCCACCAGTGTCATTGCATGTGTGTTCTTCCCATGAACCACACATGGATCCACTAGTGTCATTGCATGTGTGTTATTCTCACAAACCACGTAAGGATCCACCGGTGTAATTGCATGTGTGTTCCTCTCATAGACCACACATGGTTCCACTAGTGGCATCGCATGTCTGCTCTTTTCATGAACCACAGTTAGAGTCATCGCATGTCTGCTCTTTTCATGAATCACAGCTAGAGTCATTGCATGTGTGTTCTTCTCACAAACCACATATCGACCAGTGTTATTGCATGTGTGTTCTTCCCATGAACCACACATGGATCCACCAGTGTCATTGCATGTGTGTTATTCTCACAAACCACGTAAGGATCCACTAGTGTAATTGCATGTGTGTTCCTCTCATAGACCACACATGGATCCAATAATGGCATCACATGTCTGCTCTTTTCATGAACCACAGTTAGAGTCATCGCATGTCTGCCCTTTTCATGAACCACAACTAGAGTCATTGCATGTGTGTTCTTCTTACAAACTATATCATTAACCACAGCCAAAGTCATTGCATGTGTGTTCTTCTCATTAACCACACATGGATCCACCGGTGTCATTGCATGTCTGCTCTTCTCATTAACCACAGCTAGAGTCATTGCATGTCTGTTCTTTTTACAAACCACATATCACTAGAGTCATTGCATGTGTGTTCTTCCCACAGACCACACATATCACCGGTGTCATTGCATGTGTGTTCTTCCCATGAACCACAGCTAGATCCACCAGTGTCATCGTATGTCTGCTCTTTTTATAAACGACAGCTAGAGTCACTTCATGTGTGTTCTTCTCACAGACCACATATCACCAGTGTCATTGCATGTGTGTTCTTCCCACATACCACGCATGGATCCACCAGTGTCATTGCATGTGTGTTCTTCCCACAGACCACACATGGATCCACCTATTGTCATTGCATGTGTGTTCTTCCCATGAACCACAGCTAGAGTCATTGCATGCGTGTTATTCTCACAAACCATATCATTAACCACACCCAGTGTCATTGCATGTGTGTTCTTCTCATTAACCCCACATGGATCCACCGGTGTCATTGCATGTCTGCTTTTCTCATTAACCAGAGCTAGAGTCATTGCATGTCTGTTCTTTTCACAAACCACATACCACCAGAGTCATTGCATGTGTGTTCTTCCCACGGACCACACATGGATCCACCAGTGTCATTGCATGTGTGTTCTTCCCATGAACCACACATGGATCCACCAGTGTCATCCCATGTCTGCTCTTTTCATGAACCATAGCTAGAGTCATTGCATGTATGTTCTTCTCACAGACCACATATCACCTGTGTCATTGCATGTGTGTTCTTCCCACATACCACACATGGATCCACCAGTGTCATTGCATGTGCGTTCTTCCCACAGACCACACATGGATCCGCCCAGTGTCATTGCATGTGTCTTCTTCCCACAGACCACACATGGATCCACTAGAGTCATTGCATGTGTGTTCTTCCCATGAACCACACATGGATCCACCAGTGTCATTGCATGTCTGCTCTTTTCATGGACCATAGCTAGAGTCATTGCATGTGTGTTCTTCTCACAAACCACATATCACCGGTGTCATTGCATGTGTGTTCTTCCCATGAACCACATATGGATCCACCAGTGTCATTGCATGTGTGTTCTTCCCACAGACCACACATGGATCCACCAGTGTCATTGCATGTGTGTTCTGCCCATGAACCACACATGGATCCACCAGTGTCATTGTATGTCTGATCTTCCCACGAACCACAGCTAGAGTCATCGCATGCGTTCTCTTTTCATGAACCATAGCTAGAGTCATTGCATGTGTGTTTTTCTTACAAACCATATCATGAACCACACCTTGTGTCATTGCATCTGTGTTCTTCTCATTAACCACACATGGATCCACCGGTGTCATTGCATGTCTGCTCTTCTAATTAACCACATATAGAGTCATTGCATGTGTGTTCTTTTCACAAACCACATATCACCAGAGTAATTGCATGTGTGTTCTTCCCATGAACCACACATGGATCCACCAGTGACATTGCATGTGTGTTCTTCCCATGAACCACACATGGATCTAACAGTGTCATTGCATGTGTGTTCTTCCCATGAACCACACATGGATCCACCCGTGTCATTGCATGTCTACTCTTTTCATGAACCACAGGTAGAGTCATTGCATGTCTGCTCTTTATGAACGACAGCTAGAGTCATTGCATGTGTGTTCTGCTTACAAACTATATCATTAACCACAGCCAGAGTCATTGCATGTGTGTTCTTCTCATTAACCACACATGGATCCACCAGTGTCATTGCATGTGTGCTCTTCTCATTAACCACAACTAGAGTCATTGCATGTCCGTTCTTCTGAGAAACCACATATCACCAGAGTCATTGCATGTGTGTTCTTCCCACAAACCACATATTACCGGTGTAATTGCATGTCTGCTCTTCTCATTAAGCACAGCTAGATCCATCCGTGTCATTGGATGCATGTTCTTTTCATAAACCGCATATGGATACTAATTAACCTTAGGAGAGCCCTAACCTTAGCGTTAGACCGAGTCTTCTAGAAGGCACGCCCTAACATAGTTGTTCTGCTTGTCAATTGTTACATACCGTTCGATCGGGGCGTTTGGACGATTGGGATGGGTTTCGTGAGATCGATCCGCGAGTAGTCTGTTCTGCGGCATGATTGGCCACGCTTGCTCTGGACAAACTGGCAACACCGGGGGCTCCCCTGTTGCGAGTGTCACGACTCATGAGTTGAGCGGGCCATATCCCAGTGTCACGTCCCCATTACTTCTCTTCCTCCCCGTACTTCTCTTCCTTCCCCTCGAAGCCACATTCCCCACTTCACTCCCATCCCGCCGTAGCCGCAAGCCGACGGTGCCGCCATCCCAATCCCCTCTCCGGCAGCCACCCCCTCCCCTCTCGCCATGGGTTCAAGGGGAGACGACGAGGAAACGCGTCGTGACGACAGGGACGGTGATTTCAGTGTGAGTCGTCTCATCTCTATCTCTATCATCCGTGGCCAGTTATCTATTTTTTGAGCCAGATATACTCCGTTTACTCATGTGCGTATGATGTGTTAGGCCAACCAGACGATGTATGACGCCGACTATCACGGTTTAGCGGATGAAGACAGTCCTCTGCTATGTAAACATGGATATGTGCCCGCTAAATTTGTAGCGTTTGAAGGACAAAACGCAGGCATGAGGTTTCTACGGTGTCAAGGACATCGTGCAATGATGCGAGGCGGAAGTTGCGGTGTTGTCAAATGGGTAGATCTAGAGTGGCCCAAATCGATGCAGAAAACGCTGGACAAACTATGGGAAATGACTATTGAGTTGAAAGAATCCCCATTCAGCTCACTTCTTGACAGTGTTGAGATGAAGCTATGGGAACCAGTTGACACGACCAAGCATAAGTGAGATCTCATGGGGGTGGAAGACAAGGTTAGCAAAGTCGAGAAGGAGAGGGACGCGGCGTTGGCCCTGAAGGCTAAAGCAGAGCAAGAACTGACTCAAGCAAGGAAGGATCTTCACCAGGCCAAAGTCCTGCAGTTCACAACTACGAGTATTGACAAGTGCATGAGGAAAGATGCAGAGAAACAATTGAAGCTATCCAAGGAAGATGCTAAAAGGAAGGAGCAGACGATTCGATCCTTGCTCTTGTAGAAAGATGCGCATAGGGCTAAGATTAGGAAGATCAAGGAGATGTGTGATAACTAGTTCTATTTAGCTTAAGCCCCGTGCCTTTTTTAAGTTGTAATAGTTGTACTTGTTGACCTAGCGGTCTTAACTATTGGCCCCGGAGTCCTGGGAGTAAAAAAATTGGTCGCCCGTTAATCTGTCTTAACCCTCCATTACTTCCTTTTGTCTGACCAATGTCCCTTGGAAATTCCGCCCGTCGCTTCGTCGTCCTCGTGTACAAATAGGAGGTGCCACAGCTAGTCGCTTCGTCGCCCATCCCCTCGCCCTCTCCAATCTCCACCGCGCCGTCCACCCCCTCGCTCCCTCTCCAATCTCCACCGCGCCGCCATGGAGATGCCCTCGCCGAACTTCTACGAGGCGGTGATGTTCGCGCACTTCGACATCCTCGCGCCGCCGGCCGCGATGGTGCCCCACGGATGGCGCATCAGCTATGCGAGGGTGCCGGTGGCTCCGCTCCTTGTCCCCGACGGAGCCCTGATGGAGAGCAAAATCGCGGCACGCCGCCGCTAGATGCCCGCATGGAAGAGGGTGCTACCCCGGTACGCGACGGCCAGCCCGTACTGACCGGTGCTGTTCAAGAAGGAGCGGAAGGCCAAGATTGGCAACCGCATCGTTTACGGGCCCGTGGTGCACCGGGATCTCCGTAACCCAGAAGGGCGGGATAGGTTCTGGTCCATCCCTGGACGGACCAAGTTCACCGTCATCGCCACCGCTCACCACGAAGAGGTGCTCCGTCTCGCGTACAATGCGGAAATTGTGGAGGTTCCGTCCGACAAAGACGAGGAAGCCGGCGGCTCGGAGGACAGTGGCAGCAGAAGTGAAATTGTTGACTAGTCGTTGAATTAATGTAGGATGTGAAATCGCACCTTTGTTTAGAAGAATTTGTGGTTGAATTAATGAAATTCCTCGATTTAGATCTCCGTCTCGATTAATTTGTGGAAGAATTTGTGATTTAGATCAATTTCTGCCTCGATTTAGATCTCTGTCCCGGATTGGGAACATGACCGTGGACCAAAGACCCCTTTTCTACTAGTGTATTCTGACATTGGTGGTTTGTTTAAACGTAATCTACATGGATTTGGCCGAATGCAAATGGCACAACTGATGGGTTCGTAGCATGGAAAACAAAAAAATTCTACCGCAAGAACGAATAAAACCCAGATCTAATCTAGATAAAAGCCAAGATCTAATCTATTAGACATGTGCAACGAGATAGATCTGTACTAACCCTTGTAGACACGAAAGCGTTACGAGATTAGATCTCGTGGTTGATGTAGTCGATCACTTGCCGATCTCAAGATCGAGTGGACGATCCTTCCGACGCCGCGTTCCGGAAGCGCTTCCGCAGTCGGTCACACGTGCGGAGTCGAAGCAGACCTTCCTCTCCTCGTTCTAGCGAGCAGCGGAGGTAGTAGATCTCTCCACGGAATCCCAGCAGCACGACGCCGTGGTGGTGGTGGTGGAGTGGAGAATTCTGCAGGGCTTCCCCTAAGCCTGAGCAGAAGGAAGGAGGAGAAGAGAGGCGGCTTGGGGCAAGAGTGGAGGATCAAAGGGGGGTGGCGCCTCCACCCCTCTATATATAGAGGGAGGGGTGCGGCCTAGGGTTCCCACCCCTAGGCCCACCCCTTAGGGCCGGCGCACCAAGGAGGTGGGGGGAGGAGTCCTCCCCCCAAGTCTCCTCTTTAAATTTCCCTTATCTTATCTTATCTTATCTTGGTTTTCAAATAAACTCCAAAATATCTTCTAGAACCTTCCGGAACATTCCGAAACCTTCTAGAATCCCCATACAAACACTCCGGAACATTTCCTGACTCAGAAGAAGATCCCCATTATATGAATCTTACTCCCTGGACAATTCCGGAGCTCCTCGTGATGTCCCGAATCCAATCCGAGACTCCGAACAACATTCGGTCTCCAACGCACATTCCATATATACTTAAAACAACTTCGAACCTTAAGTGTGTCACCCTACGGTTCGTGAATATGTAGACATGACGGAGACACCTCTCCGATCAATAACCATCAGCGGGATCTGGAGATCCATAACGGCTCCCACATACTCAACGATGACTTCGTGATCGATTGAACCATTAACATACGAAACCAATTCCCTTTGTCTCGCGATACTCTACTTATCCGAGGTTTGATCATCGGTATCTCCATACCTAGTTCTACCTCGGTACTGACAAGTACTCTTTACTCGTTCCGTGACATGTCATCCCTTGTGACCTAGTCATATGCTTGCAAGCTAACTAGATGACATTCCACCGAGAGGGCCTAGAGCATATCTATCCATCGTATGGATGGACAAATCCCAAAGTTGGTCCATGCGCTTCAACACATACTTTCAGAATACCCAACGACACCTTTATGACCGCCCAGTTACGAAGCAGTGTTTGATGTCATCAAAGTACCCATCCGGTGATGGTGATTAACACAACCTCATGGTCGAAGGATTAGGTCACTATGCATTTAAAAGCTTATAGCAATGCGAACTTAATGACTTGATCTTATGCTACGCTTACTATGGGTGTGTGTCCATCACATCATTCTCCTAATGATACAACCTTGTTATTAATGACATCCAATATCCATGACCAGGAAACCATGATCATCTATTAATCAACAAGCTAGTTCAACAAGAGGCTTACTAGGGACTCTTACATGTTTACAAAACACACAAGTATTAGTGTTTCCTAATAATACAATTATAACATGGGATGTAAACATTCATCATAAACACAAAGATATAATAATAACCATTTTTATTATTGCCTCTTGGGCATATCTCCAACAGTCTCCCACTTGCACTAGGGTCAATAATCTAGATTACATGGTAATATACCTCACACCCATGGCGTTCTAGTGTTGGTCATGCTTTGCCCTAGGGAGAGGTTTAGTTAACGGATCTTCCACATTCAGATCAGTGTGAACCTTGCAAATCTTTATATCACCATCTCGGACATACTCACGAATAGCGTGGAAACATAGCTTGATGTGCTTCAGCTTGCTATGTGACCTTGGCTCCTGTGCATTAGCTATGGCACCTGTGTTGTCATAGTAGATGGCCATCGGGTCCAACGCACTGGGAACCACGCCAAGTTCAGTAATGAACTCCTTCATCCATATGGCTTCTTGTGCAGCCTCCGAAGCAGCTATGTATTCTGATTCAGTTGAAGATTTCGCCACAACGCTTTGCTTTGCACTCCTCCAGCTCACTGCAGCACCATTCAAAATAAATACGTATCCCGACTGTGAATTCGAGTCATCCGGATCGGTGTTCCAACTAGCATCGGTGTAACCATTTACAACAAGCTGTTCATCACCTCCATAAGAAAGAACCATATCCTTAGTCCTTTTTAGGTACTTTAGGATATTCTTGATCGCTGTCCAGTGCTCCGTTCCAGGATCACTTTGATATCTGCTAGTCAAACTAAGAGCATGTGCTATATCCGGTCTTGTACACAGCATGGCATACATGATAGAACCTATGGCCAAGGCATAGGGAATATTATTCATCTTCTCTCTATCTTCTGCCGTAGCTGGACTTTGAGTCTTACTCAAGGTCTTACCTGACAACATGGGCACGAACCCTTTCTTGCTATCTTCCATTCTAAACTTCTTTAGAACTTTGTCCAAGTATGTACTTTGTGAAAGACCTATTAGGCGTCTTGATCTATCTCTATAAATCTTGATGCCTAGAATATATGCCGCTTCGCCAAGATCCTTCATTGAAAAACTATTATTCAAATAGGTTTTGACACTATTAAGAAGTTCTATATCATTCCCAATCAACAATATGTCATCTACATACAGTACTAGGAATGCTACAGAGCTCCCACTCACTTTCTTGTAAATACAAGCTTCTCCATAAGTTTGTATAAATCCAAAGTTTTTGATTACTTTATCAAAACGTTGATTCCAACTCCGGGATGCTTGCTTCAGTCCATAAATGGAGCGCTGAAGTTTGCATACCTTGTCAGCATCTTTAGGATCGACAAAACCCTTGGGTTGTACCATATACAACTCTTCCTCAATGTCACCATTAAGGAACGCCGTTTTGACATCCATCTGCCAAATCTCATAATCGAAATGTGCAGCAATTGCTAACAAAATCCTCACAGACTTTAGCTTCGCTACTGGTGAGAATGTCTCATCGTAGTCAACTCCTTGAATTTGTCGGAACCCTTTCGCGACAAGTCGAGCTTTATAGACGGTAACATTACCATCAGCATCTGTTTTTCTCTTGAAAATCCATTTGTTCTCGACAGCCTTACGGCCATCCGGTAAGTCCACCAAACTCCATACTTGGTTTTCGTACATGGATCCTATTTCGGATTTCATGGCTTCTAGCCATTTGTCGGAATCTGGGCTCACCATAGCTTCTTCATACGTCGCAGGGTCATCAGCGTTGTCCACCAACATGACGTTCAAGGCAGAGTCATACCAATCAGGAGTGGCACGAACCCTCGTTGACCTGCGAGGTTCAGCAGCAACTTCGACTGAAGTTTCATGATCTTTATCATTAGCTTCCTCTCCAATTGGTGCAGGCGGCACAAAAACATCTTCCGGTGCTGCGCTACTCTCAAATCCGAGAGAAGGTTCAATAACCTCGTTGAGTTCTACTTTCCTTCTAGTCACCTCCTTCGAGAGAAACTCCTTCTCAAGAAAGGATCCATTCTTGGCAACAAAAACTTTGCCTTCGGATCTATGATAGAAGGTATACCCAATTGTTTCTTTAGGGTATCCTATGAAGACGCATTTCTACGCTTTGGGTTCAAGCTTTTCAGGTTGCAACTTCTTTACATATGCTTCGCAACCCCAAACTTTAAGGAACGACAACTTAGGTTTCTTACCAAACCACAATTCGTACGGTGTCGTTTCAACGGATTTAGATGGTGCCCTATTTAAAGTGAATGCGGCTGTCTCTAATGCATAGCCCCAAAACGATAGCGGTAAATCTGTAAGAGACATCATAGACCGAACCATATCTAAGAGAGTTCGATTACGACGTTCGGACACACCATTACGTTGTGGTGTTCCCGGCGGTGTCAATTGCGAAAGTATTCCACATTTCTTCAAATGCATGCCAAACTCGTAACTTAGATATTCACCTCCGCGGTCAGAACGCAGAAACTTAATCTTCTTGTTACGATGATTTTCCACTTCACTTTGAAATTCCTTAAACTTCTCGAAAGTTTCGGACTTATGTTTCATAAAGTAGACATACCCATATCTACTTGAGTCATCCGTGAAAGTGAGAACATAACGATATACACCACGCGATGCTACACTCATTGGACCGCACACATCGGTATGTATTATTTCCAGTAAGTCTGTAGCTCGCTCCATTGTACCAGAGAATGGAGTCTTAGTCATTTTTCCCATTAGACATGCTTCACATCTTTCAAGTGATTCAAAATCAAGTGATTCAAGAAGTCCATCAGAATGGAGTTTCTTCATACGCTTCACTCCAATGTGACCAAGACGACAGTGCCACATGTATGTAGAATTATCATTCAACTTTGTTCATTTAGCATCAATGTTGTGAACATGTGTATCACTACTATCGAGATTCAGTAAGAATAAACCATTCATCTCAGGTGCATTACCATAAAAGATATTACTCATATAAATTGAAAAACCTTTATTCTCAGACTTAAAAGAGTAACCATCTCGCAATAAACAAGATCCAGATATAATGTTCATGCTTAACGCAGGCACCAAATAACAATTATTCAAATTTAAAACTAATCCCGAAGGTAGATGTAGAGGGAGCGTGCCGACGACGATCACATCAACCTTGGAGCCATTTCCAACGCGCATCGTCACCTCGTCTCTCGCCAGTCTTCGCTTATTCCGCAGCTCCTGTTTTGAGTTACAAATATGAGCAACCGAACCAGTATCAAATACCTAGGCACTACTACGATTACTGGTAAGATACCCATCAATAACATATATATCAAATATACCTTTCTTCTTGATGTTGCCATTCTTCAGATCCGCCAGGTACTTGGGGCAGTTACGCTTCCAGTGACCAGCACCCTTGCAGTAGAAGCACTCAGTTTCAGGCTTAGGACCAGCCTTGGGCTTCTTAGCAGGTGCAGCA
This sequence comes from Avena eriantha, assembly GCA_910589775.1. Taxonomy (NCBI): domain Eukaryota; kingdom Viridiplantae; phylum Streptophyta; class Magnoliopsida; order Poales; family Poaceae; genus Avena; species Avena eriantha. The sequence goes on along the minus strand of OU342742.1, from coordinate 479,886,013 downwards.
GCTTTCTTGCCGTCCTTCTTGAAGTTGCCCTTGTTCTTAGGCTTGCCCTGTCTCTTGAAATTGGTGGTCTTATTGACCATCAACACTTGGTGCTCCTTCTTGATCTCCACTTCAGCAGTTTTCAGCATGGATGATAGTTCAGGCAACGTCTTGTTCATGCAGTGCATATTGTAGTTCATCACAAAGTTCTTATAACTCGGTGGCAGTGATTGGAGGAGACGGTGAATCCCTAACTCATTAGGAATCGATATCCCCAACTCTTGGAGCTTGTTTGCGTACCCAGACATGGTGAGCACGTGCTCACTAACGGAGCTTCCCTCTTCCATCTTACAGTTAAAGAACTTTTCGGAGGCCTCATAGCTCTCCATGGCCGCGCGAGTCTCAAAAATTAGCCTGAGCTCCTTAATGATCTCGAACGGGTCGTGGTGCTCAAAACGCTTTTGGAGCTCCGCTTCTAAACCGTACAGGATGGCACACTGAACTATGGAGTAATGATTTTTCCGAGTGGCGTAAACATTCTTTACGTCATCGGTGGCATCTTCTGCAGGTGGGTCACCTAGCGGTGCTACGAGCACATAGGTCAACTGACCAGCCCTGAGGACGATCTTCAGTCCACGAAACCAGTCCGTGAAATTGCTTCCATTGTTTTTAAGCTTTTCTTTCTCTAGGAACGCATTGAAATTGATGGAGGGGGTCGCCATAATCTACAACAAATTTTGCAAGTAGTTTAGACTAAGTTTATGATAAATTGAGTTCAAATTTCATTCTTAAATTAACTAGGTGAACTCCCACTCAAAACAACATCCCTCACATTGTCTTAGTGATTACACGAACCAAGTCCACTACACCAAGTCCGATCTTCACGAGAGAAGATGTAGTTTCATCGGCAAACAATCTTCATGTTCATCATATCATTTATATGACTCATGCTCTACCTTTCGGTATTCCGTGTTCCGAGACCATGTCTGTACATGCTAGGCTCGTCAAGATAACCTTAGTTTCCGCATGTGCAAATCTGGCTTGCACCCGTTGTATGCACACGTAGAATCTATCACATCCGATCATCACGAGATGCTTCGAAACGACGGGTCTTAGCAACGGTGCCAACTAAGGGTGAACACTTTATTACTTGATATTTAGTGAGAGGGATCATCTTATAATGCTACCGTCGCGATCTAGGCAATACAAGATGCATAAAGGATTAACATCACATGCAATTCATAATTAGTGTGATATGATATGGCCCTTTCTTCTTGCGCCTTTGATCTCCATCTCCAAAGCACGGACATGATCTCCATCATCACCAGCATTGCGTCAAGGTCAGTGGCGCCGCTTCATGGTTGTCCATCATCACTAGCAACTATTACAACTACTTGGAATAAAGCTATTACAAGATGAATAGACACGCATGCCTTAACAGAATTAAAGACAACCATTAGGCTCCTGCCGGTTGCCATATTACAACAAGGATCATTGCATACATCAAATACAATCACAATCACCTGATGGCCATATCACATCACAAAACCCCTGCAAAAACAAGTTAGACTCAGAAGAAGATCCCCATTATATGAATCTTACTCCTCGGACAATTCCGGAGCTCCTCGTGATGTCCCGAATCCAATCCGAGACTCCGAACAACATTCGGTCTCCAACGCACATTCCATATATACTTAAAACAACTTCGAACCTTAAGTGTGTCACCCTACGGTTCGTGAATATGTAGACATGACGGAGACACCTCTCGGATCAATAACCATCAGCAGGATCTGGAGATCCATAACGGCTCCCACATACTCAACGATGACTTCGTGATCGATTGAACCATTAACATACGAAACCAATTCCCTTTGTCTCGCGATACTCTACTTATCCGAGGTTTGATCATCGGTATCTCCATACCTAGTTCTACCTCGTTACTGACAAGTACTCTTTACTCGTTCCATGACATGTCATCCCTTGTGACCTAGTCACATGCTTGCAAGCTAACTAGATGACATTCCACCGAGAGGGCCCAGAGCATATCTATCCATCGTATGGATGGACAAATCCCAATGTTGGTCCATGCCCTTCAACACATACTTTCAGAATACCCAACGACACCTTTATGACCGCCTAGTTACGAAGCGGTGTTTGATGTCATCAAAGTACCCATCCGGTGATGGTGATTAACACAACCTCATGGTCGAAGGATTAGGTCACTATGCATTTAAAAGCTTATAGCAATACGAACTTAATGACTTGATCTTATGCTACGCTTACTATGGGTGTGTGTCCATCACATCATTCTCCTAATGATACAACCTTGTTATTAATGACATCCAATGTCCATGACCAGGAAACCATGATCATCTATTAATCAACAAGCTAGTTCAACAAGAGGCTTACTAGGGACTCTTACATGTTTACAAAACACACAAGTATTAGTGTTTCCTAATAATACAATTATAGCATGGGATGTAAACATTCATCATAAACACAAAGATATAATAATAACCATTTTTATTATTGCCTCTTGGGCATATCTCCAACAACAACCACAATTTATAAAGTGGAAGCACGTACACTCGGTTACTGCAGATCTGGGAGCTTCGCCAGATGCATGGGATGCAGGAGCAGAGAGGCGGTGAGATAGACGGGCTCAAGATTAGGCCAGAAAGTGGTACCCATTTCCTCCTCATCTGGGCATTATCGGTGAGAACATTGCTGTTTATGTTGCCACATCATTGTGCAACATCTGAAATAAGTTGCTGCTTCGTGGAGTGTGGCAGCTTAAATAATTTATTTCTATGCCACTTACATTCCGTCGTATTTGGAGACCTCCTGCCCCTCAGCAATCGTGGAACCGGTGGATCCTTGTTTTCAGATAGCAGTGGCACAATCACAATTTCGGATTCAACTACTGTCTTGGACGTTTCCAAACCCTAAGTCGCGCTACATTTTACTCAGCGAACGTGGGTAGATTGTTTCGCCCAGCAACGTACCACACACAGAGCTCCAGAATTTAACAGAATTACATATATAGGTTCAAGTTCAACACACTACTATGAATCTTCATTGCCAGCAGCCTTCTTCCGTAGCCTGGGTGCCAAGCCTTCACATCCAATGGCTTCTTCATTTCCTGCCTTCTTCCTCTTCCTCGGTGCCAATTTTCTTAGCTTCACGTACTCTGCATCGCCGGGACAATGGGCACCAGAATCGTGTCCAGCATCATGTTTCCACTCGTTTTTAATTTCTTCGGGCAGCAAAATGACTGACCCGACAGTCATGTTTCTAACCTTGCGGCGCTTCCTGTCAAAGAAACAAGACTGTTGCATAACTGCCCAATATCTATAGAGTAAATAAAACAAAAATTACAATTCAGCACAAACATGCGAACCCCAAGCGACCTTTGCTTACCAGGAGCTAATTGCGTTCGAGCAACCACCCTGTCCAAGAATAGAAGGGCGACTCCCAGTTGCAGCAGCTTCCACATCCAGTACATCACAATTCAGCTCAAACATGCAATCCGAAGCATCCCTTTTCATCAACCCAATTAGCTGACTGTCACACGTTATAGGAACCATGATGCCACGTTCATCCATGAAGCTGAACTTTGCAGTCTGCTTCAGCCATACTTCAACATGATTACGCAGAGCAGCAACCATATTAGATATAGTGTAGATCTGCGCAGGCGCTTCTTCCATCGTGAAACAATGGCTTCCATAACACTTGCCCTTGGAGTCGTACCTATAGAGGACTACCGTAACCAGGTAAGGGGGTCCGTGCAGATCCCACTTGACAGAAAACCGTGGACAAAATATGTTTGTCAGCGTTGGGCTAACGAACAATTTGAGGTTCAGTAGCCAGCTAGCAGTTGTAATTAGTGCGAATAGCAAACAGAAGGGTAGATCACCCGCTTGTAGGCTGAACTTCTTCTTCCTTGATAGTAGGATCTGCCATCCTCCAAACTGCTCGGCTCGTCGGCGACAGAGGCGGGCTAGAGCCTCGCAACGGCGGCTACGACATGCGCCATTGGAGCTCGGTATCAGCGACTAGGCGCAACAACTGGGCGCAGCAACTTGGCCCCAGAAGTCAAATGTCTGAAGGGATCGTCCTGCCTGGAGGGTGGATTCTGACGCCACCGGTGCTAGGGGAAAGCTGGGAATGGATTTGTGAAATTGGTCAACGCATCCAATCCACTTAGCTGCTTGATTTGCCTAAGAGGTTGCCGCGTTGGCGCCCATGTCACGGACAGATAACCGACATGTGGGTCCCGACCGTCTACTTCACGGGGCGGTTTAACATAATGTTTGTATTTGGCAGGGGTGAGATGAGTTTGCCTTGAAATGGCCCCTCTTAGTAGTTGGTGGCCCAACTTTTCGAAACGCGGTAATTTCAGGCAACTTAGGTACCGCCATGTGCTGACCTGCCAACTTTGGTACCGCAGACGAACAAGCCCCGCGACAGCGCCTTCCAAGGCATCATCGCGACGAAGCGCTTGGGCGTCAAAGCTCAAACCGCAGCATCTACACAGAGCAAAGCGTCAGCACAATAGCAAGAGATGGAAGAAAGAAGCAGTCAAGACACAGAAGGAAAAATACCTGAAAGTGACTTGGCAATCGAGAAGAGCTGTTCTTCGAACAACTTCTCCCTCGCAGCGATGGAGGTGCGCAAATCCTCTTCACGTTTCCGCGATTCATCAAGCGCAACGACTGCCTCGTCGCGACTCTTCATGGCCGCAGCAAGCATCTTTTCAAGAGAAGCGGCTTCACGAAGAAGTATGTTGTGCTCAGCTGCAAAAAATACAAGATGGACCGTTAGTCGAATATATAAACATATCACAAGGACGAAGAAGAAGAAGCAAAACATACTAACTTTCAACCACGCAATGGCGATTGTCCAGCAATGCGTGCTGTCGACCCATTGCAAGTACTTACTCCGCCAGGCGAGCAGCTTCCTTCACAATAAGCTGCAACAGGAGAAAATCAAAAGGATCAGCAGATAGCATGGATGACTAATTCGACTACAAGTAAAAGCAACATCACACATACGTGCTCCTCGAGAGACTCCAAAGTCGATTGCCGCGCAGTCGTCCAAACAACCATCTGGTGCTCCACAGCATGTGTAGAACTTGATGAATTGTGCCCGGAGTGGGTCGCCAATGGAGGAGAAGGAGTTCGCTCAGCCACTTCCTTGGCCTTGGAGTCCACGACTCCAGATTCGTTCAAAAATTGGACGTCGCCAGAAGATGACGACGCCGGTTGACTACGGGACAAAACCAACATCAGGAAATGCAACTCCAAAAAGAACCAAGATGAGAATTGTAAACTTACCAGTCAAATTTATCAAAATCAAAGGTTTGGTCCTCCGACTTCGACGACTCCTTCGGCTGCCGCATCTTCTTGCGGGTAGATGGCGCCATAGAACTCACAAGAACAACATGAATTGGCGACTCCGCACCAATAGCTGGGCCTTCTGGAGTAAAAGGAGACGACGCATCCAAATCTTTGCTACGCGAACGCTTGCAAGTGTCTGGACTGCTGGACTCGGGGGCTTCCTCCTCCTCTTCAAGTGGGACGGTCGATTCTGACTCGTCCTCTTCATGTACTTCACGAGGAATAACCCCCTCGGGAAGAGGGGGCAAACTGGGAGACACCTCAATCCTGTATACAGAAAACAAGTCAGCACACGTCAAGAAAATCAGAAGCACTCGACAAATGAAGCTACTTCGTAGCACAATCATACCTCAGGAGGAGGGTTAGAAGCATCAAAAGGAGGCATGACTGGTTCACTAGGGAGTACATCCTTGGCAGTGTACTTGGTCAACAGTCGCACCCTCTTATCTACTTCACCCGCGGAAACGGCATCGGCAGATATGCGAGTGACATCGTCCGCACCAGCCCATTGGAACATGGGGTGGATTATGGCCTGCAAGGGCTGGATGCAACGGCGCAACCATGTGCGAATGAGGGCGCAACATCCCTCTTCTTTACCCATGCAACTCTCGAGGTCGCAGACGCGCTCGTACAACACTTCTGTCTCCTCAGACTCACCGAGCATCACCACGTTCTCCCAAGAACGCCTCCTCCTGCACGGCATCGCAGGATCAAAAGGCGCGAGTCTGTAGTGCTCTCCGTCGGCCTTCTGGTCACGGATGTAGAACCACTTGCCCCTCCACCCTTGGACGGACGCCATGAGCTTTATATCGAAGTATGTGATGGAGGAGTCGACATGGACCCCGCAGCCTCCTATGTCATAGACTACGGAACCAGATGCCGACTGACGCTTCAGAGTGAAAAGGCGTTTGAAGAGACCAAAGTGTGTCTTGACTCCGAGCCAGCCTCGCAAAGTGTAATATAGCAGGCGATGTGGAGAATAGAGTTGGGGGACAGCTGATGCAGCTGGAGCCCATAGAAGCAAAGGAGGCCCCTGAAGAAAGGATGCAGGGGCAGAGATAGACCGCAGATGATGAACACTAGGAACATCACCAGGAAACCAGCAGGAGGACAAGGAGTTACCTTGCCGCCTGGCACTCGCAAGTCACCAACCACGGAGACAGAAATCCATCTTGACGAAGAAGACGAAGTTCGGACAATTTGATGATGGATGCGTGCCACACACCATTGGTGACGCGGGTGCCCGCGCCCGTCTTCTTCCGAGCGCCGGTGGTGCTGGTGCCCACAGCAGCAGAGCCACCTTTCTTCTTGGCAGTAGCAATGGCGGCGGTGGACTCAGCGGCACCTTTCTTCTCCCCCTTCTTGCAGTGGCGATGCGAGCGGAAAAAATAACTCAAAAACACACGGAGTTGGTCCAGCGCCGCGAACGGGATGAACTATAGGAGGCAGAGAATATCAGCAATGGCGATGGAGGCACAAAGCAGAGAAAGAGCAGATGGGAAATTACCACAGCTGCGCTGCTACTTAACCCCCTGGCAGATGCAATCCAACGGCCAGCTGAAACCCTATTGGACACGTGGCGCACATAGCGATCGACACGTGGAGAGGCTAAAACACGAACCGTCCCCCACTACCTCCATTACACGCGGAAATCGAGGAGGCGCAGTTAAAACGAAATATTATGCATGCGCGGTCAACTCAGGGTCAGAAAATGGGACCCACCGCTCGTCATGTCCGGTCAAAGCTGCTCACGCGGGTAACTGAGGTCATCACATCGCCAGCACTGATGTCATCAAAGATTGAGCACTAGAAGACTTCGACTACTTTAGTCCTTGCTCGAGTCTTCGACTCCATCAAGCACTCGGGGGCTACTCCCATAGGGAGCGCTGGTCGCGCACCCTATGATTTTCTTTTCTGCAGGAATATGGACATTCAAAGCATATCCAATCACTCGAATCTACGATTCGACTCTGGATCATGGGTTACTCCCATAGGGAGCGCCGGAAATAAATTCGACTAAAACAAGCAAACAAAAGACGACAGCAGTCACAAAAGTTCTTTAGTTCCTTCTTGAGTCTTCGACTCAACCAGGCACTCGGGGGCTACTCCCATAGGGAGCGCTGGTCGCGCACCCTATGATTATTTGTACATCATAATGTGTGTTGATAACATCCACACTCGAAGTCTATGGCGACACCGCCTCATATTTTTCCCTACAAAGAGACTGTGTCTCCTGGGTCACCCGAATCATCTCCGCGATGACAAAAATTCGGATGCCGCGCTTGCAGTGTGAAGATAAGACCTGAATAAGGCCTGGCAACACATTTGCTGTGCACTACCAGAAATATATCCGTGCCTACAGGTACGATGAACATGCCTCGACGGACGTGTCGAGTGCTCACACCCATATACTGGAATTCGACTCCTGTAAGACCTCCGCGGCTTGAGTCGAATTACAGCCGCACTTTTCCGAATTCGAGTCCGAGGATTCGAGTTCGAGTAGATTGTGTTGTTTTTCCCTAAGGCAGTTAACTGATACCATGCATCGGTTAAATCAGGCACGCATATCAACAATCCCTATGATAGAAACAGAACACTCGAAAAAAATACTCTGTCATGCACTCGAAAAGCTTCATAAAGTCTCCAGTCGAATTTGCGATTCCACTGGACACTTGGGGGCTACTGACATGGGTATACCCTGCAGGTACTCGTGTTTGGTATATATGGTGCAGATATGATGGAATCCCACGGCGTTGCGATAGCCCAATGAAGACTTCGAGTGGACCACGGACTCTCGATGACTTGCGAGACAAGAAGAAGTTTAAAGGTAGAAAGTTTAAAGGGAAAACCCTAATCTGTAACCGACTCGACCTACTACCCGAGACCTGGCCTATCTATATAAAGGCTAAGAGGGGACGGCGAGGAGGACACACACAACCCTAGTTTCCACAACCCTCGCCAGATTGCATCTGTGCACCATTGTAATCGTCAATTCCTTCGTTAATCCAAGAGCAGACAAGCAGGAGTAGGGACCTCTATGAGGCCTGAACCTGGGTAATGAAGGGAATATGCCCGAGAGGCAATAATAAAGTGGTTATTATCTTATTCCATGTTTATGATAAATGTTTATTTTGCATGCTATAATTGTATTGATCGGAAAAGTCAATACATGTGTGTTTAATAAACAAAAAGGGTTCCTAGTTATGCCTCTCTTATAGACTAGCTCGTTGATTAACAAGATGATCAAAGTTTCCTGATCATGGACATTGGATGTTGTTAATAACGAGGTCACAACATTGGTGGAATGATGTGATGAACATTCATCCGAAGTATAGCATTATGATCAAAGTCATTATGTTTATATTGCTATAACATCATACGAAGTAATCTTTATCCTTATACCATGAGATCATGTTAATTGCTAACACCGGAAGAGTATCTTGATAACATCAAACGTCACACCGTAACAGGGTGACTATAAAGATGGGTTCAGTGCTATGAAGGTGTTATGTTGAGGCTCATGGATCAAGAGTGGAATTTGTCAATCCCGATGACGGATAGATATACTCTGGGCCCTCTGGGTGATATCACATTGAAATAGCTTGCAAGCAAGTGATGTGATCACTAGAATGTTATATCACGGGAACGAGAAAAGAGTGCATGTCGGTAACGAGATCAAACTAGGTATGGAGATACCGATGATCGAATCTCGGACATGTAATATATCGCGAGGCAAAGAGATTTAGTTACAAGCGTTAAACGTTCTCACGATCACAGAAGTCATCGTTGAATGTGTAGGAGTCAGTACGGATCTCCAGGTCCCGCTGCTGATTATTGATCGGAGAGGGGTCTCGATCATGTCTGCCTTATTCGCGAACCGTAGGGTGACACACTTAAGGGATACCGACACCATTTGGAGCAAATATGTTTCAGATAAAGATTTAAGAAAGTGCTGGAATTATTTCAATAGACACCAAAACTGTTTCGGGTGAAATTGCTAAAATTGGTTCTGCATGTAATATTGAAATCTTGCAAGGGGTTTTATGTGAATGTTTGTTAATTAAAGTAATTAACAAAATTCTGAATAAAAATAATAAAAGAGTTTTATTAAATGAGAGAGCATTAAATTTGGAGAAATTTAATGCATTTAAAGTGGAGACTTTAAAAGGGAATGTGAAGAGGCATTTTACAGTGGAGGGGTTACCACCACATGAATGGAGGAGGTGAAGAGGCACCTCCTCCATGCGCCGGCCATGAAGGAGGGGCACTCCCCTCCTCCTATAAAAGGCCACCCTCTCCTCACTTCTCACACACACCTCCTTGTGAAGGATCTCTCTCCCCCTCTAGTATTATTCCCCCAAGGTCTCGGATTATCGAGATACATGTTCCCGGTGGCTTTATCTGGAAAGGAGTTGCTGCTTCCGCTGCTTTGCTGGAGTGAGGGACGGAAGTTGTCGGGGGTACCGGGCGTGTGTGCGATCACGGATGCACCGCTGCTTTGCGGTGCTGGACTTGGTGCTGCTGGAGCTGGATCTGATGGACGTGCTGGAGCCGGACCTGCTGGACTTCCTCACGATCTTGAGATCGGCAAGTGTACGACTACATCAACCACGAGTTCCTACTCGTTAACAAAACTCGTTGTCTTCGAGGGTAAGTTCTCGTTGGATGTATGTCCACCCGTTGCTTTGTACCTAGTAAATAGAACTTGGCGTGTAGTTCACATCGTAGATTTTTTTTCTATGCTGTGGACCCAACAGTGGTATCAGAGCCTGATCTATGCTTAGGTGCTTTGCACGGGTAGTACACATATGTTTATATGTGGGCGATGATGATCATGATATTGCATCTTCTATGTATTTTGGATATTGGTGGCATAGTGGGATGAAGCGGCCCGGACCAACCTTACATGTCATCGTACATGAGACCGGTTCCACGACTGACATGCAACTTGTTTTGCATAAGTGGCTGGCGGGTGTCTGTCTCTCCTACTATAGTCAATATCTGATTTACAACGAGTTGCTAATAACTTGTTTATCCTCGTTGTGGTTCATGTTCGTAGGTAAGAACGGTTCTATCTCCGAAAGCCCTAAGCCACGTAAAACTTGCAATTGATAAATTAGAGGCGTCTAGTTTAGATCGTTGCTGGGCTAGTGTCTTGATATGGTATTGTTGTAAGTAGATGTATGATAGATACTCTTACAACACACTCAACGTGTAAGTTCCATAGACCTTGGCCTTACACACAAAGGAATGATAGAGATCATACCACGATGCAAATAGAGATCAAATGCATGGACCATATCATCTCACTTTACACATTAGATGTTAGCATCTTATACTGCTAGTTTGGCGCTTTCTGTAGCATTGTAAGATGATCCCTCATTTAGATATCAAGATAAAAATGTGTTCTTCCTTAAGTATGCACCGTTTTGTGGATCGTATTTCGAGACATCACGTGATGATCGGGTGTACTCGACTCTACGCTTTCATACAAATAGGTATAAGACAGTTTTACACATGCGAGTACTAAGGTTCTTCCTTGGCGAGCCTAGCATGTACAGACATGGCCTCGGAACACGGACCGAAAGGTTAAGCATGAGTCATATAGTTGATATGATGCCCATATAGATGCTCTCCTTTGAAGCTACATCAACTCACGTGATGATCGGTCTTGGTGTAGTGGATTTGGTTCATGTAATCACCAAAAAGACACGAGGGATGTCGTTTTTGAGTGGGAGTTCATTTCTAATTTGGATTAGTCGAACCAAATTTGTCATAAATTAAATCAAAGTGAATTTGCATAGTTTGTTGTAGTCATTGGCATTCGTTTTCTACCTTATGCTTAGTTTTTTTATTTGAGATAATAGAACTATAGAATTCTGGATATTTACTTTACGAACTGGTATCGTATTGTTTTGAATGTCAATTTAAAGTTTATAAGTCCTATTGCAAACGTTCAGCAAACTCTATTTACTCCATGAATTTTAATAAGTAGTATTAAATCAAGAGTAAGAATTCCAATGTTAGTATCTAAAGTATCATGTTTGCCTCCATGATTATTGATATTCAAAAGTTGTTTTAATATCAAGATTATATTGGAGCTGAAAATTGTTTTAGAAACCATCATGTGTGAAAGATAGTGTGATATCTGAAACAATGTTTTTTGGTTGCATTATGATAGAGTATAATTTAGCAAAATACATGTTCTCATATTGTATGGGAATTTGTGAAGGTTGGAGACGCTAGGCGTCCTAATCTACTAAAAAGGTTTTGGGAACTGATATTATACTCGTGATTCTTCCTTATAGGCTATAGTAGCTTGATCATGAAAGTTGCCATGATAAGGATGAATAGAAGATGTAAGTAAAATGTTTACTACACTAATAGATTACTAAAGAATGGATTTTTGAAAGAATGCCAAACATTTGATGATGGTGATTCACTTCAAAGTGTAAGTCCAAAGGTATTAGTATTTGACTATATACAAGCTTTGCACCATGTGTCATGCTGATGACACCACTATTAATGTTGATAGATTCTTTTAAAAGAAAAGGAATTGTTGAAAGAGAATCTATAAAATATTTGGCAGAAAAGAAAAGGTTGGACATGTCCAACTTGGGTATATAGAAGATATACATGTTATGGTTGTATTCCTTGCTTATTAAACAATGTGGTTCTTAGGTATTGGATACCGGTACTGGATACCGAATTGGTTGGTATGAAGTGTCATACAGGACAACGCAATTCATGAACTGCAATGGCCCAAGTAACTAGCAAGAGAATGAGTGATGATGATCATCGAAAACAAATAAAGTGTTATTGTGCTTTTTCGTTGTCGTCAAACCTAGCCTTCAAGATTTTTTTTAATAATTGTTATTTTGTTCTGGTATTACGAGAACAATGGTTGTTCAAATAATTACCGTATTCCATAAAGGATGGATGAACTTTTACAAGTCTAGTGGGAGAAATCACATCCATAAACACTATTGCTAAAATGTCGCAAGACAAATGATTGAAAGATCACTTATGAAGTGACATCGCTGTTTAAATTATATTGGAAAGAAAACATCAAGAAACTCCATGTTGATGGATTTTTGGAGTCTTTGATTTTGATCAATTGACGCATGTGAGACTTTCCTCGAGATAATTGAAACTCCGTCCATAGGCCAGAGAGGAATGGATGACTAGATTATTGGAAATTGTGCATGCTGATGTGCATAGTCCATTATGTGTAGCCATATGCGATGGATCTTTTTGCTTCATATGCTTTCTTCGAAAATTTGAGTGAATGTATCTGTATATTTACTTAATAAGGAAGAAGTATGAAACATTTGAAAGTTGTTCAAAGACTTTCAAGATGAAGTGAAAAAGCATTATAACAAGAAAATAAAGAGTTTATGATTCGATCATAAAGGAAGATATTTGAGTTACATGTTTAGCAAAACATCTAAGATTTGAGGAATTGTTCCATGAATTTGGATTTCCCGATAAACCACAGGAGTATGGTATGTTCGAGAGATGAAATCAAACCATGTTTGACATGGTAAGATCAAAGGTGTCATTTATAAAACTGCCATTATGTTTTAAGGATTGAAGCTTTAGAGACTACCACTTTTACACTGAAAAGAGCACCATCGTGGTCCATTGAAATGACACCATATGAATTATGGTTTGGGATAAAACCTGAATTGTCTTTTCTTAAATTTTGGTATGCTATGCATAAGTAAAATGTTTACAACCAAAGTCGGATAAGCACGTCTTTGTAGGTTATCCCAAAGAATTTGTTGGGAATTTCTACATAACACCAAGGACAAAAGAGTTTGTTACTTGGAACGCCAAGTTTCTTGAGAAGGATTTTTTCGTGAAAGGTTAAGTGGGAGGACAATAGAACTTTGATAAGGTTGTTGAACCTTAGCTATATGTGCTAAGTAGCGCAGCGCCGGAAAGTGTCCCGGTGGCGGCCACAATGCTCATGGCTCTCGTGATTACAAAAGGTGTGATCTCGGAGATTAGAGTTCCTATAGAACCGTGTGGGTCGGTAAGAATCAAATAGTAAGATTTGATAAGCAAGTTGTTATTATTTGGACAATGATGAACTGACTACATGCAAAGAAGCGATGATGGGCCCTGACTCCATTAAATTACTAGAAGTCATAGAATCCGTGATAGTATCCATACACGAGAAATCAAGTTTCTGAACTTGGAAGACCCTCCGGAAAGGCGTGAAGCCTATCAGTCATGTTTGGATCTATAAAGAAATAAGACATGGATGTTTAACATCAATGAAATAGTCGACATGTCGGAAAGAAGTTTACGACAATGTTCAAGGAGTTGACTATGACAAGATTTGATCTTTCATAGCGATATTTAGTCTTGACGGATTAATGTAGCAACCACTACATATAATTTGGTATATGGTAATTGAATAAACAAAAAAATGTTCTTCTAATAGAACGGTTACCTAGGACGTGTACATGACACGGTCCAAAGGGTTTTGTTAATTCAAAGGTTGCTAAAAGGGCATGCAAACTTCAATAGTTGAAGTAAGCATAGCGGAGTTGGAATCTTCACCATGATGAAACTGTTAAAAGAGTTTAAATTCATTGGAGATGATGAAGATGCTTGCATTTGCAAGAAATTAAGTGGGAGCGCTGAGACATATTTCTAATACATTATGTAGAGGACATATTGTTGATTGCAAAAGATGTATCTTGTATTGACACAAGTTAAGAGTTTCATTAAAATAAGATTTCGATGAAAGACTTGGGCAAAACCGGAATATTAGGCATCAATATCTATATGGATAGATTAAGCCACTAATATGGTTGTGCCAGACATACATATATGAGATATTGAAAGGGTTCAATATGGAAACAACAAGAAAGGTTCTTGCTGCATGGAAAGGATTGTATCAAAATTCAAGTGTTTCAACACTTGATGAGTAAAATCACATGAAGATTTTGATCGATTATACCATGATATGTATATATCCAGAATATCCTATGCTCTAAATGTTATGAGCATATACCAGAATGATTCATAAGATGATCATTGGACAATAGTAAAGATATTCTTATGAGCTTTGGAAGAACTAAGAATATATAATGTATAAGTGACAAATAGTTAAAGGTAGTTCATTGTAAAGTGTTACATTGATACTAGTTTTGTCACAAGATACAAATTAAATTTATCTCAATTTAGACTATGGGTGTCAACATGTAATGGAAAGGATGTTCCATGATGGATTTGGATGAGTTCCAAAGTTGAGACATTGTGACGGATACTACAACAAAAGGCTAAGTATATAACTGCTATAGTAGCAGCAAAGGAGGGCATTTGTGTTAAGTAGTTTGTTATCAAACTAGGTGTGGTTCAAAGTGGGCTAATACTATGAAGATATATTGTGTGACAATAAATTCAACATATTTTGAGCCGAACGAACTAAAGGTCTCACCAAAGGACCAAATTTATACAATGCCATCTCATTTGAGAATGAGTGATGCGTAGAGACGCAAAGACATGCAAATACACACGGACCTGAAACTTTCAGATCCGGAGATTATGTTAACCACTAGCAATAGCGTATATGCAACACAAGAAAGCCATATGTGTTCAATACGCAAAGTTTTTCAAACTAGATTATTGACTCTAGTGCAAGTGGGAGACTGAAGGGAATATGCCCAAGAGGCAATAATAAAGTGGTTATTATCTTATTCCATATTTATGATAAATGTTTATTTTGCATGCTATAATTGTATTGATCGGAAACGTCAATACATGTGTGTTTAATAAACAAAAAGGGTTCCTAGTTATGCCTCTCTTATAGACTAGCTCGTTGATTAAGAAGATGATCAAAGTTTCCTGATCATGGACATTGGATGTTGTTAATAACGAGGTCACAACATTGGTGGAATGATGTGATGAACATTCATCCAAAGTATAGCATTACGATCAAAGTCATTATGTTTATATTGCTATAACATCATACGAAGTAATCTTTATCCTTAGACCATGAGATCATGTTAATTGCTAACACCAGAAGAGTATCTTGATAACACCAAACGTCACACCGTAACAGGGTGACTATAAACATGGGTTCAGTGCTACGAAGGTGTTATGTTGAGGCTCATGGATCAAGAGTGGAATTTGTCAATCCCGATGACGGATAGATATACTCTGGGCCCTCTGGGTGATATCACATTGAAATAGCTTGCAAGCAAGTGATGTGATCACTAGAATGTTATATCACGGGAATGAGAAAAGAGTGCATGTCGGTAACGAGATCAAACTAGGTATGGAGATACCGATGATCGAATCTCGGACATGTAATATATCGCGAGGCAAAGAGATTTAGTTACAAGCGTTAAAGGTTCTCACGATCACAGAAGTCATCGTTGAATGTGTAGGAGTCAGTACGGATCTCCAGGTCCCGCTGCTGATTATTGATCGGAGAGGGGTCTCGATCATGTCTGCATTATTCGCGAACCGTAGGGTGACACACTTAAGGGATACTGACACCATTTGGAGCAAATATGTTTCAGATAAAGATTTAAGAAAGTGCTGGAATTATTTCAATAGACACCGAAACTGTTTCGGGTGAAATTGCTAAAATTGGTTCTGCATGTAATATTGAAATGTTGCAAGGGGTTTTATGTGAACGTTTGTTAATTAAAGTAATTAACAAAATTCTGAATAAAAATAATAAAAGAGTTTTATTAAATGAGAGAGCATTAAATTTGGAGAAATTTAATGCATTTAAAGTGGAGACTTTAAAAGGGAATGTGAAGAGGCATTTTAATGTGGAGGGGTTACCACCACATGAATGGAGGAGGTGAAGAGGCACCTCCTCCATGCGCCGGCCATGAAGGAGGGGCACCCCCCTCCTCCTATAAAAGGCCACCCTCTCCTCACTTCTCACACACACCTCCTTGTGAAGGATCTCTCTCCCCCTCTAGTATTATTCCCCCATGGTCTCGGATTAGCGAGATACATGTTCCCGGTGGCTTTATCTGGAAAGGAGTTGCTGCTTCCGCTGCTTTGCTGGAGCGAGGGACGGAGGTTGTCGGGGTACCGGACGTGTGTGCGATCACGGATGCACCGCTGCTTTGCGGTGCTGGACTTGATGCTGCTGGAGCTGGATCTGATGGACGTGCTGGAGCCGGACCTGCTAGACTTCCTCACGATCTTGAGATCGGCAAGTGTACGACTACATCAACCACGAGTTCCAACTCGTTAAAAAAACTCGTTGTCTTCGAGGGTAAGTTCTCGTTGGATGTATGTCCACCCGTTGCTTTGTACCTAGTAGATAGATCTTGGCGTGTAGTTCACATCGTAGGAATTTTTTGTTTTCTATGTTGTGGACCCAACAGGTAAACCTTGCGTCCCTGTGTGCTTGTTTGCTAGCCGATTGATGCTTCTAGCGCTCCCTCCTCCAAATCCAAAGTCCATAACAATGGGCATTGGCGAGTTAAACCCTCGTCAGGAGCCGTTTGTGGGAAACAATAGTGCTGATGTTGTGGCTTCCTCGACCCCATTAACCGCGATCTACGACTCCGCTGCAGCGGAGACTCACCTCTTCTTCAGCGCACTCGACTTTACCGTGAAGGAGATATGCCCGAAAAGCAAATAATAAAGCGTATTGTTTGATGTATCTCTTATGTTCATAATACGTTTCATACTGTGCTATAACTGTATTAATACGAAACATTAATACAAGTGTGGTATGTAAACAAACCAAGTCTCTAGTTACCTCTAGCGAACTAGTTCATTGGTCATGAGGATGATCTAGGGTTTCGAGATCATGGGCATTTATGCCAATTGACAATAAGGTCATGTCATTAGTTGAATGATATGATAGAAAAACAACCCAACAAGTTGTATCATAATAAGATATAGTTACAAAGTTCACCATTAATGATAAACTAAGGAAATCTTGCAACCTAATCCTTACACTATGAGATAATGCAAATCACCGTTCTGGAGGGAGCTTAGATGGTTATCAAGTATCATTCTATGACTGGATGATCAAAAAGGTGCCACTCAAATTTTCCAAAGGGGCGTGTAGAGGAGTACATAGCAAGACCAGGATTGCCCATTCACGTAACAGACAGATACATTTATGGCCATCTCGGTAACGTTGCATTAACAAAGCTTGCCGCGTGTGACTGGGTCACAGAATGCAACGACATGGGAACAAGAAAACAAGTTCATCGGTAACAAGATCGAACGAAGGTATAGAGATACCGTAGATCAAATCTCGGGTGAACTAGGTATCAAGTGGCAAAGGGATTGGGAAATGACATTTATGATTCAAACGACATTATCATTGTGGAATGCACAAGGTTCATTATGGACATCTCGGTCCCGCTATTGATCATTGATGGAGATCATGTATGTGCCATTCCCGAGCCGTGGAGAAATACACTTAAGGGTACAATGATCTGGAGATCATCTGTAAGTTGGAATCACCGTATGAAAGAGAAAAAGAAACCGGAAAAGTTCCATGAGAGAACCAGAATCGTTCTGGGAAAGTTCCGAAGGCGTTCGGAGGAAATCGAAAGGGAACCAAAAGTTTTTTTTGGGTCAAATCGGATTTTGTAATATGTATTTATATATTAACTAATGTAATTAATATTAAATCTATACCTAATAATAAAGGACGGATTGTTTCTTCCGGTCCAACACTTTTTCTGGACCTTTTTGCCCTCCCACCAAGCGCCATATTACCCCATTGCCACCGGTAAGTGAAAAACAGTTCGGCTGTTTTCGTTCTTAGTATAGCGATAAAAAGAATTTGGCACTGATATCTCTTGAGCTCTCCTATTTAAAGTACGACTCGGTTTGAAATTGAAACCCCATAAAAGCTGGCCCGGCAACCCAATCAACATGGCGGCCGCATCCTCTAAGAAAAAAGGAAAAAATAAACAACCTCGTCGTTCTCGTCGCTGATTAGCAGTCCACGAAAACTAGCAGATGGTCGTGCTACCTTCATTGATGTAGGAAAACTCTACAGCAACTAGCAAATGATCTTCTCTCCTAGCTTCAAAAAACTATAGTAGCCCGGCAGTACGGCCGCGACATCCTACCTTACAAGCCTCCATGTCCATGTGGTGTCAATTTTTTGTGTGTATACATCACCTGTTGAGAGTCGACTCGCTGCTGCTCCTGTACACTACAAACTCCGGAAGCATGCTCTGCATGGTCATCTCTCTCACATTCAGCTGGTTCTACACACACGCGCCGACGTGCGCGTATACGGCATCTGTCAATAGTGCTTTAGGTTTCGATTCTAGGTATACAAAGGTGTAATTTTTTTTCGAAATTTCACTGATTAATAATCATCAACAGCGGTATAAAGAGGACTAAAAGTAATAAAAATTACAAATAGATTATTGGACCACCTAACGACGATTACAAACACAAGCACGAGCCGAAGGCGCCGCCGTCTTCGCCCCTCCATCACCGGAGTCGGGCAAAGCTTGTCGTAGTAGAGCTTGTTGTAGTAGACAGACGACAAGTCGTGGTGCTAAGGCCACAAAGAACCATCGAACTAGAGCAGCAACCATCGCCAATGATGACAACCATAGACGGAAGAAACTGATCTAAAAACACACGAACGAACACAAAAACAGACCGAATCCCAGGAGATCCGCCGGACAAACGACTCCACGTGCCCTCCGTCGGTGCTAGAAGCGCCCCCGGAGCGAGGATAGAGCGGGGAGGACTTTATTCTGACTCCAAGACGTAGCCGTCGCCTCAATATCTCGAAGAAGACACTAAAAATAGACTAAACAAGAAACGAAAACCTCCCGCCGGCGAGAGGTCGTGGTCCGCCACACCTCCAAGGCCCTAGGCCCACCGGAGGTGGAGCGGACCGGCAACGTCGCCGGTGAGAGGAACGGAACCCTAGATGGGTTTTGGGTGCTCTTGGGGAGAGCCTCTGGCGGCGGCTGCATTACCGGTTCGGTAGGTAATATACAAAGATGTATTTATCCACGACCGATGATAAATTTATTATACTTGCATAACTACAAGTACTTCTAGATGAGATTTACAAATTTGTGTCCTTGTTCACGTTGTCTAGGATATGTTTGTGCTAGAGGAGCACACTTTTTCTCTGATTAACTTACTTTCTTGCTTGGGGTACTCGCATTATACTTCTAAATGAGATTTGCGAATTTGTGTCCTTGTTCACATTGCCTAGGATATGTTTGTGCTAGAGGAGCACACTTTTTCTCTGATTAAGTTACTTTCTTGCTTGGGTACTCGCATTAGCTGCTTAAAGGTTAGTTACAATTTTTTTCTTTTTTATAAACATTGATTCGATAATAACGCAGCAACACACAGGCACTTCGCTAGTATAATATTAAAATCTAATTTGAAGGGGTATTCCACTAATGGGCCAAACTTCCTAGGGAAAAGGGCCCATGAGGGAAAACCACATGAGGGAAGGGCCAAGTGGCAAAGGGCCAAGGCCTAGCCGCCTCAAGGGGGCCCACCCATCTAGCCTAGGGCTGTGCGCGGGGTGGGGCCCACCCCTAACCGGCCGGCCCATGGAGCCCTAGGGCCCATGGCGCCTCCCCCCGCTCTCCCTTGCTTAGTCCCACGTGGGAAACCCAAAGGGGAGGGTACACCCCCCTCCGCCTATATAAAGGGGTGCCCATGGGTGGGAATAAACACAACACAATTGAGATGTTCTCTAAGGTATTTTCCTTAGAGAATTCCTCTCTCTCTCTCTACATAGTTGTATCCACGTGTTGGCACAGTCCCAAGAATAGACTGTTCGCGCAAGAGACGTCACACCTGCAGCACGCCGTTGCGCTGCAGGGATTCCATGTTGGAGATCTACTTCCGCACTCCTGACAGGGATCAAGGAGTCGGAGTTCGTCATCGTACACCATATGTGTACGAAACCACGAGGGGCCACACTTGGGGCACCTTGGATGTCGTGAGCTAGAGCTGCTGCACGATGAAGAAGGATCAATGGGGACCTGCGAGGAGCTTCGTGACCTTGAGGTCAGATACGAGTTCGACTATTTCAATAACGTTCCCCTCGAAACGTTAACCATGTACGGTTTACAAGGGTATGCATTCTATACACTCCGGTCATTACTACATAGATAGATCTTGGGCGTTAGGGAGTTCCAACGTAGGATTTTTTTTGTTTTCTGCTATGGAACCCTTTAGGGGTATCAGAGCCAATCTATGCGTAGGAGTGTTGTACGGTTAGTACGCACAAGTATTGTGCGGGCATTGATCCCCTAGTTGTTGCCCTCTAACGTGTACTTGTTTATATCGCGACATTGTTTGATGAAGCAGCCTGGACCGACCTTGCGTGTATTCGTACGCGAGACTGGTTCCATGCTCGACATACGACATTCAATAGTTGATATGGCAGTTACAACGGAGGGCCCCGAAAGGGGTGTAGTAGAGACAACTGTTGGATCCATGTTATGGTTGGAAAGTTCGTAGATTAGAAATGGTTTTATTGAGAAAGCCCTAACAACCACGTAAAACTTGCAAAGATGAAGTAGAGGCGTCTAACTTTATTTTGCAGGAGGGCTTGTGTTATGATATGGTATTGGTATTGGTCATTATGAAGTTAAAGTAGTTTACTTTTATGTTACTAAGTAGTATAGTAATAGCCATCGTTCCGATGGACGACCTGCTGGTGGCGTCGTGGACTTGGCGTCACACTAGGGGCAAGATGGAGATCATGCCAAAGCGCTCGATGGAGATCAAGGCGCAAGAAGAAGGACCATATCATATCACAATATACATGTATGTTGATACCTACTTTACATCTTATTATATGCTAGTATTATATACTCAATGGTAGCAAATAAGATAATCCCTAAATAATTCCAATGATAGTGTTCCCCTTGTGTGTGCACCACCAAGAAAGTTCTCCGTTATGAGGTAGGCCATGACGATCGGGTGTTAGACATATCTGTATTTGCATACAGTGGGCGTAAGCCATATTGCACAGTGAATACACACAAGTTAGATTTGGCGAGCCTATCATGTCTAACACGGGGCTCGGAACACAAGAGACCGAAAGGTCGAGCATGAGTCACATGGTTGATGTGATTGACATTGGGGAATGTCTAACTTTGAAACTGCATTGCCGGCCGTGACAATCGGGGGTGGTGTAGCGGATTGGGATCGTGTGATCACTAAAATCGTCCAGGGGATGACAATTCTAGTGGGAGCTCAATTAGGATTGAACTCATATTATGAACTTAGTCTAGATATATGTTTGCAAATATCTTAGTAGATCATGGCCTATCCCACTGAGGTCCTTTGCGACCATGGGAAATTTATTTCTTGATATAGAACTTAGCAAAAGGGTCCAACTTCATAGACTAATACCCACGCCTGAGGGATATCCTTGTAAAAGGTGATCTTCTCTTCTTGATACAATGACCATTAGGAGATAATCTAATGACTCCGCAATGTTTTTGTGTTCTCCGTAATCATCCAATAAGCCATTCTCCATTCGATGAAGATTTGGATTACAATCTTGTATTTTGCAAGATCAGGAACATAAAGTATGAGTCATTGGATGAGTTTTCTTCCATGATGGATGAAAAAGAGAATATTTGGAACACTTAGCAATCTTGCATTAGAGTAAAGAACTCTCAAAAGGGCTTGATTGCAATGGAGGTCATGAATTAAAAAGGGTATATGTTAGATCTACAAAGTTGTAAATGTAATTCTTGCAAAGCTTGTTGCAGTTTACATAAATATTGGATACTTGTCTTGTTTTGTGAAAACAGGATGGTCTGCTTAAGAATTGCTGGAATTGAGGCAATGTGGCTTGATGACGGCAAGAAAAACAGTTGATGGTCGACATCACCCCTTTCCTCAAAGGTTTATCATTTGGATTAGTGGACTTGAATATAATTTTGTTATCCATGTTTGTGTGTCTTGCTTTTGGCGAGATGATTGTTCATATGAATAAGCTACAAGCCAATTGTACTATTCTTATGAATAATACCTTTATGGTCACATTACAATTATAAATGAGTTATTCTCATCACTATGTTAATGATAATAGTTTAAACAATTATAAAGGATTAGAATGCTAAAAGATATCCAAAGTTTAATGATGACATGACACTATAGTTTAAGTCATTTTGGTTATTGCATGTTTTTCATTATAAATGAATATCGGGGTCTTATATGCTTAATCTAGAGACTTTGCAAAACCATTCCTCGTTGGGCAGAATGACTAAAACTCCGCATTCTGGTAAAACGGTGATATGCAAAGAAATGTTGAATTTTATACATAACGATGTATCTATTTTCAACAAATAGTGGAAATCATTATTTCACACTTCATTGTGGATTTAAGTGAATATGAGGATTTTCTTAATGAAACATCAGTTTGAAACTGTTTTGAATTGTTCAAAAAAATTCAAAGTGAATGAGGATATAGAATTAACAAGAATACAAAAGTCTCTTCGATTTGATCAACATGACTAAAGTATTTAAGTTAATTTTCGCATAAAAGGGACTTGTGAAATATGTTTCATAAATTATGATAATTGGATAAATTCAAAGTGTGTTGAAATGTCTAAATATCATAATCATTTCGTATTAGATACATATGGTCCAATATTATCTCTTATCGGGGTTATAGTTGTTGTTTAGAGTTAGAGATCGAAATAAGAAAACACTCGTTTGAAATACAAAGGAACATCGAAAAGATTCATGGAAACAACACCATAAGAGTTATGGCATGTTCGAGTTTCTAGAGATTTCGATAATTCAAAATCGCAGCGAATAAACAAGTCTTTGTAGCATATTCTTAGGAAACTATGAACACATGTTCCACAAGGGGCAAACCTGCTGTTGTCCAAAGTTGATGTGTCTTGATGAAGATATAGGTGGAAGAGAGTAAAAGATCAAAACAAGGTATTTGACCTTACCTCCTAATTTTTGAGTAGCGCAGCGAATTTTTTTTCGTGAAACCAAAGTCTACAAATAGAGAAGAAACTAATGATAATGATCATAAAGTTTCAGTGAATACTTTTACTATAGAAAGTAGGATTCAACAATATATACTCTTCAAGTTCGTGGTAATATATTATTGATTCACTTGTCATCTTTATGAACAAGACATACCTATGAATTACAAATTAGCGTGATGGACCTAAGTGCGAGAAATGACTAGGAGTCATAAAATCCTATATTAAGTTACGTTTAAGATTGCAAAGTAATATGTTACTTGATCTTATTAAGTAAAGAAGTTTACTTGATATTTCTGAATGACTTCAAAGTCATAAGATGGAAATGAAACTTAATGTAGACGTGAAGCTCGATTTGTCACAAAGTATGGAAAAATTCAAGGAGTTGACTACAAATGTAGCGATGCTTGATTTACACCAGCAATATATGGATATTGGAATCTCGTAGCTAGAATTCTCAATATGATGACGATCAAAGAATTTTGGAATGTCCAAGATTATCGAGAGGACCTGCATTTGAGTGGGAGCTAATTAGCTTGGCCAAATGTTAATATGTAAGAGACATATTTTGAGTGGGAGCTAAGTATCTTGGCCAAATCTTAATATGTAGCAGACATATTTTGAGTGGGAGCTAAGTGAAATCCCTGAATCTCATATATGGATGCCATATTTGAGTGGGAGCATGACATCATTTCTGAGAGATGTGGATGACATATATAAATGATGTGATTGGTACTAATAACATTTAAGTTAGTACATATGGATGAAGTTGAACAAGTTATTAAAGAATGAGATCTATCGAGATAGATTGGTAAGTTTAATAAACATCATTGTCGAATGCATCCTAGACTTGATTTTGAAAAGGTTCAGAATATCCTAGGCAAGATTCTGAAGTAGTTCAGAATGGTACAAGGTAAGAAAGAAGTTCTTACTTGTATGAAGCATTGAGTTAGTATTACATCTATGGTTAAAAGAAAGAAAGAGATGCTTTGCATCTCATATGCCTCATCCATAGGTTCTTCCATACAACCATAATGTATACTCGACGTAATGTGACCCGAGGTTCTAGTTGGAAGGGCAAGCTCTTAACTGTAAGAACATGTCTTGAAGTGACTCCTGAATTAATCACTGAACAAAAATTAAGTTTTTCTTTAAATGGCAAGAAGTAAAGTAAGGCGCATAGTTGCATTCCATGCACTAGGATCTACATACATATAGAAGTATAGGTATAAGGTTATCATCTAACGTGATGTATATTGTTGTGGCGGGACTAGTTCTTCTTTACATAGAGGGTGTGTCCCAGGGCACAGTGCCCATGAGAAAGCTTGTTGTGGCAGATCTAACGTCACTGCTGGCTCCTGGAAACCGACCTCACTCTGTTGCCATAACTACTATACATACACAAAGGAGTGCAAAGTGTGTTTCAAAGTTTACATGACAAAAGTGAAAGTGAACACCATTGTAAACATTACAAACAAAGTCTCACTTTGTCGCCAAACGAATACTTCAACCCATTATGAGATAATGGTACGAATGTCAAAGTTGGGAAGACATTAATGATTTGCAAAGACACAATGATCTGGTAAAACAGAACATGGACATGACGTTTTCCATAAGCATGCATGATCAATAAACGCATAGGTGATATGGTTTATGATGCGAGCTAGATTATTTGTACTCTAGTGCAAGTGGGATACTAAAGGAGATATGCCCTAGAAGCAAATAATAAAGCGTATTGTTTGATGTATCTCTTATGTTCATAATACTTTTCATACTATGCTATAACTGTATAAATACACATGTGGTATGTAAACAAACCAAGTATCTAGTTACCTCTAGCGAACTAGTTCATTGGTCATGAGGTTGATCTAGGGTTTCGAGATCATGGGCATTTATGCAAATTGACAATGAGGTCATGTGATTAGTTGAATGATGTGATAGACAAAAAACCCAACAAGTTGTATCATAATGAGATCTAGTTACAAAGTTCACCATTAATGATAAACTAAGGAAATCTCGCAACCTAATCCTTAGACTGTGAGATAATGCAAATCACCGTCCTGGAGGGAACTTAGATGGTTATCAAGTATCATTCCGTGACTGGATGATCAAAAATGTGCCACTTAGGTTTTCCAAAGGGGTGTGTAGAGGAGTACATATCAAGACCAGGATTTGCCCATCCGTGTAACAGACAGATACATTTGTGGCCATCTCGGTGACGTTGCATTAACGAAGCTTGCAAGCGTGTGACCGGGTCACGGAATGCAACGACATGGGAACGAGAAAACAAGTTCATCGGTAATGAGATCGAATGAAGGTATAGAGATACCGTAGATCAAATCTCGGGTGAACTAGGTATCAAGTGGCAAAGGGAATGGGAAACGACATTTCCGATTCAAATGACATTATCATCATGGAATGCACAGGGGTCATTATGGGCATCCCGGTCCCGCTATTGATCATTGATGGAGATCATGTCTGTGACATTCCCAAGATGTGGGGAATACACTTGGGTACGATGTGCTAGAGATCATCTGTAAGTTGGAATCACCATATGAAAGAGAAAAAGGAAACCGGAAAAATTCCGTGAGAGAAACGGAATCATTCTAGGAAAGTTACAAAGACGTTCGGAGGAAATCGAAAGGGAATCGAAAGTTGTTTCGGGTCAAATCGGATTTTGTAATATGTATTTACATATTAATTAATGTAATTAATATTAAAATCTAATTTGAAGGGGTATTCCACTAATGGGCCAAACTTCCTAGGGAAAAGGGCCCATGAGGGAAAACTGCAGGAGGGAAGGGCCAAGGGCTAAAGGGCCAAGGCCTAGCCGCCTCAAGGGGGCCCACCGGCCAGCCAAGGGCTATGCACGGGGTGGGGCCCACCCTTGGCCGGCTGGCCCATGGAGCCCTAGGGCCCATGGCGCCTCCTCCACTCTCGTTTATTCCCATATGGGAAACCCAAAGGGGAGGGCACACCCCCCTCCACCTATATAAAGGGGTGCCCATGGGTGGGAATAAACACAACACAATTGAGATGTTCTATAAGGCATTTTCCTTAGATAATTCCTCCCTCTCTTTCTCTACATAGTTGTCTCGACGCGTTGGCACGGTCCCAAGAAAGGATTGTTTGTGTAAGAGACGTCACACCTGCAGCACGCCGTTGCGTTGTAGGGATTCCAAGCCAGAGATCTACTTCCACGGCGGGGATCAAGGAGTCGGAGGTCATCATCGTACACCGTATGTGTATGGAACTACGAGGGGCCACACTTGGGGAAGCTTGGATGTCGTGATACAGAGCTGCTGCACGATGAAGAAGGAGCAAGGGGTGACCTGCGAGGAGCTTCGTGACCTTGATGTCGGCTATGAGTTCGACTACTTCAACCATGTTCCCCTTGGAACGTTAACCGCGTATGGTCTACAAGGGTATGTGTTCTATACGCTCCGGTCGTTACTACATTACTATATAGATAGATCTTGGGCGTTAGGGAGTTCCAACGTAGGATTTTTTTGTTTTCTGCT
Source organism: Avena eriantha (assembly GCA_910589775.1). Classification (NCBI taxonomy): domain Eukaryota; kingdom Viridiplantae; phylum Streptophyta; class Magnoliopsida; order Poales; family Poaceae; genus Avena; species Avena eriantha. Next base: position 479,859,142 of record OU342742.1, on the reverse strand, counting down.
ACGAAACCCTTCACACCATCCACGCGCCGGTGACTCGCCGAATTTCGAGTCCGTGGGCGATGGGATCGGCTTGGCAATCGGAAGCCTACGCTTCCAACTTGGTCGGCTTGGCACGCTTCACCTCCCTGACCAGCCGAAGACTCCCGCGATTGCTCCTGCGTCATGGTTTCCACCGCCGGTAGGCACCCTGAGCGAACTCAACGCCTCGGCATCAGTCGAGACCACGGATGGCAACAACAGTTGCTAGTCAGATCTAGGAGACCTGGCGATGGAAGATGGAGCCTACGATGCTGGATCTGGGAGCTGCGGGAGCAACAGCTTCCCCAGCCACTACAAGTGCACTGTCATCAACACTGGCGATGGAAGCACTCAAAGGGACAATGCCAACAACGTACCCACCAACAACAGGATGACAAATCGACCCCCTATCATTGGCCCATCCAAGAAGACTAGCAGCCACCTAACCCTGTGGGTGAACGCGCCAACGAGCGGCAGCTGATTGAGCTCAACGATGCCGAGTGGGCTCGATGCAGGGAGGCCCTACAGGGCAACCCCTTGCCGCCAAACTCATCGCAACAGATGCTGATGGGTTATCATTGGCTGCTCATGCAGGAGTTCAGGCGCCAGGAACAAATGATCGCTCAACTCGACAAGCGTAAAAAGCGGGCGGATGAATCAAGTCTCCGGTGAGCAGCGCTCTCTTCTATCAGAGGATCCTCTTCTAAGGGCAACGACTATGCAGCCGCCAAAAGGCGCTCTTGGCTGCCCCAACTCAACGACAAGGAGCGAGATGAGGCCAGTTGGGCCCTCGGCATCTTGTTCATGACGGCGGATTTGCGGGGCAACATGCTCCCAAAATGCCCCAAGCAACAGTGACAATCAGCCACTAGCTGGGGATCCATGATCTGCCATGCACTGATCTATGATCACTAGCTTGGGACTGGTCGAAGCTGCGCTCACCAAAGACCCAATGTCAGAGCCGAAGAAAAGCAGGGCTCTAGCCAAGTACTACTCACCCTCCTCCAGTGATGACGAGCATGACTTGTCGCGGCGACGCCGCTCACATGGACATGATCATGATTACGACGCGTGTGACGACATCACACAACGCAAGGTTGACAAGATGCATGCAAGGCATGCCTGCTCAACGGACTCAGAGTACAAAGGAACAGAGCTTTGCGCCACCGACTACTTCAGCAAGGCCATACGGAAAATGTGAATGCCTAAGGAGTTCAAACTCCCATCGGAGAACCCAAAGTTCGACGGCCTCCAGGACCCGAAGATCTGGCTAGAGCACCACATCTCCTCCATCAGGCTGCATGGTGGGAACAAGAGCACGGCCATGCAGTGCCTCCAGCTACAGCTGCAAGACGCTGCCCACACGTGGCTCAACAACCTCCCTCACGGATCAATCCCCAGCTAGGAGGAACTGGTCTATAGCTTCATGCGAAACTTTAAGAGCACTTACAAAAGGCCTGTATCAATCGAAGAGCTAAAGGCCTGCTGTCCAAAGCCCGGCGAGACAGTACGCTCCTACATCCAGCAGTGGTCCATCATTAAAAACTCCATAGAGGACATCTCCAAGGACTGAGAAATCGATGCGTTCAACGGCGGAATCCGTCATAGAGAGCTTAGGAGGAGTTGGGCCGCTCGAAGCCCAAAACGATTGACCACCTGATGGAGACCGTGAACATGTGGGCCGACGGAGAGGACTCGGTAAAAAACAACTGCGTCCACTCAGACGATGACGACGACCTCGGCCGCAGACATGATCACCAAGGAAAGCATCGGATGTGCAACTACGAAGATCATGAACAAGTCAACATGGTTGCGGCTGGCTACGCTGATAGACGCGACGACAGCAGCCGCAACAGCGGGTACCGTAGTGGTGGCTACCGCGACAGTGGGAAAACCACGCAGGTATGGCAACGCCTTACCCACGATGAGGCTCCTGGAACATTGATATAGGACAAATTATGTGGACCTTGCAACGTCCACTTCTACATGGACAAACATGACATCAAGAAGAAGTCCAGTCACCTCCTAAAGGACAACCACGAGTTCCTCAAGATCCACGAAGGCCTTGCCTAGATGAATCGTGACATGCTAAATCAGGGCTGCAAAGCTGCCCCGGGTGCTATAGATCACGGAGCACCACCACCGCCGCCCGGACCACCACCACCTGTGGCTGCACCAGCCTAGAACAACAGAGGCGAGCAGTACCCATGACCGCTGGGGAATATGAGCATGATCCAAAAAGGATGCCCATCAAATTGGGTGCAAAAATCAGTCACTCGCCAAATCAATTTGGTGGTCAACTCTCCACCCTCCACCACTGAGTACCTCAGCGGGTGTGAGTCTTGCATCATCTTCGACAAACGAGATCACCCGCGTCAAGTACCTCGCCCGAGCCATTCACCCCTGGTGCTCGAGGCGCAAATTGGTGTCTTCGAGATGAGCCACGTCTTCATGGACGGTGGCAGCGGCATCAACCTTATGTTCGCCAGCACCTTGCGCGCAATGCGGATCCCCCTCTCCTGCCTAGAGGCCTCTGAGACAACATTCCACGGCATCGTCCCAGGGAAAGGCATATACCCCTTGGGCAACATCAACTTGGACGTCATCTTCGGCACACCAGCAAACTTCCGGCGAGAGCACCTCGAATTCAAAGTGGTCGATAGGCCCTCACAGTACCACTATATCCTCAGACATGTTGTGTTCGGGAGGTTCATGGCGGTGCCACACTACGCCTACCTGCAGATGAAAATGCCAGGACCTAAAAGCATCATCACCATCAGCGGAAGCTTCGCCAAGTCAGACAGCTGTGACAAGGAATTCAACAGAATCTCCCAATCCTTCAGAATGCAGGAGGAGCTGGCGAGGCTAAAGGAGTCAACAGACAACAGTCTTCCTCCTCCTAGTAAGACAAACACACCCGACCAGTCCTTCGACTCGTCGGTGCACACCAAGGCGGTCCAGGTCCACCCAATGGACCCAACCAAGACGACCCTCATTGCCAACAACTTGAGTCTCGCATAAGAACTCACGCTCGTCAAATTCCTTCGTGAGCGCTAGGAGATCTTCACCTGGTCCAGTGGACATGCTAGGAGTTCCTAGGGAATTTGCCGAGAACTCACTCAATGTGAATCCTGATGCTAGACCAGTGAAGCAGTCGATACGTCAACTGTCAGAACCAAGGGCAGAGGTGGTTGGTATGGAAGTCAACAGACTCCTCGGCACCAATTTCATACGAGAGATCAAGGAGAGCACCTGGGTAGCAAACCCCGCGCTCGTTCCTAAAAAGGACACGGATATCCTTCGGATGTGCGTGGACTTCACCTGCCTCAACAAGCATTGCCTGAAAGATCACTTCCCATTGTCGCGGATCGATCGGATAAACCGACTCCTCCGCGGGATGCGAACGCCTCTGCTTCCTCGACGCCTACTTAGGCTACCATAAAATTCGAATGAAGGAAGAGGACCAGGAGAAAACAACCTTCATCACGCCTTTCGGCGTCTTCTGCTACACAACAATGCCCTTTGGGCTAAAGAACGCAAGAGCCACCTACCAGCGGTGTATGCAGGCCTGCCTCAAGAGCCATCTTGGCCAGAACATCCAAGTTTATGTCGACGACATCGTTGCCAAAACCAAGGAGGAAGTCACATTACTCGACGATGTCTGTGAGACCTTCGACAATCTTGACCGCTACCGGATCAAGCTGAATCCGGAGAAATGCGCCTTTGGCGTACCATCTAGGAAACTGCTCGGGTATCTCATCTCCGCCAAGGGAATCAAGGCCAACCCAAAAGAATAAAGGCCATATTGGCCATTCAGAAGCCAAAGAACATCAAAGGTGTCCAACAGCTGGCTGGGCGAATCATGGAGCTCAGTCGATTGATCAGTCGAATGGGCGAGAAGGCGCTACCATTCTACCAGCTCCTCCGCAAATCTGAGAAGTTTGAATGGACAGATGAAGCACAAGAGGCATTCGAAGATCTCAAGCGCCTACTCTCCACCTCACCCATGCTGGTGACGCCCAGGGAGAAAGAGCCCATGTGGCTATACATCTCCACCACCAACCAGGTGGTCAGTACTGTGCTGGTGGTGGAACGAGCCAAAGAGAACAAAGTCCACGGGGTACAATGCCTAGTCGACTACCTCAGCGAGGTTCTCACACCAACGAAATAGCAGTACCCACACTACCAGAAGCTGGCGTACGACGTCTTCCTGACAGCACGACGACTATGCCACTACTTCCAGGAGCACCCCATCATCATGGTGAACTACGCCCCACTAGGGTACATCCTCAATAACCCCGATGTCATGGGACATGTCGCTCTTTGGGGAATCAAACTGTCTCCACAACACATTACATACGAAAAGTGAGTGGCAATCAAGTCACAAGTTCTCCTGGACTTCCTTGGATGGAGAACCAGCTTCCAGACACACTGGACATGTCCTGCCTATGGACAATGCACTTTGATGCGTCCAAACGCCGAGAAGGAGATGGCACCGGTGTCATCCTAACATCGCCACAGGGTGACAAAATGAGATATGTTCTACGAATGAAGTTCCATGCCTCCAACAACGAAGTAGAATACGAGGCCCTGCTCCATGGGATGCGGATGGCCAAATCCTGTGGCGCAATGCGACTCGTCATCTATGGTGACTCCAAGCTCGTGGTGGACCAAACCATGAACTAGTGTGATGCCCTGAGCGACAACATGATCGCCTCCCGCAATCCCTACGATGCACTCGAAGGAGACTTCGATGGCTGCAAACTGTGGCACGTAGGCTACGAAAGCAACGAGGAGTGGACACACTTGCCAACATAGGGTCCACCTGCGCTCCGGTGCCACCCGGGGTATTCCTGGAACAAATCCGCGAGCGCTCCATCAAGCCAAAGGCTCCGGAAGAACCAACTAGCACATCAAAGGACTCGGGGGCTGCGCCACCTGAAGTACTCGAAAGTCTTGAGGATGAAGAACAAGGACCTAGACTCGAAGGTCCCATGGAGGCCATGCTCATCGAGCCATCCTGGACACAGCTGTACATCACATATTTTCTTAGTAAAAGGCTGCTAGACGACCCGACAGATGCGCGACACATAGCACGACGCTCCATAGCCTTCACCATCATCAACGGCGAGCTGTACATGCATGCCATTACAAGAGTCCTTCAACAATGCGTCTCCAATGGCAATGGGAGAGCCATCCTCCTCGAGATACACAAAGGCACCTGCGGTCATCACGCTGGGAGTCGCGCCCTGGTTGCCAAAGCTCTACGAGCTGGCTTCTACTGGCCAATGACAATGCGCAATGCCAAGGACATCATCCAAAAGTGCAACGCCTGCCAAAGATTCGCGGATAAGCTACACGCACGAACTACAGAACTCAAGCCCATACCTGTGGCCTGGCCCTTTGCACAATGGGGACTCGACACGGTCAACAAGCTGCAAAAGTCACCACACGGAGGACACACCTTCCTCCTTGTCGTAGTCGACAAGTTCACCAAGTGGATCGAGGCCATGCCGGTGATGAACCAGACAGGCGCCACAACCGTCAAATTCTTCGAGTCCATTGTCTTCAGATTTAGGGTGCCACACAACATCATAACCAACAACGGGACGAACTTCACCTCCAAAGAGTTCCAGTATTTCTGCGAAAACCTAGGAATCAACATTAGCTACGCTTCGGTAGAATATCCTTAGACCAATGGTCAAGTCTAGAAGGCCAATGGCCTCGTCTTCAACGACATCAAGAAAAGACTCCTCATACCACCCGAGCGAGCAGCTGGGTGCTGGCCTAAGGAGCTACCATCAGTACTATGGAGCCTACACACAACTCCAAACAGCGCCACAGGCTACACTCTGTTCTTCATGGTACATGGTGCTGAGGCGGTACTACCCGCAGAAGTGCTGAAGGGAATATGCCCGAGAGGCAATAATAAAGTGGTTATTATCCTATTCCATGTTTATGATAAATGTCTATTTTGCATGCTATAATTGTACTAATTGGAAACGTTAATACATGTGTGTTTAATAAATAAAATACAAAGTTCCTAGTAATGCCTCTCATATAAACTAGCTCGTTGTTAGCAAGATGATCAAGGTTTCCTAATCATGGACATTGGATGTTGTTAATAACGAGGTCACAACATTGGTGGAATGATGTGATGAACATTCATCCGAATATAGCATTACGATCAGAGTCATTATGTTTATATTGCTATAACATCATACGAAGTAATCTTAGTCCTTAGACCATGAGATCATGTTAATTGCTAACACCGGAAGAGTATCTTGATAACATCAAACGTCACACTGTAACAGGGTGACTATAAAGGTGGGTTGTGCTACGAAGGTGTTATGTTGAGGCTCATGGATCAAGAGTGGGATTTGTCCATCCCGATGACGGATAGATATACTCTGGGACCTCTTGGTGATATCACATTGAAATAGCTTGCAAGCAAGTGATGTGATCACTAGAATGTTATATCACGGGAACGAGAAAAGAGTGCATGTCGGTAACGAGATCAAACTAGGTATTTGGATGCCAATTATCGAATCTCGAACATGTAATATATCGCGAGACAAAGGGATTTAGTTATGACGTTAAAGGTTCACATGATGACAAGAGTCATCGTTGAATATGTGGGAGTTAGTACGGATCTCCAGGTCCCGTTGCTGATTATTGATCGGAGAGGGGTCTCGATCATGTGTGCATTATTCGCGAACCGTAGGGTGACACACTTAAGGGATACCGACACCATTTGGAGCAAATATGTTTCAAATAAAGATTTAACAAAACGCTAGAATCATTTCGATGGAAACCGGAATTGTTTCGGGTGAAATTGCTAAAACTGGTTCTGCATGTGATATTGAAATGTTGCAGGGGGTTTTATGTGAATGTTTGTTAATTAATGTAATGAAAAAAATTCTGAATAAAATAAATAAAATAGTTTTATTTGATGAGACCTTGCAGTAAATTTGGTGGAAATTAATGCATGTGTGAGTGGAATTTTGAGTTGAGGCTTTTTATGGGAGTGGGAGCTCCACCCACATGAATGTGGAAGAGGTGGGGGCACCACCATGGCTGCCATGCCATGGCCCTTGGGTGCCTCCCCTCTTCCCTATAAAAGGCCCCCCTCTCCTCCTCACAAGACACACCTCCTTGTGAAGGATCTCTCTCCCCCTCTAGTTATTCCCCATGGTCTCGGATTAGCGAGATACATGTTCCCGGTGGCTTTATCTGGAAAGGAGTTGCTTATTCTGCTGCTTTGCTGGAGTGAGGGACGTAGGTTGTCAGGGTACCGGACGTGTGTGAGATCACAGATGCACCGCTTCTTTGCGGTGCTGGACTTGCTGGAGCTGGATCTAATGAATGTGCTGGAGCCAGACCTGCTAGACTTCATCACAATCTTGAGATCGGCAAGTGTACGACTACATCATCCACGAGTTCCAACTCTTTAACAAAGATTTTTTGTCTTCGAGGGTAAGTTCTCTATGGATGTATATCCACCCATTGCTTGTATCTAGTAGATAGATCTTGGCGTGTAGTTCCCAATGTAGGAATGTTTTTGTTTTCTATGCTGCAAACCCAACAGTGCTATCAGAGCCTGATATATGCGTATGTGCTTTGCACGGGTAGTACACATATGTTTATATGTGGGCTATGATGATCATGTTATTGCTTCTTTCATATATTTTGGATATTGGTGGCATAGTGGGATGAATCGGCCCGGACCAACCTTACATGTCATCGCACATGAGACTGGTTCCACGACTGACATGCAACTAGTTTTGCATAAGTGGCTGGCGGGTGTCTGTCTCTCCTACTATAGTTAATATCTGATTTACAATGAGTTGCTAATAACTTGGTTATCCTCGTTGTGGTTCATGTTCGTAGGTAAGACCGATTCTATCTCCGAAAATCCCTAAGCCACGTAAAACTTGCAATTGATAAATTAGAGGCATCTAGTTTAGATTGTTGCTGGGCTAGTGTCTTGATATGGTATTGTTGTAAGTAGATGTATGATAGATACTTTTACAACACACTTAACATGTAAGTTCCATATACCTTGCCCTTACACACAAAGGAATGATAGAGATCATACCACGATGCAAATGATAGAGATCAAATGCATAGACCATATCATCTCACTTTACATATTAGATGTTTGCATCATATATTACTAGTTTGGCGCTTTTGGTAGCATTGTAAGATGATCCCTCATTTAGATATCAAGATAAAATGTGTTCTTCCTTGAGTATGCACCGTTCTATGGGTCGTGTTTCGAGACATCACGTGATGATCGGGTGTAATCGACTCCGCGCTTTCATACAACGGATGTAAGATAGTTTTACACACGCGAATACTAAGGTTCTTACTTGGTGAGCCTAGCATGTATACACATGGCCTCAGAATACGGACCGAAAGGTTAAGCATGAGTCATATAGTTGATACGATTCCCATATAGATGCTCGCCTTTGAAGCTACACCAACTCATGTGATGATCGGACTTGGTGTAGTGGATTTAGTTCATGTAATCACCAAAAAGGCACGAGGGATGTCGTTTTTGAGTGGGAGTTCATTTCTAATTTGTATTAGTTTAACTCAATTTGTCATAAACTAAATCAAAGTGAATTTGCATAATTTGTTGTAGTCATTGGCATCTTTTCACTACCTTATGCTTAGTTTTAATTGAGATAATAGAAGTATAGAATTCTGGATATTGACTTTACGAACTGGTATCGTATTGTTTTGAATGCCAATTTAAAGTTTAGAAGTCCTATTGCAAACTTTCAGCAAACTCTATTTACTCCATGAAGTTTAATAAGTAGTATTAAATCAAGACTAAGAATTCCAATATTAGTATCTAAAGTATCATGTTTGCCTCCATGATTATTGATATTCAAAAGTTGTTTTAATATCAAGGTTATCTAGGAGCTGAAAGAATTGTTTCAGAAACCATCATGTGTGGAAGATATTGTGATATATGAAACAATGTTTTTGGTTGCATTATGATAGAGTATAATTTAGCGAAATACACGTTCTCATATTGTATGAGAATTTGTGGAGGATGGAGATGCTAGGCATCCAGATCTCCCAAAAAGGTGTTGGGAACTAACATTATACTCGCGATTCTTCCTTATAGGCTATAGTAGCTTGATCATGAAAGTTGTTATGATAAGGATGAACATAAGATGTAAGTAAAATTTTTACTACACTAATATATTACTAAAGAATGGATTTTTGAAAGAACACCAAACATTTGATGATGGTGATCCACTTCAAAGTGCATGTCCAAAGGTATTAGTATTTGACTATATACACTTTTACTATGTGTCATGTATGACACCACTATTGATGTTGATGGATTCTTTTAAAGGAAAATGAATTGTTGAAAGAGAATCTATAATATATTTGGCAGAAAAGAAAAGGTTGGAGATGTCCAACTTAGGTATATAGAAGATATACATGTTATGGCTATATTCCTTGATTGTTAAACAATGTGGTTCTGAGGTATTGGATACCGGTATTGGATACCGAATTGGTTGGTGTAAAGTGTCATAGAAAACAACACAATTCATGAACTGCAACGGCCTAAGTAACTGGCAAGAGAATAAGTAATGATGTTCATCAAAAACAAATAAAGTGTTATTGTGTTTTCGTTGTCGTCAAACCCAGCCTTCAAGATTTGTTATAATAATTGTTATTTTGTTCCGGTATTACGAGAACAATGGTTGTTCAAATAATTACCGTATTCCATAATGGATGGATGGACTTTTACAAGTCTAGTTGGAGAAATCACATCCAGAAACATTATTGCTAAAATGTCATAAGACAAATGATTGGAAGATTACTTATGAAGTGACATCGTTGTTTGAATTATATTGGAAAGTAAACATGAAGAAACTCCATGTTGATGGATTTTGGGAGTCTTTTGATTTTGATCAATTGACGCTTGTGAAACTTTCCTCGAGATAATTAAAACTCCATCCATAGGCTAAAGAGGAACGGATGACTAACTTATTGGATATTATGCATGCTGATGTATATAGTCCATTATGTGTAGCCATATGCGATGGATCTTTTTTGCTTCATATGCTTTCTCCAGAAATTTGAGTGAATATATCTATATATTTACTTAATAAGGAAGAAGTATGAAACATTTGAAAATTGTTCAAAGACTTTCAAGATGAAGTGAAAAATCATTGTAACAAGAAAAATAAAAGAGTTTATGATTTGATCATAAAGGAAGATATTTGAGTTACAGGTTTAGCAAAACACCTGATTTTAGGAATTGTTCCATGAATTTGCATTTCCCGATAAACCACATGAGTATGGTATGTTCGAGAGATCAAATCAAAACCTTGTTTGACATGGTAAGACCAAAGGTGTCATTTATAAAACTGTCATTATGTTTTAAGGATTAAAGCTTTAGAGACTACCTCTTTTACACTGAAAAGAGCACTATCGTGATCCGTTGAAATGACACCATATGAGTTATGGTTTGGGATAAAACCCGAATTGTCTTTTCTTAAATTTTGGTATGCTATGCTTAAGTAAAATGTTTACAACCAAAGTCGGATAAGCATGTCTTTGTAGGTTATCCCAAAGAATTTGTTGGGAATTCCTCCATAACACCGAGGACAAAAGAGTTTGTCGCTTAGAACGTTAAGTTTCTTGAGAAGGAATGTTTTGTGAAAAGTTAAGTGGGAGTACAATAGAACTTTGATAAGGTTGTTGAACCTTAGCTATATGTGCTAAGTAGCGCAGCGCCGGAAAGTGTCCCGGTGGCGGCCACAATGCTCATGGCTCCCGTGATTACAAAGGGTGTGATCTTGGAGATTAGAGTTCCTATTGAACCATGTGGGTCAGTAAGAATCAAATAGTTAGATTTGAAACAGAAGTCATTATTGTTTTGACAATGATGAACCGACTGCATGTAAAGAAGCGATGATGGGACCTGACTCCATAAAATGACTGGAAGTCATAGAATCCGTGATAGTATCCATACACGAGAAATCAAGTTTCTAAACTTGGAAGACCCTCCGGAAAGGCGTGAAGCCTATCGTTCATGTTTGGATCTATAAAGAATTAGACATGGATATTTAACATCTATGAGATAGTCGACATGTCAGAAAGAAGTTTACGGCAATGTTCAAGGAGTTGACTATGACCAGATTTGATCTGTCATAGCGATATTTAGTCTTGGCGAATTAATGTAGCAACCACTGCATATAATTTGGTATATGGTTGTTGAATAAACAAAACAAGGTTCTTCTAATAGAATGGTTACCTAGGAAGTGTACATGACATGGTCCGAAGGGTTTTGTAAATTCAAAGGGTGCTAAAAAGGGCATGCAAACTTCAATAGTTGAAGTGAGCATAGTGGAGTTGGAACCTTCACCATGATGAAAATGTTAAAGGAGTTTAATTTCATCGGAGATGATGAAGATGCTTTCATTTGCAAGAAATTAAGTGGGAGCGCTGAGACAAATTTCCAATACATTAAGCAGAGTACATATTGTTGATTGGAAATGATGTATCTTTTATTGACACAAGTTAAGAATTTTATTAAAATAGGATTTCGATGAAAGACTTGGGCAAAACCGGAGTATTTGGCATCAATGTCTATATGGATAGATTGAGGCGCTAATATGGTTAGGCTAGACATACATATATGAGATATTGAAAGGGTTCAATATGGAAACTACAAGAAAGGTTCTTGCTGCATGGAAAGGATTGTATCAAGATTCAAGTGCATCAACACTTGGTGAGTAAAATCACATGAATATTTTGATCGATTATACCATGATATATATATATCTAGATATGTCCTATGCTCTAAATGTTATGAGCACATACCAGAATGATTCATAAGATGATCATTGGTCGATAGTAAAGATATTCTTATGAGCTTTGGAAGAACTAAGAATATATCATGTATAAGTGACAAATAGCTAAAGGTAGTTCATTGTAAAGTGTTACATTGATACTAGTTTTGTCACAAGATACAAATTAAATTTATCTCAATTTAGACTATGGGTGGCACAATGTAATGGAAAGGATATTCCATGATGGATTTGGATGAGTTCCAAAGTTGAAACATTGTGACAGATACTACAACAAAAGGCTAAGTATATGACTGCCATAGTAGCAGCAAAGGAGGGCATTTGTGTTAAGTAGTTTATTATCAAACTAGGTGTGGTTCAAAGTGGGATAATGGTGTGAAGATATATTGTATGACAATAATATCAACATATTTTAACCTGAACGAACTAAAGGTCTCACCAAAGAACCAAATTTATACAATGCCATCTCATTTGAGAACGAGTGATGCGTAGAGACGCAAAGACATGCAAATACACACGGACTTGAAACTGCCAGGTCCGGAGATTATGTTAACCACTAGCAAACGCGTATATTCAACACCTAGGTGCTGTATATACAAGTTTACAAACTAGATTATTGACTCTAGTGCAAGTGGGAGACTGAAGGGAATATGCCTGACAGGCAATAAGAAAGTGGTTATTATCTTATTCCATGTTTATGATAAATGTTTATTTTGCATGCTATAATTGTATTAATTGGAAAAGTTAATACATGTGTGTTTAATAAACAAAATACAAAGTTCCTAGTAATGCCTCTCATATAAACTAGCTCGTTGATTAACAAGATGATCAAGGTTTCCTGATCATGAACATTGGATGTTGTAATAACGAGGTCACAACATTGGTGGAATGATGTGATGAACATTCATCCGAAGTATAGCATTACGATCCGAGTCATTATGTTTATATTTCTATAACATCATACGAAGTAATCTTAGTCCTTAGACCATGAGATCATGTTAATTGCTAACACCGGAAGAGTATCTTGATAACATCAAACATCACACTGTAACATGGTGACTATAAAGGTGGGTTCAGTGCTACGAAGGTGTTATGTTGAGGCTCATGGATCTAGAGTGGGATTTTTCCATCCCTATGACGGATAGCTATACTCTGGGCCCTCTCGGTGATATCACATTGAAATAGCTTACAAGCAAGTGATGTGATCACTAGAATGTTATATCACGGGAACGAGAAAAGAGTGCATGTTGGTAACGAGATCAAACTAGGTATTTGGATGCCAATGATCGAATCTCAGACATGTAATATATCACGAGACAAAGGGATTTAGTTACGACGTTAAAGGTTCACACGATCACAAGAGTCATTGTTGAATATGTGGGAGTTAGTACGGATCTCCAGGTCCCACTGCTGATTATTGATCGGAGAGGGGTCTCGATCATGTCTACGTTATTCGCGAACCTTAGGGTGACACACTTAAGGGATACCGACACCATTTGGAGCAAATATGTTTCAGATAAAGATTTAAAAAAGCGCTGGAATCATTTTGATGGAAACCAAAATTGTTTCAGGTGAAATTGCTGAAATTGGTTCTACATGTGATATTGAAATGTTGCAGGGGGGTTTTATGTGAATGTTTGTTAATTAATGTAATTAACAAAATTCTGAATAAAATAAATAAAATAGTTTTATTTAATGAGAGCTTGCATTAAATTTGGTGGAAATTAATGCATGTGTGAGTGGAATTTTGAGTGGAGGCTTTTTATGGGAGTGGGAGCTCCACCCACATGAATGTGGAAGAGGTGGGGGCACCACCATGGCTGCCACGCCATGGCCCTTGGGTTCCTCCCCTCTTACCTATAAAAGGCCCCCCTCTCCTCCTCACAAGACACACCTCCTCGTGAAGGATCTCTCTCCCCCTCTAGTTATTCCCCATGGTCCCGGATTAGCGAGAGACATGTTCCCGGTGGCTTTATCTAGAAAGGAGTTGCTGCTTCTGCTGCTTTGCTGGAGCGAGGGACAGAGGTTGTCGGGGTACCGGACGTGTGTGTGATCACGGATACACCGTTGCTTTGTGGTGTTGGACTTGGTGGTGCTGGACTTGCTTGAGCTAGATCTGATGAACGTGTTGGAGCCAAACCTGTTGGACTTCATCACGATCTTGAGATCGGCATGTGTACGACTACATCATCCACGAGTTCCAACTCGTTAACAAAGCTTTGTTGTCTTCGAGGGGTAAGTTCTCTATGGATGTATATCCACCCGTTGCTTGTATCTAGTAGATAGATCTTGGTGTGTAGTTCCCAACGTAGGATTTTTTTGTTTTCTATGCTGCGAACCCAACAAGTGCACTATAAGGCCCCACGGGTCATGGCGTACAGCAAGGCCGAGTCAACGGCCACACTCGAAGACTCTGTTGACCTCCTCGATGAGGCACACGAGATTGTGGCGGACTGGTCCACGTCTATCAGCAGAGTCTACGCAACTATCACAACCGATGGGTACGACTAAGGTCCTTCATCGAAGGAGACCTCGTCCTGCGACTGAAGCAGAAAGGACACCTCAAGCTCGAATCCCCCAGGGAGGGACCCTATGTGATTACAAAAGTAATCCAACGTGGTGCCTATCGCTTAAAGGACTAGAGAGAGGAGTCGCATACTCCAACCCTTGGAACATCGCACAGCTGCGTCATTTCTACCCCTAGATGTTTTTTACTTTAACAATAAGGCTACTCAGCCAGGCTACTTAGCCAAACATTGTACCTCCTGATATTCTACAAATATGTAAAGCTAAGTGCCTCCAACTTTGTCTTTAGTTTTCATTTATATCGTTATTTCTGCACTCGGGGGCTGCGCCACCCTATCAACCTTGTCACAAGAGTAAAACAATGACCTAAGTAGCTAACGACACCGACCCCTTGGTAAAACCAACCCGGTTGCAACGCAACTAGCAGGCTGGCAAGGCGATGAGGTGAACAAGCATGAGGCTAATGAAAAGGCATCATATACAATATCGCACTCGCGAAACAATTAAGCTAACAAGCCACACATACAAACATGGGTATCAACACACAGTCAAAACAGTTCTACAAGTTTTACAGCACCTATACGTCCTATGCAGGTCGACAACTATCCTATTGACGCAATAGGAGAACATTAGTGCACTCGTCGAACAAGGTCATGATATCTTCCGTTGGACGATCAACAACTCGATAATGAGGCACCATATTCCACGCCTTCCCTACCGGAGGAGCTGGCGGTCTTGCGGCAACATCATTCAGATCCACATTAGGTCGCTGCATACACACAAGCACCAGTGCAGCCTTAGCACCCGCAACGAGATGTTGGTGCACACACTTGTGTACTGCATCAGCACTCTGAAACTTACTCATGAGGGTCAAGAGGCTTGAGGGTTGGGCATCTAAGGGGAACATTGCCTAGATAGCATGCCTCAGACATAACCGCGCTTTCTTTAGAAAATGCAGCACTTGCGACACGCGATCTTGCAATGTCGCCAGCGCAACTGCACGATCCCATTCGGTCCAAAAGAATCCACCAGCTTCCAATTGATCCTATGTCAAACAGCTCAGTCGAATGCTGGTGCGATCTCTCTCTTCCCGTGGAATGAGATTGACAACTGCAAAAGGCAGTAACATAAAGGCATCAGCCACTACAAGATAGTAACACAAGCGCGCTGCAGGAATAAAGTCGAAGAAACACTAACATTGCAATTGCTCACTGATCTAGGCCACCTCGTGAAGAAGATAGGCTTCCCGCTCCAAAGCCTTTTCTTCCTTTGACTTCCAGACATCAGAAATACTGCGGATGGCTGGTGCCTCTCGCTCTAAATGCTTCACACGGTCGCGTAGTCGAAACAACAATGATAACTCCTCCACTTTCGAACATGGCTGCACCACAGGTTCACCAGGGGATGACTCGCCAGGCACGTCAGTAGGAGGCACATCATGCAATTCACTCGAAGAACCCTAACCAGGCACCGGATAGGAAGGATAAGGGACACTGTTCACAAAAATCGAATGGTGCAAGCATGAAGATAATTTATACATCAAAATATTACAGCCAAGTCCTTCACAAGGGAACACCCACAATCGCAGTTCAATAGACTAAGCTAAAAGTTTTTTCATGCAACTACAAAAGGAAGCAATAGGGACGGCCACGCCTACACTTCAGCACCCGCCGGCTTCTTCGACTCCACGACGGCCTCCGACGCCATGGCCTTCACTGCGGTGGCATCTGACGTGGAGGGCCTCGCCGTAGTGGTCCCTGATGTTGTGGCCTTCGCCGCCTTCGGATGCTTCCGCCCCTCTGAGTACCTCGCGAGTGTCTCTACGAGCCGAGGCCCATATTTTTAACAGCGGTTGGCAAAAGGAGCCAAACTACCAGCTAGCCATCTAGGGTCACCGACATCTTCGAGGAGACCTTGCTAGCGCTTAGTTCGACACCATGGGTCTGGACCATCGCAAGACCGAAGGAGGCACTGAGACCTTTCTAGGCATTCTTGAAGTCCGCAGGGACACCTTCGACGAAGGAATTGATCAGGCTATCCATGTCTTCAATAAGTTTGGCATTGGGGACCATCTCCTCTCGAAGACGCCCAAGAACACCCTTGGCCTTTTTGGGCGAATCCTGGACGGAGATGTTGTGGTCTTTGACTGCAGCAACGGCACCAGCTAACGCATCCTCACGAGCAAGAGCCTGGGGGTCGAAACTCACCCCAGAAGTGTCTGCGGTAGATCCACGTAAAACCATCATAAGCCTAACAAGTGAATAAAGAAAAACTTCAACGGCACAAAAACTGCAACAACAGCATACCTGAAAGAGCTTTCACGATGTAGAGAAGATGTTCCATGAATTCCCTTTCCCTGTTGGCGACAACAGCCACCAGCTCCTCTTCGTGCTGCTTCGACTCCTGCTTCAGGCGGTCATAGGCCGCGAGTGCCTCATCTTGCTTGGTCTCTACCACACTGAGTCCATTTTCAAGGGAGTTCACCTGGCGGAGCAAGTCATTGTTATCCTCTGCAAAACAAGGAGAATATATCAAAACCAATCAAACAAATGTGCAGTAGCACAACACAAACTGACACGGTTACATTGTAGTTGGCGGTTCTTGATATCAAGACGAGCGTGCTGCCAGCCCAGGTCGATGATCTGTTCACCAAAGCGATTAGACTCCTGAAGAATAGGCTAAGAAAGAAGGACAGAAATCACGGCTCGTTTTTTACTCTAGGAACTAAGGTTACGAGTAACAAAGATTTGTAGACACTTATGTGTCCATCCAAAGACTCCGAATTTCCTTCTGAGTTGACGTCCGAGCAATAACCAGGTGCTCCCCCATGTTGGGAGAACTCGAGGAATTTGCGCCGGAGTTGGCCGCTATCTTTGCGGATGGTGCAAGCTCTGCTGCACCCTTATTCTTGGAGTCCATGACTCTCGCCTCCTCCAGGAGATGGCAATCGTCAGACGAGGACGAGGTAGTCACACTTTAACAAAAGCACAGGCCGTGTCATCATCAACACAAGTCGCAAGAAATAAAACTTTAGACAATAGCAAAGTAGAAGACTCACCCTTTGTAATTTTCGAGGTCAAAGGAATCATCTGATTCCTCCTTCTGATTCTTCAGCTTCTTCCGCAATGACGGAGCTATGGCACGGACATGTACCATCGTAGTGGATCCCGTAGAAGCAGAGTAACCCTCGCACAAACTTGTGGATGGCAAGAGAAAGGCCCCAAAGAACAAACGCAAGGAACATCACCCGAAATCCAATAGGGGGATTTGGGATTACCTCCAGGCCTGGCACCTTGCAGTTCGCTTCATTGGCAGGAAGTAGACCATCTTGGTGGTGCTGTTGGAGTGCATGCTCCTTAATGGTGGTACGCCGCCACTAACCATTGGTGACGTGCATTCCCGCGCCTTTCTTCTTCCCGGCTGTAGCAGTAGCGAACCCGGTGGTGGCGACGCCCTTCTTCTTAGCCGTATCAGCGGCGGCTGAAGATCCAGCAGTGGTGGTGCCCTTCTTCTTCCCCATCTTCTGGTAGCATTGGGAGCGCAAGAAGTAGCTCGGAAAAGTCCTAAGCCCATCCAGCACAGCAGCGGGGGCAAGGGGCGATGGACCATCAACAAAGAGCAATGGCAGCAGCGCGCAAGGAGGAAGAAGATGGATTTGTGGAAAATTCACCGCATGGAATCCCTACTTAACCGCATGACAGATGGAATCCAACGGCTCGCAGTGATTCACCTAGATGCGTGGCGCAAATCAATGCAGACGCATGGCGATGAAAACCGTGAACCGTTGTCGCACTTTCCCCGCTATGCGTGAGAATTGAGGAGGCGTAGTTAAAACAAAGGTTGCGCATTCCTGGTAAAATCCCAGTTAGAAATGGAGCCCTACCTTTGTCATGTCCCGTCAATACCACTTAAGCGGGCAAGTGAGATCATCTAATCATCAGCATTGATGTCACCTACTCCAGTAGAAGATATCTTCGATTACTTTAGTCCTTGCTTGACTCTGCAAGTCGACCAAGCACTCGGGTGCTACTCCTAACAGGAGCGCTAGCCGCGCACCCAAACAGTATAACAATGGTGCACATTAGCATGATATCTTCAACAAACCTTACTCCAACATGAGCTTCTCTTGGACTTATCTAGTCCTTGGTCGACTCTATGACTAAACCAAGCACTTGAGGGCTACTTCTAACAGGAGCGCTAGCCGCACACCGAAAGACTTCATAGGCCTAGAACCGCTTTCACCAGTTAAAGCCCCTTTTCGAATCAATGATCAGATTATGGACTTAGGGGCTACTCCCATAGGGAGCGCTGGAAGCATATTCGGCTAAGAACTGAAAAATAACAGTAGTTGAGAAAATTCAAAGTCCCCACTCGAGTCTACGACTCGAATAGGCCCTCGGGGGCTACTCCCATAGGGAGCGCTGGCCGCACACCCTATGGAAAACCTTAGTCATTAAAAGTGTGTCGACTACGTCCACATTCGAAATAGCGACTCCACCTCATATTTCCCCTGCAAAGAGACTACATCTCCTCGGCCACCCGAATCACCTCCACGGTGACTAAAAATTTGGATGCCATGTTTACAACTTGAAGGTAAGACCTAAAAAAGGCTTGGCAACACACCTGCTGCACTCTACCAGATATAAGCCGTGCCTACAGGCACGATGAAATAATCCTTGACGGACGCGTCGAGTGCTCACTGATACGTTATAAACGTATCTATAATTTTTGATGTTCCATGCTTGGTTTTATCTACTTTCTTATGTTTTATCCACACTTTGGAGTACTTTTCATATGATTTCTTGGACTAACCTATTAACAAGAGCCACAGTGCTAGTTGCCTGTTTTCTGCTGTTTTTGGTTCCAGAAAGTCAGAAAATGAATATTCTTGGAATTGGACCAGACAAAAGCCAAAGTCGACATTTTACCGGAAGACTCACGGAGCCAGAAGACGAGAGGGAGAGGGGCCACATGGTGGCCACACCCCCTTGGCGCGGGCAACCCTAGGTCGTGCCAGGGCATGGTGTGTGCCCCTGGCCGCCCACCGACCTTGCCTCTTCGCCTATAAGATGCCTCCCGATGCAAAAACCCTAAATCATCAAGCCTCCAGCCATGAAAACTTCCACAGCGCCGCCGCCACCAAAGGGGAGATTCAGGGGACAGAAAGTCTCTGTTCCGGCACCCTGCCGGGACGGGGAAGTGCCCCCGGAGCCATCTCCATCGATCTCCACCACCATTTCCATCGCCATTGCTGATTCCCATGATCAGGAGGGAGTAGTTCTTCCTCGAGGCTAAGGGTTCTACCGGTAGCTATGTGTTCATCTCTCTCTCTCTCTATGCATAATCATATTGTGATCATGAGCTTTGTAATCAAGTAGATCTACCTTGCTACTCAAGTGCTTTAATAGATCTCTGCTCTCCCCATGTGTGTGAAGTTGACAGTGTGCACACCATGGTGGCACTTAGGCTAGAGATTACAAATACTTGTTATGAGTTATATTTGGAATTGGATGTCTTTATGAAATTGTGGTGTTTGTTGGAACCATCTAGTGCTCAAGGTGACAGTGTGGGGTTTTCTAGATGGGAAAGATGAACTTTGAGGTGTGATGTTATAGCCCTACCATCGATTAGAGTGTCCAACCGGAGAGTAGTTAAGAGTAGTATCATAAAGAGAAGATATTTTTATGAGAGTGTTCACTAGTGAAAGTATGATCCCTAGGCCTTGTTTCTAAGCACTAAAACACCGTTTGCTATTAGATCTATTACATGTTTGCTTGCTACTATCTTTATTTCAGTTTGCCTTTAGTCTTTTCCACGCCATCAAGCTATTTTCTATCACCGTTACCACTTATAATTATCTATACCACTTGTATTTTACTATCTCTTCGCCGAACTAGTGCACCTATACACCTGACAAGTGTATTGGGTGTGTTGGGGACACAAGAGACTTCTTGTATCTTGATTGGAGGGTTGCTTGAGAGGGGATACCTTTGACCACTTCCTCCCCGAGTTCGATAAACCTTGGGTGATCCACTTAAGGGAAAAATTGATGTTGTTCTACAAACCTATGCACTTGGAGGCCCAACAACTGTCTACAAGAATAGAAGTGCGTAGACATCACTCACACCTAAAACACTAGAATTCGAACTCTGTAGGACCTCCGCGACAAGATTCGAATTACGCCAGCATTATTCCGAATTCGAGTCCAGGGACGATTCGGCTGGACACTCGGGGGCTACTGGCGTGGGTATACCTTACAAGTACTTAAGATTAGCCTATACGGTTCAACCCAAGAAGGAGTCCACAGTGCGATCGAAGCCCAGCAAAGATTCGGGTGGCCCATGGGAGTTCGAATTCTAATTCTTGGAAGACACGACAAAGTGTAGATATAAACTTAAAGGGGAAACCCTAACTTGTAACCGACTCGACCTGCTACCCCGAGACCTAGCCTCTCTATATAAAGGTCTGGAAGGGGGCGGCGAGGAGGACCAATACACACCCCACATACACCTTTCCATATTGCATCTGCGCACCCTTGTAACTTTTGTCTCCCTCGTAATCAAGAGCAAACAAGCAGGAGTAGTGTCCTCTACGAGGCCTGAACCTGGGTAATACCTTATGTCACCTGTGTGCTTATTTGCTAGCTGATCGATGCCTCAAGTGCTCCCCACTTCCTCGAACCTAAGTCCATCAACGATGGGCATTGGTGAGTTAACCCCTTGTCACTTGCTTCTCATTCCAAAGCTTCAGTCCAAACACTTGGAGAAATTCTTGTGTATGATTGTATGTTTCTTTGAGATGTTTGTATGAATTGCCTTGATCTGTAGTCAAGATGAATTGTCTTGACTTTTTTGTTAGGAGCTTGCCTGAGCTACTATAGGAGCTCAACACCTAGTAACAAAACCAAACCAACAATACACCCTCTAAATCTCAAGATGTTGAATGGAAATACTTCTCAACCCCTTAAGCTTGGATGGATCCTAACATCTCTTTCAACAAATAACCTTTACCAAACCCTTGTCAAGCAACACAAGCATAGTTGATCCTAATATTACCTCACACTAACTCTCCTAAGAGAAAATCATCAAAACCCTAATAGGAAGACTATCTTCCTCCTTGTTATCTGATTCACCTCTTGGAACTCTATTTAAGGCCCTTACTCCCGTCCTCTAGGAAATGTGCCAATTCTACGCTCTTCCTTGTGATGTGTTATTCCATCACACATACTTGATCTTGATCAAGAAACCCATATACCTTGTTTCCCCAAGATAGTATTAACCTCTAGTCATTAACTTGACCCTCTAATTCCTTATCAGGTTCTGTTTTGAGCTACTTCTTTTTAATAGTTTCCAAATCAATGGAGACCAATCCAAAGCATGTCACCATTATTATCAATATATTCTTCAACCAAACTCACTTGGTGATGTGTTTGGAACCTTGCAAGTCATCTACGCCACCTCATCTTAATCCATAGCCAAAAACCCTAGAGTAGTCCAAATTTGGCAAATTCAGGAACTGTTATCAGGATCCAATATTTGAGCCTCTCTCAAGAATAATCCATGGAAATTTTTGCAAATGCATTTGGACTATATTGCACAATATCATGTGCACTTGCAAACCACACCCTTGCCCTTGACTAGATACCTCTTGGACCCACTTGTCCTTGATGGTTTTATAGTTAAGATGAAAACCTGTTTTGTCAAATGTTAAAAGATTCAATCTTTGGAAGATGTTTACAACCCCTCAAATCTTCTATGGATAAATTATTTGCACGGATATGATCTATTCCACCTAGTATATCACCCCATACCTTCCTTGCTTCCATTGGAGCTTTGAACATCTTGAACCAACATGATATTGTAGGCATGACATTATTCTATTTTGGCACCCTTAAAAACAACTAAGATTGGCAACCATGTTTGACTCAATCAAACTTGATCTTTATCCATTATTTGAAAAATCCTAACCTCCATTACCTAGTCTACCACCTCAGTTACCCCATGATCCAACTGGATCTCTGAGCCACTAAATCTAGCATGGTTTTTGGGGCATGCCAATGCTTTTCATCAAGATCATCAATTTCCACCTAACTCTTAAAAATTTATACTTTGAATTCAAACCACCACCACCTCAACACTCCACTCTCTCACCTTGGTCATGTACAACATCACCAACCCACCCTTGGACCTTGTGCTCAGGAGTTTTAGAGAAAGGGAGAGACAAGTTGAAATTTTCCTATTCCAACAAATCTTTCATGCCATCAACTCATCAACAAACCATGCCACTAATCACTCCAGCACCCTACTCTCTCTGGTCGAAATTACTGTAGTATGAGACTGTTCACCTTGTCCTCTTGTGCTTGGAAAGTGTGTGTGAGAGATAGAGATCTTTGTGTGCCCAACACACAACCTTGCTTACTAAATACAACGACAACTACCACTCCCTCTAGCCAGCACCCTGGTGATGGCAACAATCGTGGCCACTTTTCGTTGGGACTCCAAGTGCGGAGTGTTGTAGCAAGCTTCTTTTCCCCACAAGGGTGACTCGAGGGTTTATATCGAACTCTCGGGGAATTAGTTATGGAAGTTTTATTCGTCTTCTCCTTGTCATGCAACCTGTAAAGTAAAATAATTTTTCTTGTGTACCCAACTCCACCAAGTGATTGTCAATCACAAGGTTTTGTATTAGTAATATAAAATATAATATAAAGTAAACTGAAATAAAATAAAGTAAAGTAATGCAAACTATATGATATGGAATATAATAGAGTTGTTTTGGGTTTTTATGGATGATTGCAAGTAGGAGAAGTATTTTTTATTTTCGAATAATAAACTGTAGAAAATGTAAAAGGTAGTAATTTCAATGGAAAGGTGTTTCTTATGATTAAAATTGGACAGGGGTTCATGGGTTCACTTGTCTACTCTCCTTTTAAGTTGTAGTGATCATAAAACAATTCATCAATGATAAATATTCATGGAACTTCTATATGTGTATGATAAGTATTCATATGGGAATCACATCCTAACATAAAGATGAAACACATCTCTCTTATACTCCTCAAGAAAGGGAAACTCCATGCAATCTTGAATTAAGAACAAATTAGAGTATAGCTTTAAGTAATATGACATGCTATTTTAAATACAAATGTATTACCTTGATCTAACAAGATTATCTCACTTTCACATGATAATTATAGCACACGATTTCACTTTATCCCTAGTGAGGCAGCAAAAGAAAGGTAAAAACCAAAGTAGATCTTGAATATTATTTATCACAATTCAATCACTACCACCATGCTACTCCATCTAATACACACTTCTCCCCATACAAGTTCTTCCATACAAGTTGGATCAAAACAAGCAAGTACGAACAAGGTACATGATATGCATCTACCAATACATATTACACAAAATAGGTTCCAATCTCATATATCAAATCATAAAGATCCACCACATAGGAATTACATATATGACCATAATCATGTTGGGCAGCTCATATGGTACTAGATCTATGAAAAACAAGAGATAAATAGATCAAGATACTACCACAAACCCATATTCCAGAGGTAGACTACTCCCTCTTCATCATGGTGATGATGCTGGAGATGTTGCCGAGGGTGGAGACCCCCCCCCCGGAGGTGACTCCGGTGGAGTTTCCCCCTACCATCCCCATCTTTACCTCTAGACCATCAAGATCATGAAAAGGAAGTTCATTTGAAGGAGACTTGGAGGTGGGTATTACCTCGGTGGCCTTGGCCATGATACACTTTTGGTTGTGGCGGATGATGTTCTCATTAGGCGAATCGAAGAGGGACACTCATGGCATAGAAGAAGTGGCAACAGCA
Source organism: Avena eriantha (assembly GCA_910589775.1). Taxonomy (NCBI): domain Eukaryota; kingdom Viridiplantae; phylum Streptophyta; class Magnoliopsida; order Poales; family Poaceae; genus Avena; species Avena eriantha. The sequence continues at coordinate 479,834,911 of OU342742.1, read as the reverse complement.
GCAACTCCCACAATCTCTCCACCTTGACCTTCACTAACATCATCATCCTCCTCGCCCGCGAAGTACTCTTCATGGACCACCATTGCCCTTTCCTTGTTTGCGAGGTTCTTGTTTGGGAAATTCTTGTTCATTGGATGAGGAGGTCTTGGCTTGCTCTTGCAAATGAGACAACCAATTATCTTCTCTATTTTTAAAGGGACATTGGGCCACAAAGTGATTCTTGTCATTGCAACTGTAGCAAGATCTAGCTTTAGGAGCCTTTGTAGTTGAGTTGAATATTGGGTTGTCCCTTGACCTTGACTTCATGCGCGGCTTGTTCCAAAAGGCTCTTGATGCAAGAGCCAAGTGCTTGTTGAAGTCATACTTGATGTCCTCTTGAGACCACTCACTAGTGTCTTATTCTTCATCAAATTCCACCACTTTGGCCATCAAGGCAAGATTCACGTCTTGAGATCCATAGGCCAATGCACAAGGAGATTCCGCATTCTTCTTGGCAATCGTCATGGCAATGACTTCAATCAATACTTCTTGTAATGTCATGATGTGATAGTTGCTTCTTCCCTTGATGGAGTTGAGCTTTTGTTCTTCAAATGGAAGAAGAGCTTGAACAACCTTTCTCTTCATGAACTTTTCATCCACATAGGTAGCTCCAAGATCCCTCATGGTGCAACAAAGAACCTTGAGTCCCTGATACATTTCTTCAGGAGTCTCATCATCTTGCATAACAACGCCATCAGGCTCATTGTTGACCTCATCAAACTTGGAGCTTTGAATGCTTGCATTCCCAAAAAATAACTCGGTGAGATGATCCCAAGATTCATTGGCGGTGGAGAATTGGCAAATGTGAGAAAAGTACTTGGGATTCAATGCCTTTTGAATCATGCCCAAGGCAGTGGAGTTGAGCTGCTTGTCCACAACCTCGGCTCGATTCAATTTCTTTGCATCATATGGCGAGAATCCTTCTTCCACAATCCTCATCAACTCAATAGAAGAGCTAGAAATGTGATATTGCATTAGATATTGCCAATTTGCGAAATTTGAGGTATCTAACATAGGTGGAGCTCCTTGAAATAATATGTGGAATAGGGATAATCAGTTCCGAGGTGTACTTCAAAGTGGGGGGACCATCGGATATTCCTTTTCATCCCCCTCCCCTTTGTAAGATGAGTCACCAAGCCCCTCCATGCTCTCACTTGGTTATTTTGCCGTCTGAGCAACAAAACCCAAGCCCAAGTGAGTAGTGGTCACAACAGGAGCAACCACGAGGGGAGGTTGTATAATTTGGGGAATAGTGTCCATGGCATTAGGCTTAAATGATTGCAAAAGGTTCATCATTTCCTAGAATTTAGTCAACATGGACGTATCCAAGCTCTTGAGGTCATCCATGGAGGTCATGCTCCAACTTTACTTTGCACTTACTCAATCCCTATACTCATACTTTGTATGTTTCAGGAAGAGATCCAGTGTTAGTTTGAAATGGACCTCCTAAGATTTTGGAGGTTCTAAAAATATTCGTGAGATGTTGACTAAGTCCCCACCCACCGTTGCTCCCCCAAATCCTGTCGTCAAGCCATCAATAGGTTCTGCCGGTAGCTTGTCCCCTGTCGTACCTGAGACTTCCATCATGGAGATAGACATCAACCCAACACTAGATGTCTCAGGTTCTACCACCATGTAACTTGCTCCTAGCGGCCAGGCGACGCATGAGAGTATCTCTTCAAAAGTGGCTGAAGCTCCAGCTTAGGATGCCACTGAAGAAGGGAAGCAACTAGCAGACAAAGCAAAAGCAGCAGCAATAACCAAGCCGGGATCCTCTATTCCATCAACTACTATGATAATGAAGGAGATGGCTAGGGCTTCATCTAGGCCTCCGGCTACTTCATTGCCATGCCTCTAACTCTGACGTTGATCCTGGATGACTTATCAGCAGTAAAATGCTATTTATAACAATGCCAGGACCTTCCACGATGCATATGCCAAGGCAAATAACCTCAAGATTATTGCAATTGTAAGTCCTCGAACTTTTTCCATTTCTATTTATAATATATCCCAATGTAACCCCTGAGCTCTTAGGCAGAAAACTAATAGTTTTTGGCCTAAGTGCTCCAAAGAAGAACCAAGTGTAGAACTTGATAGTGTAGCCCCGAGTTTCTAGGTAGAATGAATAATTCTGGCTAGATACTCTAAGAGAGAACACACATGAATTAAAATCTGATACTGTAGCCCCCGAGCCTTTAGTTGAAACTAATAAGTTCTAATTAGATGGTCCAGAGAAACTAAGTACTCTTATTTTTGTAGAATGAGAATACCCGAAGGAAGGCTGTTAATGCGAAGTATGCCAAGCTGTAGAAAGAGATGGATCTTGAAAGGGTAAAACAACCTTTTTGAAGGAACAGATCAAAAATAGCCAGCATCTATTTTCCTCCATCAGTTCCCTAATCCTTCATTTATAGCCATTTCGTCCGAATTTGCATATGTTGTATTTGTTCTGACTTGCAGATGCCATTGCCAAAGCCAAAAGCATCGTTGAGCAACCCAAGCACATCCAAGAGCTTGACGATGAGAACAATATCCTAAAGAAAGACCTAGCTGCTATCGTCAAAGGGCATCAAGAGTCGATGTAGGTTCTACAAGAATCTGCTGATGTTGAGTTGTAGCACCTGAAGGAGGAGATTGAACGTCTGAAGGAGCAAAACTAAGCTGCCGAATCGCAGAATTCTCAGAGCCTTGAGGCATACAAGAAACTCTAGAAGGAGCATAACATCTTGGCGGAAACCTGCCACCTAGCTGAAACCAGCATCTTCGGTAACTTTCCACCGTCTTCCTCGGTTCTGTAAGTCGAATAAATGTACATTATTGTTGTACTCATGACCCTTGTTTCTTACAAAAACACAGCTCCCATTGGTTTAACCAACATGGGTGAAGGTGCTTTGGATTCAATGGAGTGCATGATTCTTGATGTCAACTTTATTAATACTGCCATCACCCAAGCCAAGGAGATAGCGAAGCCCCTGGACATCACCATCAAAGTGACATATTCTGTCACTAAGTACTCAGATATCCTCCACCGAGCCCCCGAGAAAATAAAGGACTAGAAAGCATACTATATTCGGTCTGGCGCAAGGATGGCCTTGTCCTTGGTGCAGGCACATTACGATGATGCCGACATGGACCTGGTATCCTCTAGTATGCCTAAGCTTGACAAGGAAGGCAATCAAATTGATGGTGATGCTATCTAGAACTCCCTTGCCGGCTGTGATACCAAGGTTTCCAAGATGGTCAAGGCGGACATCTTCGTGCTAGCCGAGGAGATGGATGATGATTAGGAGGACTCGGATTCTACCCTCAGGTCTTTTGAGTTGGATCATCTCTCCAAGCCTGCCTCTCCTATTACGGATGATGCAACATTGAAGTCCCCTGCAGCAGAGCCATAAACACTTGTTGTATTAAATGTGCCTCTGCAATTTTTGTATGTATGCGAAAAAACTTGAGGAAGTAAGGCAGAAAACTTGGCTGCAAGCCTCCTGCTACTTATCTATATCCAACATGTATATACTTTTAAGCAAGTGTTGGATTATCCATTATTCTGGTTCGTATGCTTGACCTTTCATGAGACGGAAGACTCGTAGCACAAAACTGAGTTCTCAAGTGATGATGCTTAATAGCACTGTCAAGAACCTAAGAACAAAATCGCCGGCTTTGAGTGCCGAAAAGTCACTACTCCGGAATTCACATAAAAACAATAGGAAACGTGTAGACCAGAAAACTTAAGCTAATGCCCGTAGGTGGAATTTTTACATGTGCAAATGCAAACTTGCGCATAAAGGGTTTACATGATCCAAAAATGAACACCAAAGGAGGTAAAAGACTCAGCAAATATGAGTGAACCAAATGCTTTATTTCATTGATCATATATGGTACTTATTACATAATATAAAATTGGGATTTCTATTTTTGTGCCCCTGGTTTTTTAGTTGTACTCAGTTTTCCCGAGCCGCTTAGTTTTCCTCGCTTTTTCCCTCCCTCCATTCCAAAACCCTCACATGCGCTCGGACGGGGGATGCCGTCAGTTCTAAGGCTTGACCGTTACATGCTGACCGGTGGGACCGCGTTAGGGTAGGTCGTGCGTTGAGCGTTACGTTATGTCGCCTTGACCGTTACATGCTGACAGGTGGGGCCAGGATACATAGAAGACCAGCCATCCATCTCTCGCTGATTATGGGGGACGTGGTGTGGGACCATGTGAGGCGCATTTGGTGGTTACGTGCGCCCTATCGCCTAAACTGGAAGTTTTCTTTTTTGTTATTTTTATGATTGGCCTTTTTAAGAGCCCCTTTCCCCTCTCTCTCGCTAACAATTGTGTTTTTTGCCCAAAAAGGTAGCGAATCTAGAGCAGCATCTCTCTTCATTCATTGTTCCTTTTGCCCTTGTTTTTCCCTAATCTGGTAGCAAATCTAGAGCAGAAAAACTAACTAGCACCATAAATAAATTCAGTAAACAGAGCAAATGTAGATAAAGTTGCTAATATAGGTTATATAGTACGATACTTAACGAGGTTCGACAATTAGGCTGCTTAGCTGCAGCAGAGGATAAGTTCAACACAAACAAGACAAACGAAGCTACTTTATAGCAGCAGCAGATTAGTGGCCCCTCATGGCCTCTGCCAAGAGGGCCTTCGCCTCCTCCCGCTGGCGCCTCCTCCACTTTTGGTTGCCCAGTCCCTTGACCTTGGGCGCCTTGGGCTTGATCGGGGGCATGCGACCCTCCTCGATAGCCACCTTCTGGAGGTTGTGGAGGTGAAGACCGAGCACCTGGTGCTTGGCTATGAAGCCATGGACATTCACGGACTTGCCGCAGGTCCTCACGTCCTCGGCATGCTTCACGAGGGAGTTAAAGTCTATGGCGCGGTGCCTCCTGGTAGGGTAGAAGGGGCACCTGTACACGTCACCGATGAATAAGTTGTTGTACTGGCCGGACTTTAGCCTCCTCAACACATGACGAGTCTTGGTGTCCTTGGACTCATCGTCGCTGCGAACGTCGCTGCTATCCTCCGGTTGGAAAAACAGTAGAGTGCAATAAGGACATGAGTGAGATACTTTGATTATCGGGATTGATTATTTGGATAAATTAACCGATTGAGATCTCTTGATTATTCCCCAAATCTCAAACCAAATCGGATACTGATCCCAACTACGAACAAGGGGGTTCAAATACGAACATGGGGATTCATCGAAATATGAGATCTAACACAAGAGGATTAGCTACTGTAAAAATACGAACAACCGAGCCCTAATAACATACGATCTAGCATCCAACAATGGGAACATGGGAAGAACAAGGGAAGGGAGAAAACCCTGGTTACCTTCGACCATGGGTCGGCGATGCTGGTGTCGTAGGGGTTCTCTGGCCTTATGTAATCAACCTCCTCGTAGGGGTCCTAGCCGAACGGGATCTGCCCAAGACTAGCAGGGCCTCCTCACCGGCGGCTATGGCGGATGGAGGGACCGGGACGGGGACGGGGGCCTCCTCGCCGGCGGCCTTGGAGGCGACGATTGCCACCGCGCCGTTCTTATCCATCACCGGCGTGGTTGGGGTTTTCTTGGGGGTTTGCAGAAGGTGATGGGATAGTGGAGACGGTTGAGTGAGTGATGAGTAAGAGTGGGGAGGCCTGTATTAAAGGAGAAGGGAAGCGACGTTTCGTTGCACTACTGTGCACCGTGTAATCATGTACGCTACTGCACTGTGCACGGCCACACGTGTCCGCTACCGCCTCGTGCACCGTGATACGTCCAAAATGTATCTACTTTCCCGAACACTTTTGCTATTGTTTCTCCTCTAAACTTGTGTGATTTGGATGCAACTAACGAGGACTAACACTGTTTCAGTAGAATTGCCTTGGTGTCTACTTTTTGTGCAGAAAATCAACTATCAGGAAAAATCACGGAAAATATGCCAAAAATCCTATTTCACCAGAAGACTCCCGGAGCCAGACTACGAGATGGAGGTGGGCTGGGCCCAGGCCACACAACCTGGCCACGCGGGTTAGCCCAAGTCGCGCCAAGGGATGGTCTGGCCGCCCCAGACACCCCCTCGGTCTCCCTCTTCGCCTATAAGAAGCCTTCTGACCTAAAAACTCTGGGGGTTCGACGTTTTTCCAGAGGAGTTCCGCTCTGCCGCCACCACCAGATTCCACGAAACAGCACCAGAAAATCTGTTCTGGCACCCTGCCGGGACAGGGAATTGGAGGAGATCATCGCTATCATCATCACCATCGCTTCTCCATCGACCATCCATGTTTCCACCATCTATGAGTGAGTAATCCCCCGCTGTAGGCTATGGGGATGGTAGGGATTAGATGAGATTGTTCATGTAATGGCATCAGATTGTTAGGGCATGGTGCCTAGTATCTTCTATTAGTGCTTTATGACTTTGTTGCGACTTGTTATGCTTAATGCTTGTCACTAGGGCCCGAGTGCCATGATTTCAGATCTGAACATGTTATTGATTCATTATGATAGTATTGTTCCTGGTCTTACCTGCAAGTTGTATACACACCTTGTTGTCCAGAACCAATGGCCCCGAAGTGACCGAAATTGGGATAACCGGAGGGAATGGCTTTGATGTGAGGATCACATGTGTTCATGGAGTATTAATGCTTTGCTCCGGTGCTCTATTAAAAGGAGCACCTTAATTGCCAGTAGTTCCCTTGAGGTCCCGCTACAAAAGGGCTAGCAGGACAAAAGATGTTGTGCAAGTTCTCATTGGGAGCATGTATGACTACATATGGAACACATAACTAGAATTACCTAGTACTTGGATGCTTTATCTTATTTATCTTCAATTGCCCTATGTTCTGATTGCTATGTGAATTGCCTTTTCCATGCAACGCCCGTCCATCCATCCATATGCCTACCGCACTCGAATCCTACTATTTACCTCTATTGTTACTGCTGTCTTTACTTTACTATTGCTGCTACTTTGCTATTCCTACTACAAAACTATTGCTACTGATAAACTGCTGTGAGCAAGATTGTTTCAAGGTGCAGCTGAATTGAGAACTCAGTTGTTAACGCTTATAAATATTCTTTGGCTCCCCTTGTGTCTTATCAATAAATTGGGTTTCACTTCCCTAAAAAATACTGCGATAAACCCCCTATACTTGTGGGTCATCACACCGCACACGCGTACCGTGAGTCATGTTTTTTCCCTCATGTCTAACCCTGGTGACTCGGTTGTACTCAGTTTTGCCCTCGAGTGTAACACTGGCAGTTTGGTTGTACTCAGTTTTGCCCTCCAGTACTAGCACTGCCATGTGCAATATACTTAGTTTTACCCTCCGATGGCTGGTCAACAGTGAGTCAATGAATAGGTTTTATCTAGCTAATTGAGTCATTTTATGCACAACAAATTCAAAAAGAGCAAAACATAGTGGCATCTACCTAGGGAGTCTTATTATGTGACCTGCCACCATAAGAAATGTATATAAACCAAGTTTTAACCTAAATCACCACTTCTCAAATCACCTACTATATATTAAGGTTCATGAATTTCTACTCAAGCCTCTTCCCAAAACATCCCTCCCCAAAACATAGTTTGTTTGAATGAGGCAATAATTGTCAAACTTGTGTATATTTGAATTACAAATAGTTTGATGTATGCCAAGATGTATTTTATTGTATAAAAGACGCATTTTCCATTTTTTAAATGTTTTTTATATTTTATATTTGAATCCCTTTGTCAGCGTTGCCCTTGGTTTTTAAGTTCTACTCAGTTTTGCCCTTAGTTCTTAAGTGCTACTCAGTTTCCCCCTCTCTTTGTATCAATCTCTCGCACCTGTGCTCATCTTTGTTGCTACGCTCTGATTGGTCGAGATAGTTGTCACACGGATTGTGCCCACCAACCGTTGATCCTTTGTGATCTAGCAGACAGGATAACTCCTATATCTATCGGGGGTACCCCTCTATCCATGCAAAATAATGAGTATGCCACCGGTACTTTAACTCCATAAACAAATGAACTTGAATATAATTTGAAGGGAACATGTTCGAAGGTGTATAATTTGTGCATTACATTCCACTCTATGAAAATGATAATCTCTCAAGATTTTCTTAGCACAATTGATGAGGATTAAACTCATCAATGCCCCATTGTTATGGACTTGGGTTTTGGAGAAGGAGGGAGCGCTGGAGGCATAAATCAGCTAACAAACAAGCACACAGGGACACAAGGTTTACCCAGGTTCAGGCATCGTAGAGGTCCCTACTCCTGCTTGTCTGCTCTTGGAATTATCGAGGGAGTCGAAAGTTACAGGGGGTGCGTAGATGCAATCTGGTGGTGGTTGTGGAAACTAGGGTTGTGATTGTCCTCCTCGCCGCCCCCTCCTAGCCTTTATATAGATAGGCTAGGTCTCGGGTAGCAGGTCGAGTCGGTTATAGATTAGGGTTTGTCCCTTTAAACTTTCTATCTTAAGCTTCGTCTTGTGCTGCAAGCAATCAGAGTCTCCGTGAGTCACCCGAATCCTGTATTGGGCCCTGGTAATGCTGTGGGCTTCCGCCATACCTGGACCATATATGCCAAACTTGAGTACCTGTAAGGTATGCCCACGTCAGTAATCCTCGAGTGTCCGGTGGAATCGTAGATTCGAGTGGAGACTTTATGAAGTCTTTCGAGTGCACAGCTGGACACATTTTCGAGTGATTTGATTGATGTCATAGGGATTGTTGATATACATGCCTGATTCATCCGATGCATCGGGATCAGTTAACTGCCTTAGGGCAAAACAATGCAATCTACTCAAACTCGAGTCCCCGGACTCGAATTCAGAAAAGTGCTGGTGTAATTCGACTCAGGCCACGGAGGTCTTATAGGAGTCGAATCCCAGTATGTAAGTGTGAGCACTCGACGCATCCGTCAAGGATTATTCATCGTACCTGCAGGTATGGATTTATTTTTGGTAGAGTGCAACAGATGCGTTGCCAAGCCTTATTCAGGTCTTATCTTCACGCTATAAGCGTGACATCCGAATTTTGTCATCGCGGAGATGATTCAGCTGACCCAGGAGACACAGTCTCTTTGTGGGGAAAATATGAGGCTGAGTCGCCATAGTATTTGAGTGTGGATGTTATCAACACACAGTGTAATGTATAACAAAGAATCCTAGGGTGTGTGGCCAGTGTTCCCTATGGGAGTAGCCCCTGAGTGCCTATTCGAGTCGTAGACTCGAGTGGGGACTATAAGTAGTTTGCGACTGCTGTCGTCTTTTGCTTGTTTCAGTCGAATGTGCTTTCAGTGCTCACTATGGGAGTAACCCAAAGTCCACAGTCAAATCATTGATTCTAGTGAAGGGTTTTCATGATGCTTGGATGTCTTCACAAATTTCTTCAGGTGCGCGGCCAGCGCTCCTGTTAGCAGTAGCCCCCGAGTGCTTGGTTGAGTCGAAGACTCAAGTAAGAACTAAAGTAGTCAAAATGTTCTCCTGCTGGAGTTGATGATGTCAGTGCTGATGATGAGATGACCTCAGTTTCTCGTGTGAGCAGTTTTGATGCGACGTGACGAGTAGTGGGTCCTACTTTCTGACTTTGAGTTAACTAGGCGTGCGTAATCTTCTGTTTTAACTATGTCTCCTCGATTCTCGCACGTAATGGGCAGAGTGGCGCGACGCTTCGTGGTTTACCCTGGCCACGTGTCGATATCGATGTGTGCCACGCGTCTAGTAGATTTTTTCCTAGCCATTGGATGGCATCTGCGGGGAGGTTAAGTAGCTCGTCGTGTGGTAATTTCTCCACATCTTCTTTCTTGCTTGCACGCCTTCACCATTGTTGTTCTTGCTGTTCCATTGCGCACATCTCCTCCGTGGCACTGGACCAACTCCGTACCTTCCCCAGCTACTTCCTGCGCTCACACCGCCAGCGCAAGATGGGAAAGAAAAAGGGAGGCACCACCGCTGGATCTATGGCTACCATTGTCGCTGCCAAGAAGAAGGGAGGCGCCGCCACCACGGGCACCAGTGCCACTGGAGCTGGGAAGAAGAAGGGCGCGGGGAATCGCATCACCAACGGGTCGTGGCGCCAGTCCGTCATCAGGCCCTCAGAGCTATTCACTAGCGTCAGGACGGGGCGCTCTCTGCCGCGGAGGACGATTCTCGCGTTCCCGGTGACGAGGTAATCCCTAGTCCTCCTGCGGGTTTTCGTGTGATGTTCCTTGTGTTCATCATTTGCGGTCTTTCTCCCCCTACATATGTTAGGGGTCTTCTTTGCTTCTACGTGCTCCAGCTGCACCAGCTGTCCCTGAACTCTATCCTCCACATCGTGTGCTCCATAACTCTTTACGAGTGCTGGCTCGGAATCGAGCCACACTTCGGCCTCTTCAAAAAACTCTTCAAGCTCAAACGTCAGTTGGGGTCGGGTTCTGTAGTCTACGATGTAGGGGGCTGCGGGATCCGTGTCGACTCAAATGTCACTTATTTTGCCATCAAGCTCGCACCATCTGTCCAAAGGTGGAGGGATAAGTGGTTCTACATCCGTGACCAGAAGGCCGATGGAGAGCACTATAGACTCGCACCCGTCGATCCGGTGGCAGTCTGCAAGAGGAGGAGGTCCTAGAAGAACATAGTGATGCCCGCCAAAGTCGGCAAAATAGAGACCCTATATCAGCGTGTCTGTGACCTCGAACATCGCATAGGGAAAGAAGTAGGCGGCGCAGAGCTCATTCGCACTTGGATGCGTGGTCGCGTACAGCCTCTGCAGGGTAGGGTACACCCAATGTTCCACTGGACCGGTGCTGGTGATGTCACTCGCATTTCTGCAGAGGGCATTTCCTCTGGTGAAGTGGACAGGAGGTTGCGACTGGTGACCAAGTACACCTCCGAGGAGGATCTCTCGGGTGACTCAATCGTGCCTCCATTCTGCGCCAACAATCGTCCGCCTGAGGTGGATTTCTCTTTGAAGTTTCTTGTTTTTTCGATTGCTTGTAGGTGATTTTGTATACTGATGCTTTTCCTGATTGTAGGACTGGAAAGTGGGCGCCAGCTTGCCTCCCCAGCCGGAAGGAATTATCCCAAGCGAGGCGGAGGAAGAGGACGAGGGAGGAGGAGGAAGCCCCCGAGTCTAGTGATCACGGGACTCGCAAGCGCTCCCATAGAGAGGATTCGGATGCCTCCTCATCGTCGATGCCAGAGGATGCTTCTGCTGCTGTAGAGGAGCCAATCCCCACCGTGCCTATGTGCACCATGGCTCTTCCTGCAAGGAAGAAGCTAAGGTTGCCGAAGGAGTCATCGGGAGATTCCTTTGACCTCGAGAATTTTGACGTGTAAGTCTTTGTATTTCTTGAGTTCGTCTTGTTTTCCTTGAAGTTTTCTCTTCTGAAGTGGTGCTAGGTATTTGCAGTTAAATTCGTCATCTTCTGATGACTGCCAATTTGTTAAAGAATCTGGAGTCGCAGACTCCAAGAACAAGGAGGTGGCCATACGATCTCCTTCTCCTCCGGTGGCGGCCCACTCCGGTGCCCACTCTTCGAGTCCCCCCCATGATGGGGGGCACCAGATGGTTACACGGACACCCACTCGACAGGAACCTTCGGAGTCCATAGAAGAGCATGTAAGTGTCTTTTGCCGCTGGCATTCGAATTTTGATTGATGTGCACACTTTTTTCATTTTTCCTATGCTGATGCTTCTTATCTTTTGATGTAGCCCATCATGAAGGATTCCACTCGCCTCGTAGAGCAGATTCTTGCCTTGGGTTGACAACATGCCTTGCCGGACAACCGCCATCGTGCAGTCGAAGGTTTGTGTTAATCTTGTCTCTCCGCTCTTCTTGAATAGAGGTTTGTAAACTCATGCATTTTCGTGTTATGCCTCTTGTAGGTGAGCATAATGAGCTTCTCCGTCGTGTTAATTCCCTCGAGAAGGGACTTGCCGCAGAGGAGAAGAAGCGTGATGAGGCAGTCGTGGCTCTAGAGGAGTCGCAAAAGCGCGAGGAAGATCTGCGTGCTTCCACTGCCGAAAGGGAGAAGTTGTTCGTAGAACAACTTTTCTCTGTTGCGAAAGCGCTTTTCGGTATTATTCTGCTTCACTTGCATTTTTTTCCTATTTTTGTTTTTGTGTCACTGTGCTGATACCCTGTGTTTTTCAGATGCTGTCGGCGTAAGCTTCAAGGCCTAGGCCTTGCGTCACATAGATGCCTTGGCTGGCACCGTGGCCGCAGTCGAGGACCGCAGTGTCTCCCACTGAGACACGCTCGGGAAAGCCAAGGGCGTGCTGAGCCGCCTCCGAGAGGATATGGTTCCCAAGGCCAGCTTAATCGAAAATCTTGATGGCTTGGTGGAATCCTTCGCAAAAGGCATCCCGATGGACTTCAAGAATGCACATCGGTCTGTTAGCGCCACAATGGCACTCGCGATGGTGCAAGCACATGGTGCAGAGCTAGACCCGAGCGTGATCTCTGAGGCGATGCCTATCGACACAGATGGCCAGCAGGTAGTGTTCGCTCCCTTCGCCACTAGTTGCAGTAAGTATGAGCCTCGTCTCATTGAGACAGTCATCAAATATTCTAAGGAGCTGCGGAGAGTGAAGGCGGCAAATGATGTGATGTCTGGGGCTACCACTTGGAAGTCTATGGTGTTAGAGACTACCACGGATTCGAAGAAGCCCCCGAAGTCGAAGTCGAAGTCAAAGAAGCAGAATGTGCCTTAGCTATCATATGTAATAGTGTAGATTCCCTTTTGCTGAACCATGTTTTGTGGGGGTACCCCTATTGATACTTTGCTGAATTTGAATGTACTCTGCCCTATTTATCAATGTATAGTTGGTCTTATTTTCCTCTTGTTTGGCTGTAATATGGTCCTTCGAGTGGTCCTCCTGACTCTCCTCCCACAGATGAAACTGTGGCGTGACCGCGTTCAAAGGTGAAGGAGTTGTCGCTGCTTGCGCGACTGCGTGATCGCGTAAATAAGTTGGTGCGAGAGTTGCCCATTGTCCGCGGTAATGCGGACATGTGGAAGTTGAAGGATGAGAAAACCACTGCTCGCGAGAAGTATCTCCTTGACGAAGTTGCGCAGTTGAACGAACAATTTAAATGTTAGTTCTCTATCTTCTCATCCTTTTCTTTGGTCATTCGTGGCGATACTCTGTCATATGCTCTAGTCTTGCTTTTGTAGTTGTTAGAGCTTGTCATCCGCAGGAAGAGAGGGACTAGGTGGCCATTCATATGAACAACTTGAACCAGGAGCAGCTGCAGGCCAGTGGGTACTTCTGGGTGGACCACGATCGTGCAGTCGCCTTGGCGACGTTGCAGGATCACGCGTCGCGGGTGCTTTAGTGTGTGAAGAAGGCGCAATCGTGCCTTAGGCATATCTTCCAAGCGATGTTTCCCCTGGACGTGGTGCCATCAAGCTTGCTAGCTTTGCTGGCAAAGTTTTAGGATATCAGTGCGGTCTGCGAGTGCATGCGCCTATAGCTGGTTGCAGGTGCCAAGGATGTGTTGGCGCTTGTTCGATTGCATCGTCCCGACTTGGATGTCGCGGCTGTTGCCACTAGTCCGCTGCCGCCAGAAGGGATGACTTGGAACATGGTGCCACACTACCAAGCGCTTGACCGGCCAGCCGAAGATATCGTTGATTTCTTTGAGGAGCCAACAAATGTTCTCCTCTTGCAGCAGTAGTGCAGTATATACCCTGCATATAAATGTAAAAGTGTTCTAAAAAATATACGATTGTGTCAAGTGTGGTTGATACCCGTTAATATGTGAAGAGCTTGCTAACTTGTATATTTTTTGAGTGTATCGTAATATACAGGTCCTTTTCGTTAGCCTGGCATGTATTCATCTCAGCACCTTGCCAACCTGTCAGGTGCGTTGCAGTTAGGTTAGTGTTATTAGGGGTTCGATTGATAGTGCGTCAGCAACTCAGGATACTGTGTTGTTCGTGGAACACGACATGAAGGGTGGCGTATCCCTCGAGTGATATAATTGCAAGTAAAACAGGAAAAACACAAGATTTGGGGAACTTAGCTTTATTTATTCGCAGAATATCACGAGGTAAAATGTGTGGCTAAGTAGCCTGGTTGAATAGCCTTATTTGTAAAGTAAAAAACATCTAAGGGTAGAAACGGCGCAGCTGCGTGATGTTCTAGGGATTGGAGTATGCGACTCTGCTCTTTAAGTCTTTAAGGTGATAGGCGCCACCTAGGATTACTTCAGTAATCACGTAAGGTCCTTCCCAAGGGGACTCGAATTTTAGGTGCCCTTGCTGCTTCATTCGCAGGACCATGTCTCCTTCGATGAAGGATCTGGGGCGTAGCCTTCTACTGTGGTCGTTGCAGAGGTTCTGCTGGTAGATCGTGGATCTCTCCGCTGCAATCTCACGTGCCTCATCGAGGAGGTCAATAGAGTCTTCGAGTGCGAGAGTTGATTATTTCTCGCTGTATGCAACCACCCACGAGGCATTGTAACGCACTTCTGTGGGTAGTACCTCTTCGGCACCGTGCACCATGAAGAACAGAGTGTAGCCTGTGGCGCTGTTTGGAGTTGTGCGCGGGCTCCAAAGTACAAATTGCAGCTCGTCTGGCCAGTGATACGTCCAAAATGTATCTACTTTCCCGAACACTTTTGCTATTGTTTCTCCTCTAAACTTGTGTGATTTGGATGCAACTAACGAGGACTGACACTGTTTCAGCAGAATTGCCTTGGTGTCTACTTTTTGTGCAGAAAATCAACTATCAGGAAAAATCACGGAAAATATGCCAAAAATCCTATTTCACCAGAAGACTCCCGGAGCCAGACTATGAGACGGAGGGGGGCTGGGCCCAGGCCGCACAACCTGGCCACACGGGTTAGCCCAGGTCGCGCCAGGGGGTGGTCTGGCCACCCTAGACACCCCATTGGTCTCCCTCTTCGCCTATAAGAAGCCTTCTGACCTAAAAACTCTGGGGGTTCGACGTTTTTCCAGAGGAGTTCCGCTCTGCCGCCACCACCAGATTCCACGAAACAGCACCAGAAAATCTGTTCTGGCACCCTGCCGGGACGGGGAATTGGAGGAGATCGTCGCCATCATCATCACCATCGCTTCTCCATCGACCATGTAATGGCATCAGATTGTTAGGGCATGGTGCCTAGTATCTTCTATTAGTGCTTTATGACTTTGTTGCGACTTGATATGCTTAATGCTTGTCACTAGGGCCCGAGTGCCATGATTTCAGATCTGAACATGTTATTGATTCATTATGATAGTATTGTTTCTGGTCTTACCTGCAAGTTGTATACACACCTTGTTGTCCAGAACCAATGGCCCCGAAGTGACCGAAATTGGGATAACTGGAGGGAATGGCTTTGATGTGAGGATCACATGTGTTCATGGAGTATTAATGCTTTGCTCCGGTGCTCTATTAAAAGGAGCACCTTAATTGCCAGTAGTTCCCTTGAGGCCCCGCTTCAAAAGGGCTAGCAGGACAAAAGATGTTGTGCAAGTTCTCATTGCGAGCACGTATGACTATATATGGAACACATGCCTAGAATTACCTAGTACTTGGATGCTTTATCTTATTTATCTGCAATTGCCCTATGTTCTGATTGCTATGTGAATTGTCTTGTCCATGCAACGCCCATCCATCCATCCCTATGCCTACCACACTCGAATCCTACTGTTTACCGCTATTGTTACTGCTGTCTTTACTTTACTATTGCTGCTACTTTGCTATTCCTACTACAAAACTATTGCTAGTGATAAACTGCTGTGAGCAAGATTGTTTCCAGGTGCAGCTGAATTAACAACTCAGTTGTTAAGGCTTATAAATATTATTTGGCTCCCCTTGTGTCGAATCAATAAATTGGGTTTCACTTTCCTAAAAAATACTGTGATAAACCCCTTATACTTGTGGGTCATCAAGACTATTTTCTGGCGCTGTTGCCGGGGAGCATAGCTTTATTTATCAAGTTCACTTGGATTCTCTATTGTTCGCTGCTATCCATCCATCATGGGTAAGTCTCGTGATGGCAAGGTTCGTATTTTACCATCCACTACAAGAAGAGGTACGGTTCTGAACACCTCTGTTACAATTGATTCACCATCTGTTATGAGTAAGCTCGTTACACCACCACATACACATGCTACACACACTACTACTACTACTAAATCTGAAACTTCTGATACTTATAATGCTGCTTCTACTGTGCTTGATAAGAGTGGTTCATTAGGTCCTTTCCTAGATGCTACGATTGCTAGAACTATAGCTAGAAATACTGAAAATCCTAATGAAGACACCTGTTAGTTCACCTGAGTCTAGTGAGAGTTATGATATTGAAGATGGTTATGTTGAGATGACCAATGAATTTATTAAAGAATGTAAAAACACCCATGATAGGAGCGCTCCTAAGAGTCTCCTTGAGAGGCATACTATTAGACCCAAATTGTCTCCTATTGCTAAGTTTGCTGCTTCTCCCATAAACATTAAAGATAAAGACTATGCTTTATCTCTTGATCTATCCTACATAGCTATTGTTGAGAAAGAACCTTTTTGTGGGACTAAGAATGAAAGTGCAGTAGCACATATGACTGAGCTTTCTACCATGAGTGGCTTGTTTTCTGATGATATTAAGATGCGTACTTACTTTGTTGCTAAGATTTTCCCCTTTTCACTGAAAGGAGAAGCTAAAACTTGGTTTAGTAATTTACCTCTTGGATCTATTGATAGCTCTGATTTCTTGATTAGTACTTTCATGCAGAAATATTTTCCTCCTAGTGCTAGACATGCTATTTTGCAGGAACTTTTTGATTTTAAACAGGGAGAAAAAGAGATATTGCCTGAATCATGGGCAAGGTTTTGTGCTTTGATTCATGCATAGGCTGGAAGTCCATTACCTATGAATGAGCTTCTTGATATATTTTATAATGGACTAACTGAAGAATCTAGGACATACCTAGATAGTTGTGCTGATTGTGTTTTCAGGAATAGGACTCCCAAGGAAGCTGAGGAATTAATGGCTAAAATAAGCAAGAATTATGAAGACTGGACTCCTCCTGAACCAGCTATACCTGCAATAATTATACCTAAACCAACTATTCCTGTGCCTATTCCAACATCAAAGAAGAGGGGAGTTATTGAATTAAATGATGAAGTGATGAAGGAAGCTAAGAAATGTCTTAAGGAGAAGGGAATTAAAGCTGCAGATGTCAAGAATTTACCTCCTATAGAAGAATTATGTAAGACTATCCCCTACTCATGCACTATTGAGGTACACTCTCTCCAACACTTTGATGAAGGTGATATCCCTTACTCTAAACCTCCTGATCAATGCTTAGAAGAATTTGATATTTTTATTGTTAAGTAGGATAATTTTAATAAAAGGGTGCAAAATCATCTAATGGAAAACACTAGAGCTATAGTTGAGTTAAAAGATATTGTGGAAAGAACCTCTAATGATGTTAAAATGATTGTTAAACACTTTCAAATGGTTCAAACTCAAATAGATCAACTCGTTAAAGTGCAAAAAGACTTGCTAGTTAACGCTGCTAAAGAAAAACATGCTTATGAAATTAGAACTAGAAGTGGTGCTGCTACCTAGGATCCTCTATATCCCGAGGGGCATCCCAAAAGAATTGAGCAGGATTCTCAACAAGCTGAAAATAGTGGTACTGCTCGTAAGAAAAGAAAAAAGAAACATAAAACTATTGTAGAATCCTCTAAACCTACTATAGATCCTAATAGTATATCTATTTCTGATGCTGAAACTGAAAGTGGTAATAAAGAAAATGATGTTCCTAATGAAGAAAAAGTTGAAGAAGAACCTGAAAAGCACACTAAAAATACTAAATACACTAAAGAAGATTTTATTGCTAAGAAACATGGTAGTGAAAGAGAGCCTTGGGTCCAAAAACCTATGCCTTTCCCTAATAAGAAACACAAGTAAAAGGAAGATGAACACTATAATAAGTTTTGTGAGTGGATGAAACCTTTATTTCTGTAAATTCCTTTGACCGATGCTATTAAATTGCCTCCTTACTCAAAGTATATGGAGGATATTGTCTCAAATAAAAGGAAGATCCCTAATGAAGAAATCTCTACTTTGCTTGCTAATTATTCCTTCAATGGTAAGGTTCCAAAGAAACTTGGAGACCTAGGGATTCCAACTATCCCTTGCTCTATTAATAATAGTTATGTTAGAAATGCTTTGTGTGATTTAGGAGCTGGAGTTAGTGTTATGCCTTTCTCTCTCTATAAGAGACTTCAACTAGAAAAACTGATACCTACTGATATATCTTTGCAAATGGCCGATAAATCTACCACTATTCCTATTGGTATATGTGTGTATGTACCTATTCAAGTGGCTCATAATTGCTTGATACTAACTGATTTTGTTGTGCTTGAAATGCCTGAAGATGATAATATGTCTGTTATTCTTGGGAGACCTTTTTTTAATACTGCAGGAGCTGTTATTAATTGTAATCAAGGAAAGGTGACCTTTAATGTTAATGACAAGGAACATACTGTCTATTTACCCAAGAAGATTGAAAGGACTTATGGTTTGAATTCAATTGAACATGTTGAGGGCATCCAAGTTGGAGAAATATATTGTCCCATACCAAGAGAAAAAATTGAAACTATTATGATTGGGACCATTGCTATCAAGACTGAGGTAACATAATCATTAGTGGAATACAAAGTTTTTCCTCATATGGAATTGTTTTGGTAACAAGACCTGATCAACCTTGTTAACAAAAGGATTTCATTGAACAAAACAATGTTTTCACCATGATTATCTCCGTTTACTTTTATTCTACCCATTTTAGTTTTTGTTTTCATTTAGTGTTCTTTGTTGTTAAGTTGCTTGCATGTTAGAGTGTCTTAGAACTTCTGTAGTTCTAGCCTTGTTTTGTCAGTGCATCATTCCACAAAAAAATTTGTCTATCACAAAATCATTCATCTATACCTGAAAAATGCCCAAAAATAAAGTGTCTCGAAAAATTCCAGAAAATTCATATTAAATTTTTACGTGAAAAAGGGGCAGAGGAGTACCTGGAGTGACCCAGGGGGCCCACCAGGCAGGCTCACCACCTGGTGGCGCGGCCTGCCAAGGGTGGCGCCATGCCATGGTGTGGGCCACCCCTGGCCCTCCACTCACTCTCTCACTTGCCACTTTCTTCTCTCTCCCAAGCAAACTCCAGTTCATTACTCAAAATCGTGTTCTTGTTGTGCTTGCCCTCGATTTTTTCAATCTCCTTGGTCAGCCCATCTTTGCTGCTGAAATTTGGAGCATTTGTTCTCCGGTATGTGACTCCTCCGCTTGTCCAAGTAGATTTGTGTTTAGTGGTTTATATCTTGAGTATTTTGCTCATATAGGTGATAGGTTATGAGAGCTTGTAAGCTTGTTTGATGCTTAGAGATATAGTTTTGATGCATGTTTAGGCCTCTTACAAGTCCCTATGAGTAGTGCTCTTCATTATATTCACTTTGCAATCACTTGTTTGTTTAAATTTCAGAATATCAAGCATGAACAACCATACCTTTGGAGATATATTCGAGAGGGATGCACCTAGGAGGTCAAGGCCCTCAAGATCAAACTCTCAGTTTAGGCCATCATACAACGAAGATCTCATTGCAACTCGTATTGGTAATGAAGGAGATGATGGGGATGCTCACCCATCCACTTTTCCTTGTTTTACTTTCTTACAAGCTACAGGGATTTTTGATGATTTCTTGATACTTATTCAGAGGGTTGGTTTGACCTCATATATGCAAGATGAGAGTGAGCAATATGCTATGCTCACCAAAACTTTTGTAGAGAGCTTCGTGTTTACTAACACGCCCTATCAGTCAACTGTCTCTTTCAAAATTTATAAATTGCCCTTTACCATGTCATTGGAAAGATTTTGCAGTGTTGTAGGTGTAAGCATGACAGGGACCGTGAAGAAGATTCAAGGGCGACCCGCTGATTTGCTGGAGCTCTACCGAGGGGTGACCAATGATGATGATCACCTAGCTCAGCGCGGAAAGATAAGAAACATCCAACTCCCTGCTCTTAGATACATTGCATATTATCTTGCTACTAGTGTTCTGGGTAGGCAGAATACGAGTAATATCTCCAACTATCATTTAGCCTTCCTTGCTGTTGCGCTTAACAATGACACTCGGTACAACCTTGGCTCGCTTATTGCTCGCCGCCTAGCTGCTAGGGGGCCTATCTATGGGGGCATCATTGCCTCACGTATGGTCAATGCATTAGGGCTTTCAGTGGACCCCAATGATACTATATTGGCACCACAAAGGCTTGACCTTGTTGCTATGAAAACACATCAATTTGTCACTGCTGATTCTGAGTTAGACAGTCTAGTATATAGGATGTTGTTTACTGACGGGGACGAGAGGGAGATCCCTTTGCCGAAATCTACTTTGTTTGGTGTTCACAGGAGACCGTGGTCGCGCTCCAAGGAGAGGGTGGACGAGCAGCTCCGCTTGCTGGGTTTCCACGGGCAGTACCAGGAGGATGTGCCCTCCTACGATTACTCTGCGCTCTGTGGAGGGACGTGCTCGAGGTTGCACCAGGAGGAGGGTACCTCCTCGTCGTACCACGGTGACACTTCATCCTGGCCAGCTGATACCCACTTAGGCCAAAAGCCTAAGCTTGGGGGGAGGTACGCCGGCATCGCACTCATCTTCACATCATGTTTCGTTGGTACTTTGTATATTCATGTTTCATTCTCTTTTTAGTTTTCGTTTTTTCTTTGCTTTTGCTTTCTAAAACACAAAAAGACCAAAAACATTTATGTTGTTTCTCTTTGGTTTGCTTCTTTTTCTTTTTGCCTTGGTTTGCTTGCTTTGTTTGAGCTATTCGAAAAACCCAAAAATATTTTGTTTTGCTTGTTCTTCCTTTTTGGTTCTTGTTTTAAAAATCGAAAACACCAAAAATATTTGTTGTTCTTCTTTGGTTTTGCGAGTTTGTTGTAGGGTTCAGCAGTCCTCAGTGGGATTTGGTTTCATGTTATTATTCAAGCCACACAAGTGAAGGGCAATAATGAGGATTAATGACAACTTGAGGTGTGTTAAGAGGCTGGTAACGAACTCTATTTGTTTTCATTTTTGTACACATACTCATCATTGTGGGCACGCTTAGCCTGTTCGTGTAGGGTGTATGTTATCTTTGGATGCTTAGTAGTTCTTGCTTTCATATGATTAGTTCCAGCTTGCTAATAGTTTGTAGCATGTCATATGAATGTTTGCTTGCATTACTCTATTCATAACTTGGTATGACACCGTCGTATCCTCCTCTAGATGTTCATTTGAATTGACTTGGCACATTCTCACGCATGCATATGACTGAAATAATCAGTTAGGCCTCGTTGAATTATTTTGCCTTGAGGGTCTTGAATCATTGTCATGCCATGATTAGTCCTGTTTTGTTGCAAGCATGATTATGATAGCTATTTCTCTCTCGTTTGTCGCTCCCTTACTATTGCTAGCCTTCACTTACACTGAGTATGTTTTACTTGTGTTTCCAATTCCCTAAAACGAAATATTGCCAATAGTGTCCACCATACCTACCTATTAACATCATTTGCTATTTCTGAGCATATTCAATATGCCTTGTTTTCTTCCGAATAAAATGTTTGCTTGTTATGAGAAAGTTAGTTAGTAAAGCTCTCACGAACTTGATGGCACACTTTATTTCCTGCACCTAATAAACCTAAACCATTGTGACTATCCATGAAAGTTATATGCTTGCAAATTATAGGCCATGGTAAATAACAAGATTGCTGAGATACTCATTGTCTGCTTTCCTTGTCATTTTGATATGGAGATTCTTTCGTATCATCGGGCAAGGGGTACCCCATTGGTGGTTCTCTATGATACACACGTATTTATGATGACAAGAACTTACCGGTAACTAAAGTTGAGTAGCATGAGGAGCGGCCCTCGTACTCAAGGGACATGGGATTTCCAGTTTATAGTCTGTCAAGCATATAACTCAGATTGGACCTCACTTTTACCTTAACCATATTAAAGATGCTTATGATAGGGGCAATGAGAGCTCAAAGCTAAAGAGTACCATACTTTCAGCATCTAGAATCCATTCAAACTATTCAAAACCTTTTCATTTCCTTGTAGAGTCTCCACATATTCTATGAGCACCTTCTTGAGAGCATAGTTGTCATTCTTAGTGTAATGTGCTTGTCTCAAAACTTGATTATTTGTGTTATGACTTTGATTCTTGTATCTTTGATATCTTTACTTCTAGTCTTCACCTGAATTTCAGAGGTGCCTTGGCATTCATAATCAAAGGCAAGAGAGATACCACTCTATCATACCTTGTTATGAGCATTGTAATGCTGCTTATGTTTATGTTTCATGCTACTTATTATTTTTGAGTTGGAATCTCTTCATAGCTTGCAATGCCTATTAAGTAAACCTAATTGCATACTCTTTATTATGAATTGTCTAAGTAGTTGATCACATGCTAAGAATATATACATCATATGAAGCAAATGTGTTCGTGAAAGTTCCTTTATCGCACTCAGTTTTCAACTGAATTGCTTGAGGACAAACAATAAGCTAAGCTTGGGGGGAGTTGATACGTCCAAAACGTATCTACTTTCCCGAACACTTTTGCTATTGTTTCTCCTCTAAACTTGTATGATTTGGATGCAACTAACACGGACTGACATTGTTTTCAGCAGAATTGTCTTGGTGTCTAGTTTTGGTGCAGAAAATCAACTATCAGGAAAAATCCCGAAAAATATGCCAAAAATCCTATTCCACCAGAAGACTCCCGGAACCAGAATACGAGACGGAGGAGGGCTAGGGCCAGGCCACACCACCTGGCTATGCGGGCTAGCCCAGGCCGCGCTAGGGGGTGGTCTGGCCGCCCCATACACTCCCTCGGTCTCCCTCTTCGCCTATAAGATGTCTTCTGACCTAAAAATTCAGGGGGTTTCGACGTTTTTCCAAAAGGAGTTTCGCTCTGCCGCCACCACCAGATTCCATGAAACAGCACCAGAAACTCCATTCTGGCACCCTGTCGAGATGGGGGATTGGAGGAGATCATCGCCATCATCATCACCCTCACTTCTCCATCGACCATCCATGTTTTCCCCATCTATGAGTGAGTAATCCCCCACTGTAGGCTATGGGGATGGTAGGGATTGGATGAGATCGTTCCTGTAATGGCATCAGATTGTTAGGGCTTGGTGCCTAGTATCTTCTATTAGTGCTTTATGACTTTGTTGCGACTTGTTATGCTTAATTCTTGTCACTAGGGCCCGAGTGCCATGATTTCAGATCTGAACATGTTATTGATTCACTATGATACTATTGTTTATGATCTTACCTATAAGTTGTATACACACATTGTTGTCCGGAACCAATGGCCCCGAAGTAACAGAAATCGGGATAACCGGAGGGAATGGCTTTGATGTGAGGATTACATGTGTTCACGGAGTGTTAATGCTTTGCTCCGGTGCTCTATTAAAAGGAGCACCTTAATTGCTAGTAGTTCCCTTGAGGCCCCGCTGCAAACAGGCTGGCAGGACAAAATATGTTGCGCAAGTTCTCATTGCGAGCACGTATGACTATATATGGGACACATGCCTAGGATTATCTAGTACTTGGATGCTTTATCTTATTTATCTGCAATTGCCCTATGTTCTGATTGCCATGTGAGTTGTCTTATACATGCAACGCCCGTCCATCCATCCCTATGCCTACCACACTCGAATCCTACTGCTTACTGCTATTGTTACTACTGTCCTTACTTTACTACTGCTGTTACTTTACTATTCCTACTACTAAACTGTTGCTACTGATAAACTACTGTGAGCAAGATTGTTTCCAGGTGCAGCTGAATTGACAACTCAATTGTTAAGGCTTATAAATATTCTTTGGCTCCCCTTGTGTTGAATCAATAAATTGGGTTTAACTTCCCTCGAAGATACTGCGATACACCCCCTATACTTGTGGGTCATCAGCCAGCACCCAGCAGCTTGTTCGAGTGGCCGGAGGAGCCTTTTCTTGATTCCGCTGCAGTTGAGGCTGTTGGCCTTTTCGACTTGACCGTTGGTCTGAGGGTGGGCCACCGAGGCGTAGCTAATGTTTATGCCCAGGTTTTCGCAGAATTCCTAGAACTCCTTGGAGGTGAAGTTCGTCCCATTGTCCGTGATGATGTTATGTGGCACCCCGAAGTGGAAGACAATGGATCCAAAAAACTTGACAACGCTGGCTCCCGATTGGTTTTTCACTGGCATGGCCTCACTCCACTTGGTGAATTTGTCGACCGCAACTAGGAGGTAGACGTATCCTCCTCGTGAGGATCTCTAGAGCTTGGCGACCATGTCGAGTCCCCATTGCACGAAAGGCCAAGCCACATGTATTGGCTGAGCTTCGCGCCAGGTGCGTGCGGTTTCTCTGCGAATCATTGGCAAGCATTGCAGCACTAGACGATGTCCTTGGCATCACGCATGGCCGTTGTCTAGTAGAATCTAACTTGTAGAGCTTTGGTGACGAGAGCACGATTGTCGGCGTGGTGCCTGGAGGTGCCTTCGTGTATGTCGAGGAGGATGGCTCTTTCGTCCCCATTGGAGACGCACCGCTGAAGGACTCCTGTGATGCTCCACTTGTACAATTCGCCATTGATAAGGGTGAATGCCTTGGATCGTCGCGCTATATGTCGTGCATCAGTCGGGTCATCTGGCAGCATTTTGCTGAGTAGGTATTGATGTACGGTTGCGTCCAAGATGGCTCGATCATCATAACCTCCATGTGGCCTTCGAGTCCTGTGTCTAGCTCCATGTTGTCGAGTCCCATGGGCTCGCTCGGTGACGTAGCCCCCAAGTCCTTTGTTGTGGTAGCTTTATGCTCTGTAGCCTTTGGTTTGATGGAGCGTTCGCAGATGCGCTATAGAAATACGCCAGGTGGCACTTGGGCACAGGTGGAACCAATGTTGGCGAGTATGTCCGCCTCCTCATTGCTTTCACGGCCGACGTGGCGCAGTTCGCAGCCATCGAAGTCCCCTTCGAGTGTGTCGTAGAGTTCGTGGTAGGCGATCATGTTGTCGCTCAGGGCGTCACACTCATTCATTGTTTGGTTGACCACCAATTTGGAATTGCCGTAGATGACGAGTCGCTTGGCGCCGCAGGTTTTTGCCATTCGCATTCCGTGGAGCAAGGCTTCATATTCGGCTTCATTATTGGAGGCTATGAACTACATTCGCAGAACATACTTCATCTTGTCACCTTGGGGTGATGTCAGTATGACACCTACGCCAGCTCCTTCCTTGCGCTTGGACCCGTCGAAGTGCATTGTCCATAGGTAGGACATGTCTGGCTTGTCGGGGAGCTGGTTCTCCATCTAGTGTGCAAGGAAGTCCGGGAGAACTTGAGATTTTATCGCGTCGCGCTTCTCGTATGTGATGTCTCGTGGAGACGGTTCTATGCCCCAGAGTGCGACTTGTCCGGTAGCGTCGGGATTATTGAGTATGTGCCCGAGCGGGGCGTCGTTCACCACTACGAGTGGGTGCTCCTGGAAGTAGTGGCGCAGTCGCATGGCGGTCATGAAGACACCGTAGGCCAGCTTCTGGTAGTGCGGGTACCGCTGTTTTGTTGGTGCGAGCACCTCGCTGAGGTAGTAGACTGGGTGTTGTACCCCATGGACTTTATTTTATTTGGCTCGCTGCACCACGAGCACAGTGCTCACCACTTGGTTGGTGGTAGAGATATATAGCAACAGAGGCTCCTTTTCGCGAGGCGTCACCAATATTGGCGAGGTGGACAGTAGACGCTTGAGGTCTTCGAATGCTTCTTGTGCTTCGTCTGTCCACTCAAACTTGTCAGCTTTAGGGAGAAGTTGATAGAAGGGTAGTGCCTTTTTGCCCATTTGACTGATGAATCGACTGAGCGCCATGATTCGCCCAGCCAGCTGCTGGACGCCTTTTACGTTCTCCGGCTTCTCCATGGCCAGTATGGCTTTTATCTTCTTCGGGTTTGCCTCGATCCCTCTCGCGGAGATGAGATACCCAAGCAATTACCCAGATGGTATGCCAAATGCGCATTTTTCTAGATTGAGCTTGATCCGGTATCGATCAAGGTTATCGAATGTCTCACGGACATCGCCGAGTAACACGGCCTCCTCTTTGGTTTTGACGACGATGTCGTCGACGTAGATTTGGATATTGCGGCCAAGCTGATTCTTGAGGCAGGCCTGCATACATCGCAGATAGGTGGCTCTTACTTTTTAGCCCAAAGGGCATCGTGTCGTAGCAGAACACACCAAAGGGTGTTGTAAACGTTGTTTTCTCCTAGTCTTCCACCTTCATTCGAATCTGGTTGTAGCCTGAGTAGGCGTCGAGGAAGCAGAGGCGCTCGCATCCCGCAGTGGAGTCGATTATTTGATCGATCTGTGGCAACGGGAAGTGATCCTTCGGGCAGTGCTTGTTCAAGGAGGTGAAGTCCACACACATCCGCAGGATATCCGTGTCCTTTTTAGGCACAAGCACTGGATTTGTGAGCCAGGTGCTTTCCTTGATCTCACATATGAATTTTGCGTTGAGGAGTCTGTTGACTTCCATACCGACCGCTTTTGCTCTTGGTTGAGACAGTTGTCATATTGTTTGCTTAATTGGCCTTGCGTCTGGATTCATGTTGAGTGAGTGCTTGCCGAATTCCTTGGGAACTCCTGGCATGTCCGCTGGACACTAGGCGAAGATTTCCCAGCGCTCACGGAGGAATTCGACGAGCACGAGTTCCTATGCGGGACTCAAGTTGTTGGCGATGAGGGCCGTCTTGGTCGCGTCCGTTGGGTGGACCTGGACTTCCATTGATTGTGATGACACCATTTCGGCCTGACATCTTCATCTGCAGGTAGGCGTAGTGTGGTACCGCCATGAACCTCGCGAACACGACACATTCGAGGATGCAGTGGTACTGTGAAGGCCAGTCGACATCTTCAAAGTTGATGCGCTCTCGCCAACAAATTTGCAGCATGCCGAAGATGACATCGAGGTTGATCTTGCCCAGGGGGTACACGCCCTTCCCTAGGACGATGCCGTGGAACGTCGTGTTTGAAACTTCCAGACATGTCAGAGGGATCCTTTAATTGTGCGCAAGGTACTTGCGAACATGAGGTTGATGCTGCTTCCGCCGTCCATGAAGACGTGACTCATCTCGAAGCCTCTGATCTGCGCCTCAAGCACCAAGGGACAGTGGCCTGGGCGAGGTACTTGACGCGGGTGCTTGATCTTGTTGAAGGTGATGTAGGACTCGCTGCCACTGAGGTACTCAGTGGTGGAGGGCGGAGAGTTCATCGCCAGGTTCACCTAGTGAGTGATTGGTTTCTGCACTCGATTTGAGGGGCGACCCTTTTGGGTCATCCCCATGTTTCCTAGCACTCGTGGGTATGGCTCTCCTCCATGGTTCTGGACTGGCGCCGTCGCAGGTGGTGGTGGCCCTGGTGGTGGTGGTGCTCCATGAGCTACAGCGCTCGGGGCAGCTCCATAACCCTAGTTGATCGCGTCGTGATTCATCTAGGCCAGGCCTTCATGGAGCTTGAGGAACTCGCGGCAGTCCTTGACAAGGTGGTTGGACTTTTGCTTGCTGTCGTGCTTGTCGATGTAGAAATGTACGTTGCACGGTCCGGACAGTTTTTCATGGATGGATGTTCCAGGTGCCTCATCGCGAGTGCGGTGCTGCCACACCTGCGTGGTTTCTCCGCTGTCACGATATCCATCGCTGTGGTATCCGCTATTGCGGTTGTCGTTGTGTTTGTCAGCATAGCCAGCCGCGACCATGTCGACCTCTTCGCGGTCCTCGTAGACGCGCATTCAACGTTTTCCTCGGCGGTCATGTCCGCGCTCGAGGTCATCGTCATCATCGGAGTAGGCACGTTTTTTCACCGAGTCCTTTCCATCGGCCCACCGATTCGTGATCTCCATTAGGTGGTCGATTGTCTTGGGCTTCGAGAGGCCCAGCTCTTCCCTCAGCTCTCTGCGGCGAACGCTGCCGTTGAACGCGTCGATTGCGCGATCCTCAGAGATATCTTCTGCCGAATTCTTGGTGATGGACCATCTCTAGATGTACGAGCGCAATGATTCGCCAGACCTCTGGTGGCAGCCTCTTAGTTCCTCGATTGATGCAGGCCTTTTGTAAGTGCCCTTGAAGTTGCACACGAAGCTGTAGACCTCTGGTGGCGCCTTGCAACTCTAGCTGTAGGCATTGATTTTCCATGCTTGAGCTTCCGCCATGCAGCCTGGCGGAGATGTGATCTTCCAGCCAAATCTTTGGGTCCTATAGGCCGTCGAATTTTGGGTTCTCCGATGGGAGTTTGAACCCTTTAGGTATTCGCTTCTGCCTGATGGCTCTACTGAAGCATCTGGCGCTGTAGAGCTCTACTTCATCGTCTTCCGAGTCAGTTGAACGGGCATGCCTTGCATGCATCTTGTCGACCTTGCGCTGCATGATGTCATCACACGCGTCGTAGTCGTGGTCATGCCGCTGTGAGCGGCGTCGCCGTGACAGATCGTGGTTGTCGTCACTGGAGGAGTATGAGTAGTAATACTTCATCGGCTCCGGTGATGGCTCCTTAACGAGGGTAGCTTCGACTAGCCCCAAGCCTGAGATCGTAGATCATTGCATGGCAGCTCGCGGATCCCTAGTCGGTGGCTGGTTGTTGAGGAGGTACATGGTGGCCACTATCACCGCTGCTTGCGGTGTCTTTGGGAGCACGTTCCCTTGCGTATCCACCGTCATGGAGCCGAAGTCAAGTACTTGCGTGGCTTCTTCTCGCTCCTTGTCAGTGAGGTGGGCCAGTCGAGATCACCGTTTGGCAGCCACGTAGTCATTGCCCTTGGAGGAGGAACTTCCCATGGAAGAGAGTATAGCCCATCGAAGACTCGACTCGTCCGCCGCCTTTTTACGTGCATCGAGTTGCGTGATTACTTGTTGTTGGCACTTGTACTCCTCTTTGAGCAGCCAATGGTAACCCATCAGCATCTGTTGTGATCAGTTTAGGGAGAGGGGATTGCCCCATAGAGCCTCCCGATAGAGGGCCCACTTGTTGTCATTGAGCTTGATCAGCACGCGCTCTTTGGTGCGGTCATTCGCCGTGAGGTTCGGGTCTCCTTCTATCCCATTGTTGGTGGGTGCGCCGTTGGCAGGGCCACTGTTTTCACCGTTGGTCGGTCCAGTGCTGGTGTTGTCGCGATTGACACTAGTGTCGCCTGCGTTGATGACGGTGGACATGAAGTGATTGGGGAAGCTATTGCTCCCACAACTTTCAGATCTGGAGCCATAGGCTCCATCTTCTGTGGCCAGATCACCCAAATCAGATCCGCGACTGTTGTCACTATCCATGCTCCCAACTGTTGTCGGGGCGTTGAGCTTGCTTAGGGTGCCGATTGGCGGGGAAAAACATGATGCTGGAGCAATTGCGGGAACCGTCGGCTGGTCAGGGAGGCGAAGTGTGCCCAGCTAAACAACTTGGAAGCGTAAGCTCCTGATCGCCAAGCCGATCCCATCGCCCACAGAATCGAAAGACGGGCGAGTGGCCAGCGTGTATACGGTGAAGTCGAAAGCGCCAAAGAGGAGGAGAATCTCTGCTATTGCAGAGTTGTAGATCGCAGTTGACGGGGCCGAAGAATTCACGACATCAGCACTCCCAATTCCCACAGACATTGCCAATTGACGAGGGTTAAACTCATCAATGCCCATTGTTATGGACTTGAGTTTTGGAGAAGGAGGGAGCACTGGAGGCATCAATCGGCTAACAAACAAGCACATAGGGACGCAAGGTTTACCCAGGTTCAGGCCTCGTAGAGGTCCCTACTCCTGCTTGTCTCCTCTTGGAATTATCGAGGGAGTCAAAAGTTACACGGGGTGCGCAGATGTAATCTGGCAGGGGTTGTGGAAACTAGGGTTGTGATTGTCCTCCTTGCCGTCCCCTCCTAGCCTTTATATAGATAGGCTAGGTCTCGGGTAGCAGGTCGAGTCGGTTACAGATTAGGATTTGTCCCTTTAAACTTTTTATCTTAAGCTTTGTCTTGTGCTGCAAGCAATCAGAGTCTCCGTGAGTCACCCTGTATTAGGCCCTGGTAACACCGTGGGCTTCTGCAATAACTGGACCGTATATGCCAAACTCGAGTACCTGTAAGGTATGCCCACGTCAAAAATATTATCACGTATTAAGTGTGATTTCAAAGAGTTTAAATGTGTATAATTTTCGTATATGCAAGTTTATGCATTACATTCGACTATATGAAAATGGGGGGAGAAAATGATAATCTCTCAAAAGTTTGCTAGCACATCATTATCTTGTTATTAAGTGTGATTTCACAGTGTTCAAAGGTTTAAAATTTACGTAGACGCAAGTTTATGCATTATATTTCACTCCATGGAAATGATAAATGATCGGGATTTTATTAGCACAACATTATCATGACCTAAGTGCGATTTCAAAGAGTCCAAAGGTGTATAATTTTTGTATATGCTAGTTTATGCATTACATTCCACTATATGAAATTGATAATCTCTCAAGATTTTCTTAGCGCAACATTATCACGTATTAAGTGCGATTTCAAAGAGTTCAAAGGTGTATAATTTTTGTATACACAAGTTTATGCATTATATTTAACTCCATGGAAATGATAATCTCTCAAGATTTTCTTAGCACAACATTATCACGTATTAAGTGTGATTTCAAAGAGTTAAAAGGTGTATAAACTTCATATATGCAAGTTTATGCATTACATTCCACTCTATGAAAATGGGGGAGAAAATAATAATCTCTCAAAATTTGTTTAGCACATCATTATTATGTATTAAGTGTGATTTAAAAGTGTTCAAAGGTTTATAATTTTCGCATATGCAAGTTTGTGCATTACATTCCACTCTATGAAAATGATAATCTCTCAAGATTTTCTTAGCACGACATTATCACGTATTAAGTGAGATTTCAAAGAGTTCAAAGGTGTATAATTTTTGTATACGCAAGTTTATGCATTATATTTCACTCCATGGAAATGATAAATGATCAGGATTTTATTAGCACAACATTATCATGACCTAAGTGTGATTTAAAAGAGTTCAAAGGTGTATAATTTTCGTATATGCATTACATTTCACTATATGAAAATTAAGCAACGGCACAGGCGCGGGCGTGGGGCTGGCTCGGGGTCCCATCTTGCAACGCCAACCTAGATAAGCTGTGGGTCCGGCGCTCACGTGGATAAGTTGTGGGTCTAGCGCTCACGTGGATAAGCTGTGGGTCCAATGATGATCTGGATAAGTTGAGAGAGGTGTCCACTACGGGGATCAACTGAACGCGGCCCCACTTGTCAGCATGTAATGGCAAGGGTACACTATGGCCCGATAGAACGTAACCCCACTCGTCAGCACGTAACGGTGAGGGTCCACTATAGGATCCAACTGAACCCGGCCCCACTTGTTAGCACGTAACGTCAAGGCTGACAGACGGCGAGTCTCAGACCATGTGAGAGTTCCGTACAAGGACATGGGCAAAAGTGAGGAAAAACTAAGCGGCTGG
This sequence comes from Avena eriantha, assembly GCA_910589775.1. Lineage (NCBI taxonomy): Eukaryota > Viridiplantae > Streptophyta > Magnoliopsida > Poales > Poaceae > Avena > Avena eriantha. The sequence continues at coordinate 479,803,403 of OU342742.1, read as the reverse complement.
GGAAAATTGAGTACAACTAATGAACGAGGGCACGAAAATAGAAATCCCTATTAAATATGCTAAGTGTAAAAAGGACGTAGCTATGCTATGTTCCATCGCCGACCAGTCTCCGGACAATCATCATCGGGGTCATGTTGCTTGCTCTTGCATTCTTTTGGCCTATCTTGTAACCCGCGAATATCGATGAGGTAATATGAACCATTGAGCATTGTTTTGCTTATGACAAATGGTCCTTCCAAGGTGGGGATAGTTTGTGTGACTTTTTCTGCTTGAGACAAAGCACTCGATCCCCTTCTTGAAACGAGCGAAGCCTAACACGGCGACTATGATAGCTGCATAGCTTCTACTGGTAGATGGTGAATCTCTGGCATGCCAAGATGTGTTATTCCTCGAGCAGATCTCTAGATAGGCGTCTGGATTCTTCAACGTCATCCTTGTCGTAGGCGGAAATTCTAGGTGCATCATGGAGGATGTCGGATAGTAGAACAGCTTCTACTCCATAAACCATGAAGAAAGGGGTCAAGCCAATATATCTGTTGGGCGTTGTTCGCAAACTCCACAAGGCAGATGGTAGTTCCTCTGCCTAGGCTCCAACTGCTCTATGTAGCGGTGCCTCTAAGCATGGCTTGATTCCTTGCATAATTGGTCCATTGGCTCGCTCTACTTTCCCATTTGACCGTGGATGTGCCACAGATGCTAGGTCAAGGCGGATGCCCTTTTCATGAAAATACTCCTGAACTTATCCGAGTGAAAAGTTGTTGCCATTATCGGTGATGATGCTATGTGGGAGACCAAATCTCACCACTAGACCCCGGACAAATTTCAGGGTTGTTGCCCCATCGATCTTTCTAATGGGTTTAGCTTCAATCCATCTAGTGCATTTGTCAACTGCGACTAACAAATGCATAAATCCACAAGGTGATGTCTGCAAAGGACCAACCATGTCAACCCCCATACTGCAAACGACCAAGTAATTGGTATTGTTCGCAATTCTTCAGCTAGAACATGTGGTTTCCTTGCATAAAACTGACACCCAACACAAGTCTACACCAGCTTGTCGGCGTCCTCCTTGGTGGTCAGCTAGTAGAATCCTCGTGATTCCCTCAATCTCCGAGATGTATTTCTCTAAGGATATCCATACATTGCTATTGGGAGACGCACCGTAGGAATACTCCTATGGTACTTATTTTGTATAGTTAGCTGACTATTATGACATAGCCTTTTGCTCTGCGTAGTATCTGCAAGCTTCCGACTTCGTCGGTGGGCAGTGTTCCGTCTTGTAGGTAGTCCATGAACGGTTTTGTCCAAGCCGAAGAGGTCACTGTTACTGCATTAACAAATGAATCCACTCTATCCGAGTTGTCGGGGTCTGCTCCTTTCGCGGATGGATTCCATAAATGCTCCAAGAAAATGCCAGGTGGAATTGGTCGACGGGTTGATCCAAGCTTAGACAGTAGATCTCTTGCCTCATTGTCCTCCCTTTTGACGTACTTCACTTTGCATCCATCGAAGCACTTGGCTATCTTGGCTACTTCGTCTCTATATGCCGCCATCATAGGGTTCCGCGCGTTCCAGGTGCTAGTCACCTGCTGGGCAACCAAGTCGGAATCTCCAAAGTAAACTATTCGCTTGATGCCAATATCCTTGGCCACACGAAGTCCATGAATGAGATCTTCATATTCCTCCATGTTGTTAGTAGCATTGAAGTGGATCGGTAGGACGTACTTCAACTTTCTCCTATTGGTGATTGTAGTAATACACTAGCCCCGAGCCATTGATTAACTTGGATCCATCAAAGTGCATGACCCAAAACTCTGGCTCTAGCACATGAGTGCTTTCTGGCAGTTTTATCCAATCTGTGATAAAATCTACCAATGCTTGAGATTTTATAGTGTCGTGCCTCTTGTAGGTGATTTCGAAGGCGGCAAGCTCAATGCCCCACTTTGCCACCCTTCCTGTAGCTTCGTTGTTGTTGATTATGTCAGACAGTGGAGCTTTGCTCACCTCTATGATGGGGTGCTCCTGGAAATAGTGCCTTAGCTTCCATGAAGCAAGGAAAACTCCATGATATAGCTTCTGGTAGTGCGGGTAACGTTGATTGGATTACGTTAAAACCTCGCTTGCATAGTAAATTGGTCACTGAACTCCGTGCTCGTGCGTTGGTTCCTTTCTCTCCACCACGATGACGATGCTGATAACCCAGTTGGTTGTGGCCATGTATATTAAAACTAGCTCCATTGACTCTGGTGCTGCAAATATTGGTGCAGAGGAGAGTATTCTCTTCAACTCCTAAAGTGCTGCATCTGCCTCGTCCGCCCATATGAATTTGTCTGCCTTCTTGAGTAACTTGTACAGCAACATTGCCTTCTCTCCAAGTTGGCTGATGAACCGGCTTACTGATGCGATGCAACATGTGAGCCACTATATGTCCTTCAAGCATGTCGGGTGTTTGATGTCGAGGATGGCCTTGATCTTTTCCAGGTTAACCTCAATTCTGCGATACGAAACGATGAAGCCCAACAATTTGCCAGCTGGGACCCCGAAGACACACTTCTTGGGGTTGAGCATCATGTTGTATTTTCGGAGGTTGTCGAAGGTTTCCTGCAAGTCGGTGATGATGTCGTTTGATTTCTTTGACATCATCACAATGTCATCCACATAAGCGTGTACGTGTCGACCTATTTGGTCATGTAGGAAATGTTGCATCGTTCGCTAGTACGTAGCACCAGCTTTTTTCAACCCAAAGGGCATCATGACGTAACAGTATGTGCCGTAAGGTGTGATGAGCGAAGTGGCCAATTGGTCCGACTTTCGCATCTTGATTTGGTGGTATCCTGAGTATGCATTGAGAAAACACAAGAGTTCCAAGCCAGCCATCGAGTCAATGACTTGGTCAATGCAGGCAAAGCAAATGGGTCCTTAGGGCACGATTTGTTCAAGCCGGTGTAATCAATGCACATTCTTAATTATTTTGTTCCCTTTTTGGGACAAGTACAGGGTTGGCCACCCACTGGGTGTGAATAACTTCTCGGATAAAACTAGCCTTAAGTAACCTAGCTAGCTCCTTACATATGACTCATCATTTTTCATCACCGAAGCATCATAGAGGTTGTTTCACCAGTTTAGGATCGATGTTTAAGATATGCTAGGCAAGTCCCCTAGGTACACCCTTCATGTTGGCAGGTTGCCAGGCGAAGGTGTCCCTATTCTCATGGAGGAATTCGACGAGCACGCTTTGCTATTTGGGATCCAGGTCCGTGCCAATGGAGGTGGTGTTGGAGGAATCTCCTTCCACAAGTTCCACCTGCTTGATCTTGATGGCGGCCTTGAATGCGGGTTCGGAATCAGAAATCTACTTCTTCAAAGCCGGTATCTCCAAGGCATCGACCTAGCGCTAGATCTCCTTGAACTCTTCACCATAGAGGACCGCTTCGGCGAAGGCGGGCTTCACTTAGCTTGCACTCCCTTGCCTTAGTGAAGCTTCCATCAATAGTGATGATGTTGTTTGGTCCAGGTATCTTGAGCTTGTTGTAGACAAAGCATGGCCTGGTGAGGAAGGAGTGGAAGATGTTGCGTCCAAACATGACGTGGTACACGCTCTTGAAGGGCACCACTTCGAAAGTCACGTGCTCTTGGCAGTAATTATTGACATCACAAAAGCGACCAGAAGCGTCATGCAACCAAAGGATTGAGCTTGCCGTCGTGGAACTACACCATGGAACACGGTGTTGCTCCGCCTTAGTTGTGTCTCTGTCAAGTTCATCTTGTGCAATGTATCAAGGTACATAATGTTGATGTTGCTTCCACTATCCACAAGGCACTTGGTGAACTCATTGTCGTCAATCAGGGGGTTAATGACCATGGCATACTAGTTCTCTGTTGGGATGAGCTCTGGGTGATCCTCTCTATCCCAAGTAACTGGAATTTCCAACCACCTGACGTATTGAGGGACTGTGGGGAGGGTGGCCATCAGTATCCTTGGAGAGGTTTTCTGGGGCCGGTAGATGGGAGTGCCAAGGAAAGTGTGGTAGACCGGAGCCTTCTTTTCAAAGGGATTCTTGCCCTTTCTATCGCCCTTGTCAGCAGGTTTGGGGTCTGTGTTTTCATACATATCATCTGAATCCTTGGACTCTTCCTTCTTCTTCTTCCCCATGCCCTTTTTGCAGGGCCTGTTATCCCGACTTTGCTTGTAACCAGACTCAGGATCTTCCTTGAGGTTGTTGATAAACTTTCATTAGCGGTTGCTATGAGTGGATTTACCATTTGCGTCAAGATGGACGAAACACGACATATAACGGTATTCTTCGTATGTTTGGGGAACATGGAGTGCTGCAGGTGTAGACTCACTTCGCTGCTGCCCACGACCAGCCCCCGGCCACGACCACGTTGTATGCCTTTGCCTCTACCAACGAAAGTCGTGGCGACCATGTCGGGGTTTCTTGCTTGTCTTTTGGCGGATTCTCCCGCTTATTGTTGTTCTTCTTGGCCTGGGGGAATAGCTACCGCGAGTAGGGACCCGCGAGCATCATCGTCGGCAGCGGCAAATTCGCTAGCCTTGGCAATCATTGAGTTGAGGTCAAGTTTGCCCTTGTCTTGAGTGCGCTTCAGTGTATGCCAGAGCAATGTTCCCTTTTCTAGACCGTCGATGAAGGCGGCCATAGCAGTTTGATCATGTACTCCTGTGCATGACTTTTTCATATCAAGCCAACGGGATAAGTAGGCGCGATAAGATTCGTCCTTCTCCTGCACACACCATTGTAGGTCACCGATAGTGCAGAGACGTTTGTACGTACCCTCGAAGTTCTTGCTGAACGCTTCATGCATGTCCAACCAATTACAGATTGATTTCTCTGGCAAGTTGTCGATTGATTGTCGGGCGGTGCCACAGAGCATTAGTGGGAGGTACTTGACGATGATTTTGGGGTTACCCCATGCGGTTTCGATCGCTTCGCGGTAGTCCTACAACCATGTGGCTAGCCTGGCAGTGTTGGCATAGGGCTTGATAGTCTTATCAATCCGGAGGCCCTTAGGGTAGGTTGTGGCCCGAATAACTGGTCCAAAAAATGCGGCCCCAAGTATGGCTCTTCCTGGGCTTCATGGATCTTGTCAAGGCATGATCGTGCATCATACTACTCCAGTTGTTTCTTGTTCCCATTTCCGCCATGGGGAGGAGAGTTGTGGTGCGAGTCGTGAGACCTGCGCGGTCCTCTACCATGGTGGCTGCTGGGTGGCGATGGTGGCGGTGGGTTAGCCTTCTTGCTACTCCCTCCATGTGAATATTAATGCCTATCATGATTGCTTGTCAGACGTGGGGCCTCCTTGTGAGATCTTCTCCTGTGTTCGTTGTTGTCGATGCGCTCTCCGTCATGCTGAGGCTGCTCTCCCTAGTTGCGTATAACGATGCCGCCCTGAGGACGCCTATGAGGTGGGATGCTTGTACGATGGCACGGATATGGGTCATCATGATGTCAGGACTGCGAGGGTGGCGGCGAGCAATGGGGGTGTGCCTCGTCTCGTTGCCGGAGGATATTGGGATAGCATCAGTCATGTTGCACACATCCCTCCGCCTACATTCCGTGGAGCCTGTGTGGGATCCTTCATGACGAGGAGATCTTGGTTTGTGGCAAAGCTCCGGGTTGGACTCCAGCCTCAACGAGGTGGCCTTCTCCTGTTGTTTGCAAGTCTTGGCCTTCTCCTGTTGGTTGCAACCTATTGGATATTGTCAGGGGGATAACCCCTGGGTTGGCCAAGCCAGGCGCAACTAGCCGGCTCCAGGGGCGCCTAGCCGGATGGCCACAAGACATGGAACCACAACCGAGTGGATTGCTCCATCCGGTCCGCCCTCAAAATTCACCGGCTAGGTGGCCGCTCCCACCTGACTGCCTCGGATCCGCTGGCCAGGATACGGAGGGGGTGACGCTCCTTGCTAACCGCACCCTTGACCGGACAGGCTGGTGCGCCACCCTGCCGGTGCTAGAAGACAGTTGCGCCAAAGAGCTAAGGCTGGAAGTTGAGGAGAGCATTGTCGGCTGATCGCAAAAGCACCATCTGACGAGTAAATCACCATATGACGAGTAAAGCGCTAGGTGATGCCCAAAGCAATGGCGATGGGACACTGTAGCACTGTCCCCCTATGCTGGAGGCTTGACTGGGTCCTGGCCCACCACATGGACCCCGCTAGCCAGCCCGCTTCATAAACCCAAAGCCCAAATAGTGAACCCTAGAGCCCACATTGTAATCTACCCCTCCCAGCCAATATATAAGGGAGGGTAGAGATAGGGTTCTAGGTACACTCAAGTAGTTATCAGATAGTTCATCTTCTTCCTCTAGCTCTACAGTAGCTATGGAAACAACTCAAGGAGCACTTGTAATAGGTGTTCATCCTCGAGATAGTAGATCCTTGTAGGAGTAGGAGGGCTCCAAACCTCGGTACATCACTGTGTTTGTAGTATCTGTGCCCAACCCACTGCGAGTAGCCACCGATAGCATCCTGATTGTCCCCTCTCACTCCATCCCAGATGGCACTGCCGTGTTCCACACCACGATAGTTGGCGCCCACCATGGGGCACAATGCTTCAGCTGGGGTCATCTTTCGCGCGGGACTTCTTCTCGTCAACGGTGAGCGAGTCGCCTCCAACCTCGTCCTCACTCTCGGCTCCTTCGACTGCGTCATTGACAATACATCATGCTTCTTCGGGGAGACCTTCCCAAGTGACGGCTCCATCACACACTTCCACGAGCACCACATCTACGTCGCCACCATTGTCGAGGCCTTCCCTCGCAAGGTCATCGATGTCTCCGATGCACCACCTTCCTTCTCTGCTCCGTGCGTCACTAGCGGCAGCGTCGAGGCAATGATGGCTGGCTGAGGCGAGGTTCGCCGCTCGCCTCTGGAATGCAACAGAGGCAACAACTCCGCCTCACGTGAGCAAGACCAAGATCCGCTGGCCACGTCCATCCGTCACCTCACAACCCCATCATCCTCGAGGCGGACCCGACAGCAGCTGCGGCCACACTGGAGGCCACACGCCAAAACCTTCTAGAGTAAGCCAGCAAGGTTGCCACCTAGCAGCGCCACCTAAACGCCACCATGCGTGAGTACAACACCGGACATGGCTTCGCTTGCCTGCCCGGTGCCAACCGGAAGATTCTGCCCAGGGCCGAAACCTTAGCTTGGAACTGGACCGTGTTGCTGACCCATGGACCCCGTGGTTCAGCGGTTTACAGTACTCCGTCCAAGAACATGAGGGCTGCAAAAGCAGCCTCCACTGAGCTGGGCCACCTTGAGGGTGATGTGCTACGCCGCTAGTAGGCGTGTGTTCATCTCCTTGTCGCAACGGCCAACAAGCAGCATGTCGAGGTAGGTGCAAGCCTTGGGGGAAATAGCAAGAGCCAGCCACCTCACCGGATGGCGGACCCGGCAGCCGGAGGCAGCAAGGCCTCCTCCCCAAACGGTACAAGGTAGAACATCCATTCATGCGGCAGATCAGCTGGCCGCAGACATCATCAACACGACGCCACGACGGTCACTGATGGCTGTGAAATATAGCCATCTACATCCACATTTAAACTGGATATTATTCATATTTTTTATGAAATATCTCTCTAAACTCTGCCACTAATGCATAATGATCAAAGGGGTATGTAATCCTTCCTTTCTATTTTTCCCTTCGCATATAATGACGTTTGATGATGGGAATCACAAAATTAAAGCCAAAGATACGAGATTTCAAACAACCCAAATAAACCAGGGGTCGTGAAGTGGAGATAGAAGCTTTAACGACCAACTATACGGTGGGAATAAAATTCCGGCCGTATAGCTTTGGCTGTATAGTTTCCATCAACACCGCTAGGGCAAACAGAACAACTTTCGTAAAGGGACCCCTATATAAAGAGGTGTCACATCCAAATTCTGGAGTGTGTACTATATACATACATGTCATTGCATCATGATCATCATTGAAAATTTTCAGTTTTAAAGCCTTTTTGCCAAAACACCTCTTCTTTGCTTGTTCTTCACATATTTAAGCCTAGGTATGGTTTTACCTAGCATCTGCTTGGATGACACTATATAGTCATTCCAGATGCTTAGTTAAATAGAGTCTCCAATTACGAACCCGTAGATTTTTGTTTCGCTCGATTCGGAGCTGTAGATCAAAAGTTAGGCCTGTTTTAGTATTAGGACCGTTTTCTGTCAGTTTTAGATTCAGCAGACTGGAAAAAGTTCAGTTAACAGGCAACTCGGAAAAAAAGAAAAAAAGGGTGAAGCAAGTAGCCAGCCGCAGCGGCCCAGCAAGCCACATGGGGCCCAGCCGCAGCTGCGAAGCAGCCGGCCCGCCAGCGGCCACCTCCAGCCCGCGCAGCCCTTCTCCCTTTTTTCCCTATTCTTTTATTTTAGTTTTTTTTCGCCCGACAGGCGGGCCGCCTATCAGCCTCCCTAGCACACGAGCAGTTCGTGCTCGACACAGACTCTGCGCCGCCGCCGCGTATCTTGCTGCTGTCGTTCGGATACGAACGCCCCCACCTCAACCAACCTGCCCGCTACAAAGGCCTCGACCCCTCATCGAAACAACCCCCCCCCCCCGAAAACCCTACATATCTCGCCGCCAATCCGCAGCAATCTCTCGCCAGAGTTCCGCCGCCGCCGCCGCCATTACCGCCGGTAAGAAGCTTGCCGCCGACCCCGTGCCCCCTTCTTTTCGCGGGAGTACCGCAGCGCACCGCCAGCTCTTTTTGACCCCTTCCCATTTCCTCTACCGCGCGCAGGACCGCCCCCATGAGGTCGTCGGAGACCTCGCCGTCGTGCCGCTCCAGCCGCCAAGCAACGCCGCCCGAGTACGCTCCCTGTCCGCCCTTTGCTGCACCGCGTGGACCGCCCCGCCGCCGCCGAAGACCACCGGGAGCCGCCGCCGCGCCGAACAGAGCCGCCGCTGCCGTCGGACAAGCTGAGCGACGAGCTCACGTTCTCCCCACCGTCGGTTTCGATGTGAACGGCCGAGATCGGCCGCTGACCCCCAGTGTTGACCGCTGACCTGTCAACCGCCGCATCAGCCGGACCCCACCGATCAGTGGGAATATTCCGAGGAATATACCCCGTGACTTCTTTTTCCGGAAATTGAAAAAAACGGGCAGAAAATGTTTAAAACTTCAAAAAAATGTAGAAAAAGATCTACTAGGCCAAAAATTACAAATAAGATATCGTTGAAATCACAAAAATGCCTAGAATTTTATTCTGTAATAATATTTCAGGTTTACTTTACGTATTTTCCTGAGAGTATAAAAATTCTTAAAGTAGTATAAAAATGATAGAAAAAGTTCTGTAAACCCTTTTGGAGTAATTCCTTTTGGTCTAGGCTCTATTTTGAACTAGTTGTCTAGTAGTATTTTTGTCAAACTTAAAAAACACTGTTTACAGCAATGGTTCAATGTTTTGACTAAAAGCCTATTAAATAATCCTCTAAATTGCATCATTTGTTTTCTTTGCATTAAAGGTTTTTCCATGCATCATTGAGTAGAGTACTGATCAGAGCACATAACTAAACTACTTAAGCTTTTATTAAAGTGGCATGCATACATTGTGTTGCATTTGTTGATCTCTATGTGTGGATTGTTTATTGGTTGATTTGCTTTCGTGTAGATTGTGAGGATTGTAACTCGTGTGATTGTCCTGATTGTGCGTTTGACTCCGACAACTACGAAGGCAAGTGGAGCTTCATAAAAGTCCTATTTACTTTTTATACGCATTGTAGCTTGTTTTGTTTTTTTACAAGTTATATCTATTGCTAAGCTATATTTTATTATGTCGTAGCCATCGTTGTTAGGAGAGCCGCCGTAAGTAGTTGTGCTTAGTTGTGCTTATGTAGACGAGGGTGGGATACACCATGATAAAGATTATTTTGAAAGTTTGTTTTTGGAAAACTTGAAAAACAACTTAATTAATGAGCTCTCTAGGTGGAATTGGTAATTGCTTGGTTCGTGAATGCCGGGACCATGTCTATGGTTTACCCGAGTATCTCACTTGTGGATGGCCACCCAGGTTTCAGAGAAATGATTAGTGTCTTGAATTGGTAGCTTACGTGTACAACCATATGCTAGTGAATTATGGGTGGCTGGATGGACTTAGTAGGTCGTGGCGACCCGATCTCTTCGTATCCAGAGATGTAGTGAATGTGATAGGTTAGTATGGTGCGTGGATGGGATTGGAGAGCTACTTCCCGAATTGTCTCTTCTTGGGCTTCTCCCTATAATGACTCAATATGCGTGTCATGGTACGAGCGGGTCGACCAGGTCATATGGGTAAAGTGTGCAACCCCTGCAGGGTGTAAAACTAAGGACTTAGCCATGTCCCCAGTAATGGACGATCGAGTTACTGAATTATGGGTGCTATGACATGTTCTCGTTCATTCTAACTTGTAATTGCTAAAACTTGTGGTTGAAACATAATTGGGTTGTGTGATGAAGATTAAATGCTTTACAAATGATTTACAAATGATAGGATAAAGTATTTTGCTGCTACAACTAAGCCTGAACCCCACAAGCCAGATATGCATGTAGATATTAGTCTTGTCGTTTCTCTCATTGTTCCACTTGCCAGTACATTCCAAGTATTGACCCTTCGGGGCGGTTACGTTTCATGTTGCACGTTACTCTTTGGGTTACTCTGAGTAGTAGTGTTGGTTGTGACCCTCCACCCAACAATTTGTTCGCCTGTGGCGCATAATGGAGACTAGAGCTACTTTATTTATGCTATCTATTTGATACTTGTTTATTTGAGCAAGCATTATGCTTTGCAAACTTTGTAATAAAGACAATATTCTGGATCATATTGTTGTAATAATGATGCACTGTTAATTCTTTGATGTCTATCGATGCTATGTATGCCAATGAACCGATCCAGGGATTGGCGTGATACATAGAGGTGATACCCTACCGGGTTGTACCATTTCAGATGGTATCATAGCAGTGTGTTGACCGTAGGATCATGACCTAGGATTGGAATAGGGAGCCTTATATTTATTTAAGTCTATTTTAAATTCTATGTTTAATTCTTATGCCTTTAATTCTAGTAAATTCTTATCCTTTGTTGTTCTCACTCTTTCATTCTTTTACAATCGATAGATGGGAGATGCCACCAGAGTTGAGTATGTTGAGTTCCAATCACCAAGACTCTTTGCAAGGCAGTTGGCGTTGCTTTGTCAGACGCTGGGCATGCTAATGCCGATGTTCAAAGGAAGAAGGACGAATGCATATGTGCCTGGAGATTGCGTATGGGAGATCACCACTATTGTTCTTGCAGATCCCACCATGCCTTGCATTGAGAACCTAAACCGCACCAAGAAGTACCTTACCTGGGAACAAGGAGTAGAATCAGCCATCCATGAGACATTGTCACACCTGTGCTATCTCCACCAACACCGACTGCCAGCAGGTTCACCTTTCCTTGAATTTGGAAAGCGGAATGAGGATGGGAACGTGATGGTTACCACAGGTAATCGGAACAACATGCCACCCCATGAGAAGCACATAGAAGACGTGGAAATTAAAGCTTGGGAGAGGGAAGAGAAGCTGATGCAGCAAAAGGAGGCGTTGGATTATTTTTAGGGCACTGTGCATTTACAAGGGTATGAGATGGAAACCCTGCACACCGCTGTGAATACAATGGAGCAAGCCCTCATTGGTAGGGATGCCACCATTGCAGTGCTGAACCAAACTATTGTGGAATGGAATCAAGTTGTGGCTGAGCGAGATCAAACCATTGTGGATATGACTGCCTAGATTGCTGCCCTTCAAGCGTAGCAGAACCCTCCACCAAATAATGGTAATGATGATGATGGAAATGATGATGATGTTGCGGATAATGGTGATGGAGGTAATAATGGTGATGGAGGTAATAATGGTGGTGGAGGTAACAATGACGATGATGGAGGCAGTGACGATGATGGAGGCGATGACAATGGAGGAGATGAAGCGGATGCTTTTGCTGAAGAAAGTGAGGAGGAGGACCCCGAAGAGGTGAACTTCGAGGACTCGAGTGAAGAAGACTCAGGCGAGGTGTACATGCCACCACCATGGCATGCATGAGGATCGAAGCATCAACACATGGACTCCAGAACCTATTGCAACCTGTTCATCAAATAGTTAGAGATGGTCCTCCAAAAACTAGTCTTTGTTAGGGAAATTTGTTAGTCTTAGACATCGATCAATGTAAACTTCTGCACTATTAGATTATTGTGTTTAGAATGCTCAGTTAAGTACATTGAAGTTCCAGGAATTTTTGTGAGATTTATTAAATGATATTTGGACAAATTTGCGTAAATTTCGTGTTATTATTGCTGAAGTTTTCTGCTGAATCTTCTGTATCGTACGATTTTTCATGTTTTACTGGTAACTGCGAAAAATCTGATAAATTGCGATCTAGTGCGTAATTATCTGTAGTATCTGCACAAAAATCAGCAAAAATTCCTGATGAGTTTAAGTCAGGCAAACAAATCGTGAACAGGACAGTACTGTTTTGCCAGATTTCTGGTTTTTGCTTATTTGCTGTTTTGTTATGCCAAATATTGTTACCAGCGTTTCTAAACTATTTTGTAGCTATATACTGTTAAGGAAAACCTGGAACAATTCTAGTTTGTGTGATTGCTTATGTGGTGATTGCTTATGGTTGTTGTGGATGAATTGTTGTTGCATTGAGATGTTGCATGGGTAGAAGGCTATTGCTTATCTTTAGTTGTTCTGTCTAAAACTTTCCTATGCTGAACTGCAAATGCTGCCGAGACGCGCCAATGACATGCCACCTGGCATGCAGCAGATGATGGAGGCACAGACCCAGCTGATGCAAGCTCTGGCCTAGCAGATGAACAACAACAACAACAACAAATACAACAATCCACCCCCACAAGTGGATTCTCTTGCTCGATTTCTGAGGTTGAGGCTAGTCAAGTTCTCTACTGCACCTGAGCCAATGGTTGCACTGGATTGGCTACGCTCGGTGAACAAGGACTTGGTGACAGTTGGGTGCACCGATGCTGGGAAAGTGAGGTTCGCTGCTCATTTGTTGGAAGGACCAGCTGCTTCTTGGTGGGATACTTTTCCGATCACCCACCCCATTGCTACTATGACCTGGGAGATGTTTGAAGAAGGGTTGAAGACTCACCATGTCTCTACTGGAACTATGAGCCTGAAGCGGATGGAGTTCCGCAGCCTGCGCCAGAGTCACCGCAATGTGTCTGAATACATAGACGAATTCGCTAACCTATCTCTCTATGCGCAAGAGGATGTGGAATCAGATGCCAAGAGGAGAGAGAGGTTCCTTGATGGTCTGAATGATGAGCTCTCAGTCCAGCTTTCTATTGTGCATGCTCTTGATTTCCAGACTTTGATGGACAAGGCTAGGATTCTAGAGGGAAAACAGGGACAAGCTGAAAGGCGTAAGAGGAAGTATAATGGCAACCACAACTCAGGGTCGCACCATAGGGCCCGTATTTCCCACCATGGTAATGGTAACTCTGGACATCACCGTTGAGGTAATGGGAACTGTCACCGTGGAGGTAATGGGAACCATCACCGTGGAGGAAATGGCCACCACCATAATGGCCACCACCACAATGGACACAAGAGCTACACCAACAACTCTTGGAGGAACAATGGACACAACCTCTCTGGCAGGAGGGATCTCAGTGAAGTGGAATGCTTCAAGTGCAAGAAGATGGGGCACTATGCTAATAACTGCCCAGAGAAGAGGGTTGAAGCAGGAAGCAAGCCTAATGCAAACCAGAAGGCAACAATCAACCATGTGAACATTGAGGAGATTCAGAATGAACCAGAGCTAGTGGTTGGTGAGTTCCCAATCAATACCCACATCGCATTTGTTCTTTTTGATACTAGTGCATCGCATACATTCATTTCAAGGGCATTTGTGGATAAGTATAAGCTACCTACCGAGGCTCTTAGAGGATCTATTAGAGTAAGTTCCCCTGGGGGAGAGATGATAGCTAGTGCAGCATGTCAAGGGTTAACACTAGAAATTGGTGCTTATGCATTTCCTGCACACCCGGTTATACTAGAATCCTAAGGTCTAGATGTCATATTGGGCATGGATTGGATGTCGGAACATCAAGGTCAGATAGATTGTGCTCAACGAGCAATTTCACTCACCACACCAGGGGGAGTAAGGATCAGGTATAAGTGTCCTACCATTATTGGAGTGGCCGAGTTGAATTCTCTTAAGGGGGTTAGCCTAGAAGTTGTGGTCGTAGTAAAGGAATACCCCGATGTGTTTCTGGATGAGCTGCCAGGGATGCCACCTGACAGGGATGTGGAGTTTCTCATCGACTTGATGCCGGGAACAGGACCGATAGCCAAGAGGCCATACAAGATGGATGTGGATGAACTGAAGGAATTGAAGAAGCAACTTAGAGAGCAATTGGACAAGGGATTTATTCAGCCCAGTTCATCATCTTGGGGCGCACCTATTCTATTCGTGGAGAAGAAGGACAATAGTAAGAGATTGGTGGTTAACTATCGCTCACTTAATGAAGTGACCATCAAGAATAAATACCCATTGCCCAATATAAATGATTTGTTTGATCAGTTGGAAGGAGCAAAGGTGTTTTCCAAGATTGATCTAAGATCGGGTTATTTCCAATTGAAGATCCGTGAGGAAGACGTACCAAAGACCGCCTTCACCAATAGGTATGGGTTATATGAGTATACAATTATGTATTTTGGACTAACAAATGCTCCGGCATATTTTATGACCATGATGAACAAGGTATTCATGGAGTACTTGGATAAGTTCATGGTGGTGTTCATTGATGACATATTGATATACTCCAAGGATGATGCTGAACATGAGAAACACCTGCGACTAATTATGGAAAAGCTGAGGGGGCATAAATTATGCCAAGTTTAGTAAATGTGAATTTTGGTTGAACACTGTTGGATTTCTTAGACACGTGGTGTCAGGTGAATGAGTTGCAGTTGATCCAAGCAAGGTGGCGTCAGTTACAGAATGGGAGTCACCCAAGACTGTCGGAGATATTAGGAGTTTCTTGGGACTGGCTGGATATTATAGAAGGTTCATAGAGAATTTCTCCAAGAGTGCAAAGCCAATGACTGAATTACTGAAGATGGAGAAGAAGTTTGAATGGACCAAGGAGTGTGAAGCTAGTTTCCAGGAACTTAAGCAACGCCTAGTGACTGCACCTATCTTGTGTTTGCCGGATATTGAGAAGGATTTCCAAGTGTATTGTGATGCCTCTCGTCAAGGACTGGGTAGTGTATTGATGCAGGATGGAAGAGTGGTATCTTATGCCTCACGCCAACTTAAACACCACGAGAGGAATTACCCCACACATGACTTGGAATTAGCATCAGTTGTGCATGCGCTCAAGATGTGGAGACACTATCTGATGGGTAAGCATTGTGACGTGTTCACGGATCACAAAATCCTGAAATACATATTCACACAGAAGGAGCTGAATATGAGGCAAAGGAGATGGTTGGAGCTCATAAAGGATTATGACATGAGTTTGCAATATCACCCAGGAAAGGCTAATGTTGTAGCGGATGCGCTAAGTCGCAAGGTTTATGCTAATGGCCTGACAGTGAGAGAATTACCTAAGGATTTGTGTGAACAATTCAAGGACCTCAAGTTGGAGGTAGTATCCGAGGGATATTTGGCAACAATGGAAGTCAAACCAACGCTTCTGGATGAGATTAGAGAAGCTCAAAAGAAGGATAGTGACCTAGAGGAAATAAGAGGAAACATACCCAAGGGTAAAGCTGAAGGATTTCGCGAGGATGATCAAGGAACACTATGGTACAAGGATCGCTTATGTGTGCCCAATGATCCGGAGATTAGGAAGTTGATATTTCAGGAAGCTCATGACTCGCCATAGTCTATACATCCAGGTAACACAAAGATGTATATGGATTTGAAGGAAAGGTTTTGGTGGGTTAACATGAAGCGAGAGATTGCAGAGTATATTGCCTTATGTGATGTCTATAGTAGAGTGAAGGGTGAGCACCAAAAGCCAGCAGGATTGCTACAGCCATTGCCGATACCTGATTGGAATTGGGATAGAGTTCGAATGGATTTTATCACAGGACTACCCAAGATGAGATCAGGATATGATTCTATTTGGGTAGTGGTTGATCACTTAACCAAGGTAGCTCACTTTATACCCGTGAAGACCACTTACACTAGTGCTAAGTTAGCCAAGATCTATATGAACAGAATTGTGTGTCTGCATGGAGTTCCTAAGAGCATTGTGTCAGATAGAGGCACCCAATTCACCTCTCACTTTTGGCGCCAGCTACATGAGCTGTTGGGAACGAGATTGGAGTTTAGTATAGCTTTCCACCCCCCATAAAGATGGTCAGACAGAGAGGGTGAATCAGATTTTGGAGGATATGTTGAGAGCTTGTGCCTTAGCCCATGGCGCTAGTAGGGATGAAAATTTTCCTTATGCTGAGTTTTCCTACAACAACAGCTACCAATCAGTATCAAGACGTCGCCATTCGATGTACTATATGGTAAGAGGTGCAGAACACCATTGTTATAGGATGGTGTAGGTGAAAGTCAACTATTTGGACCTGATTTGATCAAGGATGTTGAAGAGAAGGTTAGTTTGATTCGGGACAGGTTGAAGGTGGCACAATCGAGACAGAAGAGCTATGCTGATTCTAAGCGCAAGGAAGTGGTGTATGATATTGGAGATCGAGCATACCTCAGAGTTTCGCCACTACGTGGAATTAAGAGGTTTGGAATTAAGGGTAAGCTGGCACCTCGGTTTATAGGACAATACCGGATCCTAGCACACAAGGGAGAGGTTGCATATCAGTTGGAGTTGCCAGAAGCTCTGTCCGCTGTTCATGATGTGTTCCATGTGTCCCAGTTGAAGAAATGCAATCTGGAGATGGTGGATACACCGTTGAGGGACACTGTGCCACTAGATGCGGTTCAGCTAGAGAGTGACCTAACTTTGGAGACAGCGGAGAGGTTTACCCGCAGCAAGACGATCAGGTTTTGCAAGGTGCAATGGAGCCATCACACCGAAGAGGAAGCCACCTAGGAGCGAGAGGATGACCTCCGAGAGGACCACCCACACCTATTTGCTAGCCACGTCGAATCTCGAGGACAAGATTCATCTTAAGGGGGTTAGTCTTGTCACATCCCAAATTCTAGATTTGGTACTGCATACATACATGTCATTGCATCATGATCATCATTGAAAAATTTCAGTTTTAAAGCCTTTTTGCCAAAACACCTCTTCTTTGCTTGTTCTTCACATATTTAAGCCTAGGTATGGTTTTACCTAGAATATTCTTGGATGACACTATATAGTCATTCCAGATTCTTAGTTACATAGAGTATCCAATTACGAACCCATAGATTTTTGTTTCGCTCGATTCGGAGCTGTAGATCAAAAGTTAGGCCTGTTTTCTGTCAGTTTCAGATTCAGCAGGCAGTAAAAAGTTCAGTTAACAGGCAGCTTAGAAAAAAAAGTGAAGCAAGCAGCCAGCCTCAGCGGCCCAGCAAGCCACCCGAGGCCCAGCCGCAGCCTCGAAGCAGCCGGCCTGCTAGCGGCCACCTCCAGCCCGCGCAGCCCTTCTCCCCCTTTTCCCTTTTCTTTTAGTTTTTTTTCGCCTGACAGGCGGGCACCGCCTGTCAGCCTTCCCAGCACATGAGCAGTTCGTGCTCGACACAGACTCTATGCCGCTGCCGCATAGCTCGCCGCTGCCATTGGATACGAACGCCCCCGCCTCAAACCAACCTGCCCGATACAAAGGCCTCGACCCCCTCATCGAAACCCCCCCGAAAACCCTACCTATCTCGCCGCCAATCCACGGCAATCTCTCGCCGAAGTTCCGCCTCCACCGCCGCCATTACCGCCAGTAAGAAGGTTGCCGCTGACCCCACGCCCCCTTCTTTTCGCGGGTGTACCGCAGCGCACCGCCGGCCCTTTTGGACCCCTTCCCGTTTCCTCCACCGCGCGCAGGACCGCCCCCACGAACTCGCGGAGACCTCGCCGTCGCGCTGCTCCAGCCGCCAAGCAACGGCGCCCGAGTACCCGTTTGTGCCGAGACCACTCCCAGGACCACCGCCCTTTGCTGCACCCCGTGGACCGTCCTGCCGCGGTCGAAGACTACCGGGAGCCGCCGCCGCCATTGGACAAGGTGAGCAACGAGCTCACGTTCTCCCCGCCGTCGGATTCGACGTGAACGGCCGAGATCGGCCACTGACCCCCAGTATTGACCGCTGACCGGTCAACCGCCGCGTCAGCCGGACCCCACAGGTCAGTGGGAATATTCCGAGGAATATTCCCCGTGACTTCTTTTTCTGGAAATTGAAAAAAGGGGCACAAAATGTTTAAAACTTCAAAAAATTGTAGAAAAATATCTACGGGGCCAAAAATTACAAATAAGATATCGATGAAATCACAAAAATGCGTAGAATTGTATTCTGTAATAATATTTTCGGTTTACTGTACGTATTTTCCTGAGAGTATAAAAAGGATTAAAGTAGTATAAAAATCATAGAAAAAGTTCTGTAAACCCTTTTGGAGAAATTCCTTTTGGCCTAGGCTCTATTTTGAACTATCTGTCTAGTAGTGTTTTTGTCAAACTTGAACAACACTATTTACAGCAATGGTTCAATGTTTTGACTAAAAGCCTATTAATAGGCCTCTAAATTGCATAATTTGTTTTCTTTGCATTAAAGGTTTTTCGATGCATCATTCAGTAGTAGTACTGATCAGAGAACATAAATAAACTACTGAAGCTTTTATTAAAGTGACATGCATGCATTGTGTTGTATTTGTTGATATCTATGTGTGGATTGTTTATTGGTTGATTTGCTTTCGTGTAGATTATGAGGATTGTAACCCGTGTGATTGTCCGGATTGTGCGTTTGACTCCGACAACTACCAAGGCAAAGTCCTATTTACTTTCTATATACATTGTAGCTTGTTTTTTTACAAGTTATATCTATTGCTAAGCTATATCCTATTATGTCGTATCCATCCTTATTAGGTGAGCCACCGTAAGTAGTTGTGCTTATGTAGACGAGGCTGGGATACACCATGATAAAGATTGTTTTGAAGGTTTGTGTTTGGAAAACTTGAAAAACAACTTAATTAATGAACTCTCTGGGTGGAATTGGTAATTGCTTGGTTCGCGAATGTCGGGCCCATGTCTATGGTTTACCCGAGTATCTCACTTGTGTATGGCCACCCAGGTTTCAGAGAAATGATTAGTGTCTTGATTTGGTAGCTTACGTGTACAACCATATGCCAGTGAATTATGGGTGGCTGGATGGACTTAGTAGGTCATGGCGATCCGAGCTCTTCGTATCCAGAGATGTAGTGAATGTGATAGGTTGGTACGGTGCGTGGATGGGCTTGGGGAGCTACTTCCCAAATTGTCTCTTCTTGGGCTTCTCCCTATCATGACTCAATATGCGTGTCATCGTACGAGCGGGTCGACCAGGTCATATGGGTAAAGTGTGCAACCCCTGCAGGGTGTAAAACTAAGTACTTAACGTGTCCCCGGTAAAGAACGATTGAGTTGCTGAATTATGGGTGCTATGACATGTTCTCGTTCATTCTAACTTGTAATTGCTAAAACTTGTGGTTGAAACATAATTGGGTTGTGTGATGAAGATTAAATGTTTTACAAATGATTTACAAATGATAGGATAAAGTATTTTGTTGTTACAACTAAGCCTGAACCCCACAAGGCAGATATGCATGTAGATATTAGTCTTGTCATTTCTCTCATTGTTCCAGTTGCTAGTACATTCCAAGTATTGACCCTTTGGGGCTATTATGTTTCATGTTGCAGGTTACTCTTCCGGTTACTCTGAGTAGTAGTGTTGGTTGCGACCCTCCACTCAACAATTTGCTCGCCTGTGGCACATAATGGAGACTAGAGCTACTTTATTTACGCTATCTATTTGATACTTGTTTATTTGAGCAAGCGTTATGGTTTGCAAACTTTGTAATAAATACAATCTTCTGGATCATATCATTGTAATAATGATGTACTGTTAATTCTTTGATGTCTATCGATGCTATGTATGCCAATGAACCGATCCAGGGATTGGCGTGATACATAGAGGTGATACCCTACCGGGTTGTACCGTTTCAGATGGTATCATAGCAGTGTGTTGACCGTAGGATCATGACCTAGGATTGGAATAGGGAGCCTTATATTTATTTAAGTCTATTTTAAATTCTATGTTTAATTCTTATGCCTTTAATTCTAGTAAATTCTTATCCTTTGTTGTTCTCACTCTTTCCTTCTTTTACAATCGATAGATGGGAGATGCCACCAGAGTTGAGTATGTTGAGTTCCAATCACCAAGACTCTTTGCAAGGCAGTTGGCGTTGCTTTGTCAGACACTGGGCATGCTAATGCCGATGTTCAAAGGAAGAAGGATGAACGCATATGTGCCTGGAGATCGCGTATGGGAGATCACCACTATTGTTCTTGCAGATCCCACCATGCCTGGCATTGAGAACCTGAACCGCACCAAGAAGTACCTTACCTGGGAACAAGGAGTGGAATCAGCCATGCAGGAGACATTGTCACACCTATGTTATGTCCACCAACACCGACTGCCAGAAGGTTCACCTTTCCTTGCATTTGGAAAGCGGAATGAGGATGGGAATGTGATGGTTACCGCAGGTAATCGGAACAACATGCCACCCCATGAGAAGCACATAGAAGATATGGAAATTAAAGCTTGGGAGAGGGAAGAGAAGCTGATGCAGCAAAAGGAGGCGTTGGATTATTTTCAGGGCATTGTGCATTTACAAGGGTATGAGATAGAAACCCTGCACACCGCTGTGAATACAATGGAGCAAGCCCTCATTGGTAGGGATGCCACCATTGCAGTGCTGAACCAAACTATTGTGGAAACGAACAAAGTTGTGGCTGAGCGAGATCAAACCATTGTGGATATGGCTGCCTAGATTGCTGCCCTTCAAGCGTAGCAGAACCCTCCACCAAATAATGGTAATGATGATGATGGAAATGATGATGATGATGCGGATAATGGTGATGGAGGTAATAATGGTGATGGAGGTAATAATGGTGGTGGAGGTAACAATGACGATGATGGAGGCAGTGACGATGATGGAGGCGATGACAATGGAGGAGATGAAGCGGATGCTTTTGCTGAAGAAAGTGAGGAGGAGGACCCCGAAGAGGTGGACTTCGAGGACTCGAGTGAAGAAGACTCAGGCGAGGTGTACATGCCACCACCATGGCATGCATGAGGATCGAAGCATCAACACATGGACTCTAGAACCTATTGCAACCTGTTCATCAAATAGTTAGAGATGGTCCTCCAAAAACTAGTCTTCGTTAGGGAAATTTGTTAGTCTTAGACATCGATCAATGTAAACTTCTGCACTATTAGATTCTTATGTTTAGAATGCTTAGTTAAGTAAATTGAAGTTCCAGGAATTCTCATGAGATTTATTAAATGATATTTGGACAAATTTGGGTAAAATGTGTGTTACTATTGCTGCAGTTTTCTGCTGAATCTCCTGTACTGTATGATTTTTTATGTTTTACTAGTAAGTGCGAAAAATCTTAGAAATTGGGATCTGGTGAGTAATTATTTGTAGTATCTGCACAAAAATCAGAGAAAATTCATGATGTGATTAAGTCAGGCAAAACAATTCGTGAACAGGACAGTACTGTTCTGCCAGATTTCTGTTTTTTGCTTATTTGTTGTTTTGTTATGCCTAATATTGTTACCAGCGTTTCTAAATTATTTTGTAGCTATATACTGTTAAGGGAAACCTGGAACAATGTTTGTTTGTGTGATTTCTTATGTAGGAAGATTAAATGCTTTACAAATGATAGGATAAAGTATTTTGCTGCCTGTTAAGGAAGATTAAATGCTTTATAAATGATTTACAAATGATAGGATAAAGTATTTTGCTGCTGCAACTAAGCCTGAACCCCACAAGCCAGACATGCATGTAGATATTAGTCTTGTCGTTTATCTCATTGTTCCACTTGCCAGTACATTCCAAGTATTGACCCTTCGGGGCTGTTACGTTTCATGTTGCAGGTTACTCTTCCGGTTACTCTGAGTAGTAGTATTGGTTGCAACCCTCCACTCAACATTTTGTTCGCCTGTGGCGCATAATTGAGACTGGAGCTACTTTATTTACGCTGTCTATTTGATACTTGTTTATTTGAGCAAGCATTATGCTTTGCAAACTTTGGAATAAATACAATATTCTGGATCATATCGTTGTAATAATGATGCATTGTTAATTCTTTGATGTCTATCGATGCTATGTATGCCAATGAACCGATCTATGGATTGGCGTGATACATAGAGGTGATACCCTACTGGTTCGTACCGTTTCAAGAGGCTTCGGGCGACGAGAAATAGAGCCACGGAGAGCCGCAGCAGAAACCCAGAAACCTGCATCCACAACACCGAAGAGCCGCCGGAAGAATAGACTTAGATCTAATCTCCAAACCCTTCTCCACCACCATAGCCATATTCCACCACTTGTAATAGTAGATCTCATTTTTCGATTGGCGACATTGTAAGACTATTTGCTATCAATCTCATGGTTTCCATTGTAATGTTTATGATTGTTGATTTCAACTCTATGTGTGAGTAATTCTCTTTAGGCTAAGGGCTTCGGCCTAGCTATGTACTTTTGTGCATGTTATTTATCATAGATGGGATCATATATTAGTTTGTATGACATGATGATTATTGTATCCTCTCTTGCCTCAATCCAAGGACTTGTCAGGTACCCAAGATAGGGAGTATGAGTATTGACTAATCTGCAGGTTGGGAACCCTAGTGACTGAAGGGGTAGTATGGCTCTACGTGAGGGATTTACTTGGGGTTAACGGTGACATCACTATGTATAGCATTAGTTCTCTTTCTTCTATGGATGAGACTAATTGGTTATTGCTATAAGCGGTTGCGGAGGCAATAGCAATTATGGATGCACTACCCACATATAATTATCTTGCTCTAAAAATTACATGCATACTTTATTATTATCTTTTATTCCTGTCAGATGTTTTGCACACCTACAGGAGAAACTGAAAGCCCTAGGCCGTCTCTCTCCATCATCAACAACAACAAAAGACAGCAAACTCTTGGTCTGGTAAAACACAAAAATATTTCTAAAACTCCCAAAGGTCCATTAAAGTAACTTCACTAGCTTTCTGCTTCCCGAGGATTCGATAACCTAGGTATACTAGGGAAAAAGAGCTATACTACATCCCTGATCCGGATCGAAGGTATCAACCCTTTTTCTGGCACCGTTGCTGGGGAAGCAATAGCTACCCTAGTGAGATTAGTAGGAACCTTGCTAGTTTTAATTCTTGTTTTTAATTTTGTTAGTTTGCTTTCAGTCTTTATTTGAAAAAAAAATAGTTAGTCTTTAAATTCTTGTTTTACTATCATAAGTATTTGTTTAAGAAAACCCAAAAACATAGGAAATATGGCTGAAAAGAAGCTTGGGGAGTTTGCAACTAACAACAATAATTATTTGCGTACTCATATTACTCAACCAAGAATTACTGCTGATGATTATGAAATTAAGCCACACTATTTAAGTTTGGTTCAAGAGAATCAATTTGGAGGTCCTACTGTTGAGGACGCAGGTATGCACTTGAACACTTTCACTAAAATATGTGATATGATGCGCATAAAAGATGTTGACCCTGATGCGGTCAAATTGCGCTTATTTCCTTTCTCTCTTAGAGGAAGAGCAAAAGAATGGTTGCTATCTTTGCCTAGAAATACTATTGCATCATGGGTGGAGTGTACTTCTTTATTTATGACTAAATATTTCCCACCTGCAAAGACTATGCAACTAAGATCTAATATTACTGGTTTTAGACAGGAAGAGCGTGAGCCACTAGCGCTTGCATGGGAGAGGATGAAAGAATGCATGAGAAACTGTCCCAGTCATGGGATGGAAGATTGGTTAATTCTTCATTTATTTTATAATTCTCTTAACCCTGTGTCTAAGTCTATGCTTGATACTACAACTGGAGGAACATTTATAAATGGGCAAACATATTGCCGAAGCAAAGCAGCTGCTAGACAATATGCAAGACAACTATGCCTAATGGCATGTGGATAGATCAAACAAGAAGAAGGTGAACTCTGTCTCACCACAAGAAAATGAAGAACTCAATGCTAAGCTGGATGAGCTCATATTGGCTATAAAAGGTAAGGAAAACCAGGTAAGAGTATCCCAGAATCAAATATTGAAGAAATAGACTTCATATATCGTAATGATTCTAACCCTGCATGGAAGAAGAATTATAATCCTATTTTCAGAAACATTATTCTAGTCATGTTGGTAACTCTAATAATAATATGGGAACAAGTACTGATAGTCTCCAAGAAACACTTAAGTCCTTTATAGACTCACAAAATGAGCAAAACAATATCTTTGTTAAAATAACGGAGAACCATGATGATATGCTTGGTAAATTATCTAACCAAGCTGTAAATTTGAGAAATAATTTGCAGGCCCTCCAAGAAAGAACGAGGATTGTTGAGGCACAACTAGGTAAGATAACCGAGATTCAAATTTCTCATTTTAGCTAAATTTGCAGGTAAAGCTGAGCCCAATCCTGTTGAATACCTCAAGATGGTGACAGTCCAAAGGGAGGAGCCTGAAGAACTTGATTATAGTAATGCTCCTTCACCAAATTATACCGCTGAAGATCTTGTAAAAATGATCAATATCAAGATTTCGGTAAGTGAAGGAAATGACGAAGCCATGTATCAACACTTCATTAATCAGGTAGCAATAAAGGTACGTGAGCTTGAGGAAGAATATAAGAAAATTGCTGAAAAATTACCTGTAAAACTTGATGATATATTTGAGCCTACTATTAAGATTAAAATTGGGACCAATGAGATAACTGTACTTTGTGATCTAGGTGCAAGCGTTTCAACAATTCCAAAAAGTCTTTTTAATAATTTAAATCTTGGCCCATTTGAAATCACCAAGTTAAAATTACATCTAGCAGATTCTACCTACAAAAAAGCTGTAGGGATTAAAGAAAATACTTTAGTATACATTAAAGGTTGTCCTGCTCTTATTGATTTTGTTATTGTTGACATGCTTGAAGATGCTACTGCTCCTATTATATTAGGTCGTTCATTCTTAAGAACTATTAAGGCTTTGATTCATCTACATGAAGGGAACATGAAGCTTCAATTGCCTTCGTGGGATCCTTTTGTTATTCATTTTCCCAGGAAGAAGAAAGCCAAGCATGATGAAAAGGAGGCCATCACTTTTAAGGCCAACTATTTTGGAGTGGGTGTTCCACTCATCTGGCCTAAGTGAGCAACATTGAGGTCAAGCTATTGACCATAAGAGAGCGTTTCATGGGAGGCAACCCATATCAAATAAAGGTTTGAGTAAAGTTTTTAAGTTTTAGTTTAAGTTTTATGTTTAATAAAGAGTGCTAGAAAGCTCCAATTGAGGAGAAGAAGGTCGGTAGTACTAAAAATTCTGCTTTATACATGCTGATGTTGGTCAACAATTTTTACTATCACTAAGTTTGAGGATAAGAAAGAATTATCGAAGAAATAGATTTTTTTTTGCTAACTACAGAAGGTTTAATGACCAATTATACAACGGGAACAAAAATTCTGGCCGTATAGTTTGGCCGTATAGATATCTTTGCCATCGATAAATTTTCTTTCTTAGGTACTGAAGGTTAACGACCAACTATACGGCAGGAATAAAAATTCCGGCCATATAGATATCAATGCCTTTTTAAAATTTCATTTCCAGGTACAAAAGGTTTGACGACCAACTATACGGCAGGGATGAAAAATCCTGGCCGTATAGTTCTGGCCATATAGTTGTGCCGCCAAGTGAAAACTGATATCAGACCAACTATACGGCAGGAACAAATTGTTCCGTACATATAGTGCGGCCGTATAGATGCGTCCGACCACAAAATTGCGACGGGAAGGTACCCCCAACACCAAAACTTCAATCCTTTTTCTCTCTTCTACCTCCAAACTCTCTCAAAACCTCAAGAGATCTTCGTCTCTATTTAATTTCGTTCGATTTCCTCGCACACACATGATATACGGTATGTTTCTCCTCCGATCCTCCAGTTACTTTTTGCAAATTCATTCTCGATCTGTTATTATTATCAATCTGGGGTGAGACCTACTTTGAACTAATTGTTAAGATTCTCTTGCCTAGATTATTATTTTGAGGGGACTCTTTAGTGTGCTAAGATGAGGAATATGTTATGCTTATTATTGTTGGATCAAAAAAATTTATTTTTTGTCTTTCCTTATTATTTTAGATGATGAACACAAGGAGCCAAACTCGTGCTCGTCCCGCCGCTAGTGCTTCTTGGGCTGCCGCTCAAGAATGCACGGGGATACAGTTCAGGGATGAGCTCCAACATGATCGCTTCAATAGGATCAAGAACCGAGAAGTGAAGGCAACCAAGTGGGCTTGCCCCATTATATTGAATCAACTCGGTATTTCTAATGACTTCAATTTACTTTGCAATAGAGTTGGCCTGCAAAACTTGGTATTCAATGATGTGCCTACTTATCGCCGGTTAACTCTTGAATTTCTAAGTTCTTTGCAAAGCACCGTTAAAGCATGGCATGGAGAGGACATGATTTCTTTCCGACTTATGAACAACAATTATGCTTTATCACTAGATGAATGGTGTGCATGTTTTAATTTTCCAAACAATAATGCTAATGACTTACGTGCATCCTTTATTGGCTTAGACCCTTCCCCGGAACGTTATTATAATGGAATGAGTTTCACTTCTAGACTAAGCAAGGGGAAGAATATTCAATATCCTGTAATTCACTATTTGTTCTATGTTATTGCTAACACTTTGCAGGCATGAAATGAGTTCACAAGACTCAATGAGGAGGACATCTTAGTCCTTGCAAAAGCTGCTTTCAACAACATCGACTTGTCACTCAACTTGGGCGCAATTCTTGTGCGCTACCTGGAGTACCAATCCTCCTAAATCCAAGGACCAGTGACAGGTGGAGGCGTCAGCACCGTGCTTGCCATTACCCTCGGCATCGACCGAGGTGAGTTGCAACCAGTGCTAGGTGAGCGACATGTTGGTTTCTCTACTTTAAAAGCTTGTGGAATGCTCACTAGGAGGGGTGGTGTTTATTACATACATATTGCTGGAGCTAGGCGTCTCTACCCCACTCCTTTGCCTAATGGTCTTTTCTCTATCGAGGAAGGACGTTTCCTATATGACTTGCAGGTTGAGCAACACCAACCCTAGGAGGAGATTCCGGATGAGGATGAGGACCAAGAAGAGGAGCAAGAAGTTCCTTATCAACAGGCGTAGCCACCAACCCGGTTTGCTACATACCAAGACTTCCAAAACTTGGAGGAACTATGGAGAGGATGCATAACTTCTCCTTGAACCTCCGAGAAACAACTAGTAATTTATCAACTCAATTTGCGAACTGGAGTTACGACTTTTTCTCGCCACCACAATGATTTGAAGGGCTTGCAAAAGCCTAAGATCGGGGAAGTTTCCTCATTATCTTTATTTGGTGTTCATTTGTTTTTATTTATTTCGAGGTTATGTTTTTAATTCGAGTTTATAAGAACTCATGTTGGTTTCCCCAACACTTTCTATTTAGTTATTTCAATTTGTTTTCGAGATTTTCTAGCTGAGCTTTGCCGCCAATTTTCTTTTCTTTAATTCCCTCTTTTAAAAACAACAAAAATATTTTTCCATTTATCTTTATTTTCCCTCTTCCTTCTTTTCTATTCTCCTTGTGGCTTTCACATATTTGCAGGAGAGTGATCGACTTCGAGTTTCCAAGAAGCAAATCAAAAGGGAAGAGAGAAGTGAAACCAATCATGAGAGGTGCCTTAAGACTCCCCACTTTTGAAGTTTGAGAAAACCATGCTAGTTAGAAGTAAATGATAAGATATTATATTGGTGGAGTGAGTCTTTATATTGTAGTAAAATTTTGTTTGCGTGGGTATTTAGTTGGGTATGTTTTGTTCCAGCTCTTGTAGTTAACCATGTCTTGCCTAAAAATTTGCGAAACAATTGTAATAAGAAAAAAGTCTCGCAATTGAAGGCTTGGGTGTTGTAGTGTTTAGTCTTGAAGGCTTATTTCTAGAGACACTCAACACCACAAAAAATAATGATTGACTCTCTTTAAAAGGATTTGTTCAATTGAATTAATGTTTAGCGGTTTTTGTGAGCATACCAAAGTTTTACTTGTGAATCATAATAATGATATAGCTTTATGCGTGTTAAACTTCATGGGATGCCAACAACTCCGCTAGCCTACGAACGATCTTCATGGAGGAAACTCCTAGATTTTGGCTAGGAGTTGATTAAACATATGTAGCAGAAATGCTATAATGGGTAAGATTCTTGGCACTCTCGGGTAGATGTCTTCATGATGGAATCACTCCTCTGGCTGATATGAGTAAGCATTGTGAAAAAGGAACAAAAACCTTGGTGATGCCACGAGTGTCCATCACATCCCGATAAAGTAATTAAAATCTTTAGCATGCTCTCAATTACTTAAGAACTGAAATTCTTGAAGGACAATGAATAGAAAAGTAGTGCTTGAAAAGTATTTATTTATTGATGTGGGAGAATTGAGATACTCTAGTGTATATGTTTTTCATGACAAACTCTCACATTCTCAATTTTACATGATTATAATTTATTGTTCAAAGGCAAGCCTATGAGTTGATTACATGACATGGAATAAGGTTTACTCATTTGAATCATCCATGTTACCAATAATTTTGTTGCGCCATAAGGATGCATAAAAACCCGTATGATATGCTTGCCATTACTCTATCTATGTTGAGGTTTTTTATATTAATAAAGTGGAGGAAACATGAGGCTACCAATCATGAGTAAGATCATCATCTCGTTATTTCTGTTTAAATGCTAAGTTCCTTTTTGATTTTGGTTTTCTTGCTCGAGGACGATCAAGTTTCAGCTTGGGGAGGTTGATGGCTGTGAAATATAGCCATCTACATCCACATTTAAACTAGATATTATTTATATTTTTGATGAAATATCTCTCTAAGCCCTGCCACTAATGCCTGATGATCAAAGGGGTATGCAATCCTTTCTTTCTATTTTCCCTGCGCAAATAATGATGTTTGATGATGGGAATCACAACATTAAAGTCAAAGATACGAGATTGCCAACAACCCAAAGAAACCAGGGGTCGTGAAGTGGAGATAGAAGCTTTAGCGACCAACTATACAGCGGCAATAAAATTTCGGATGTATAATTCCGGCCATATATTTGCCATCAACAACGCTAGGTCAAACAGAACAACTTTCATGAAGGGACCCCTATATAAAGAGGCTTCGAGCAACAAGAAACAGGGCCACGAAGAGCCGCCGCAGAATCCCGGAAACATGCATCCACAACACCGAAGAGTCACCGGAGGAATAGACTTAGATCTAATCTCGAAACCCTTCTCCACCACCATAGCCATATTCCACCACTTGTAATAGTAGATCTCATCTTCGATTAGCGACATTGTAAGACTATTTGCTATCAATCTCATGGTTTCTATTGCAATGTTTATGATTGTTTATTTCATCTCTATGTGTGAGTAATTCTCTTTAGGCTAAGGGCTTCGGCCTAGCCATGTAGCTTTTACGCATGTTATTTATCATAGATGGTATCATGTATTAGTTTGTATGACATGATGATTATTGTATCCTCTCTTGCCTCAATCCAAGGACTTGTCTGGTACCCAAGACCTCGAGGATTGAGCCAGGTATAGGGAGTATGAGTAATGACTAATCTGCAAGTTGGGAAGCCTAGTGACAGAAGGGGTAGTATGGCTGTATGTGAAGATTTACTTGGGACTAACGGTGACATCACTATGCATTTCATTAGTTCTCTTTCTTCTATGGATGAGACTAGTAGGTTATTGATATAAGCGGTTGCAGAGGCAATAGCAATTATGGATGCACTGCCCACATATAATTAGCTTGCTCTAACAATTACATGCATACTTTATTATTATCTTTTATTCCCATCACATGTTTTGCACAACTACAGGTGAAACCGAAAGCCCTAGGCCCTCCCTCTCCATCATCGACAACAACAAAAGACAGCAAACTCTTGATCCGGTAAAACACAAAAAGAATTCTAAATCTCCCGAAGGTCCGTTAAAGTAACTTCACTACGCTTTCTGCTTCCCGAGGATTCGATAACCTAGGTCTACTAGGGGAAAAGAGCTATACTACATCCGTAATCCGGATCAAAGGTATCAGTCACCAGCAGAAACCGAGCTCCGGGTGACAGATCCGGACAAGGGAAACGCCATGAACCGGCTGAAGAAGCCTAAAGAAGCCTTGTGCCCCCCCAAGTCCCGCCTGACAGGGCGACTCGGCCCACCGAACCGGAAACGCATGACGCGCATGCACACATCAACCTCTAGATACAATCGCGCGCGCTGGAGGAAGAAAGTACATACGGCCCGAGATGCTTCAGACCCCGTCCAGAATGAACCATTTCCAAAGGGATTTTCGCTCCCAAGGGATACACCAAATTACGATAGCCTCGGCAAGCCAGAAGACTAGCTGGTGGACTATGTCATTGCGGTGGGCATAGCTACCGGCAACCAGCGAGTTGCGGTGTGCTACATACCCCTCATGCTCCTCGACTCGGCCAAAACCTGGCTGAACAGTCTCCCCGACAACAACATCAATGCCTAGGTCGACTTGGAGGAAGCATTCATTTGCAACTTCATCGGCACCTACAAGCATCCTGGGCGGCCTCGCGAGCTTGCCCTATGTGTTCAAGTCAAGGATGAGTCCGACCGCTCCGACCTCACCCGGTGTACCAGCATGCATAAATCCTGTGAAAGGGTGCGCGAGCACTAGGCGATTGACTTATTCGTCAACGACTGTAGAGACGACACAATGCTCAAGCACAAGCTCAGCCGAGTGGAGCTCGAAACCATGGCCTAGGCCATGGTAATTGTGGACAAGTATGCCACCGTCGACGCGGTGATGAAGAAGGCCATCATGGTGGATGACCAAGGGCAGATCATCGTGGATAACTCCACAGACCGGCGCCCGCCGGATGGGCATCATCATAACTCCAGGCGGCATGGCCAAGACAACCGCCATCGCAAAATAAAGGACGACCAGCTGGACAACCATTACGGGTCCAAGCAGGTAGCAGCCGTCCAAGAGGATCTGGCTGCGGGCGGTAGCTGGAGGCAGAAGCCCGATGACCGGCCACCATGGCCGAAGTACACCATCGAATCGATGCTTGATGGCACATGCATGTTCCATAGTGGCGGCAACAAGCCAGCTACGCACACAATCCGACAGTGCACCTAGACCAAGAGGATGGCCGAGGTTTGCGGGTTACCACTGTCCCTGCCACCCCCGCCAGCCGGTGGCCAACAGGACAACTGTGAACGCCAGAAATGGTAGGAAGAGGACGATGGTGATTACCCTCGCCGGTTGGGAAACTACCACATTTTCACCACCGAGCCGGAGACCAAGCATAGCAAGAGGCGGCGTGAGGCGGAGGTGAACGCCATTGTTCCCCCCATTCCTTAGTACCTAAACTAGTCTGAGCAAGAGATCACGTGGAGAAGGAAGGACCATCCGGCTGTGCTGCCGCACCCGGGCACCTACGTGATGGTCTTGGATCGCATCATTGTCTCCAAGAAGCACTCCTACAGATTCTCCCGCGTCCTCATGGATGGGGCAGCAACATCAACCTTTTATACCGCAGCTCATTTGACCGACTTGGCATCAGCGAGTCCTAGCTGGAGCGGTCCAACACCTCCTTCCACAGAGTCGTTCTTGGTCCATTGCATTCGCCCATCGGCAAGATCCGACTGGACGTCATCTTCGGCACGAAGGGAAACTTCCTCCATGAGGCCATCTGGTTCGAGGTGGTTAACCTCTCTAGTGCATATCACGCCATCCTCGTATGCCCAACGCTCACCAAGTTCATGGCAGTACCGCACTACGCGTACCTCAAGATGAAGCTCCCCGGGCCCAAGGGGGTAATCACTATTGCCGATGACTACAGGCGGCCGGTGGAATGTGCCACAGACGGATCCAAGCTAGCGAGCTAAAGCTAGCCGGAGAGGCACAATCCAAGACATACAAGGGCACCAAGAAGATTTTGCTCAACGAGGTCGAGTCAGACAAGTTCGTCTTGGTTGGAGACGTCCTTGACAGCAAATAGGAAAGCGCACTCATCGACTTCCTCCGTGATAATCAGGATATCTTCCCATGGTCCCCCAAAGACATGCCTAGTGTTCTGAGGGAGCTCGCCGAGCACTGTTTACATGTCAGGCCGGATGCAAAGCCGGTCAAGAAATCTCTACGCTGCTTCACTGAGGAGAAGAGAAGAACAATTGGTGAAGAAAGCACCCGGATGCTTGCATCTGGATTC
Source organism: Avena eriantha (assembly GCA_910589775.1). Classification (NCBI taxonomy): domain Eukaryota; kingdom Viridiplantae; phylum Streptophyta; class Magnoliopsida; order Poales; family Poaceae; genus Avena; species Avena eriantha. The sequence continues at coordinate 479,770,934 of OU342742.1, read as the reverse complement.
ATCATGGAGGTTTTCCACCTAGAATGGCTAGCAAACCTAGTGATGGTGAACAAGACTTGGCACATGTGTGTTGACTACACCAGCCTCAAAAAGGCATGCCCCAAAGATCCGTTCGCCCTACCAAGGATAAATCAAGTGTTCGACTCCATAGCTGGCTGTGAATTGTTGTCGTTTCTGGATGCGTATTCCGGCTACCACCATATCTGGCTGAAACCCGCTGATCAAATCAAGACAACATTCATCACCCTGTATGGGGCTTACTACTACACCACCATGCCATTTGGACTGGAAAATACAGGGGCTACGTACCAGCGCTGCATGCAGAAATGCCTGCAATTACAGATCGATAGAAATGTACACGCCTACGTCGATGATGTGGTTGTCAAGACAAAAGAGCGATGAACACCCCTTGAAGACTTGAAGGAAACATTCGCCAACCTCCACTGGTTCTAGATGAAGCTGCACCCGGAGAAGTGCGTGTTCGGCATTCCAGCCGGCCAGCTCCTCGGTTTTATCGTCTCATAATAAGGAATCGAGGCCAACCCAGAGAAGATTGGCGCAATCGAGCGCATGCAGCCACCGCAGAATCTGTGCGACATGCAAAAGTTCACCAGGTGCCTGGCCTCCCTCAGCCGGTTCATCAGCCAGCTGGGCGAGAAAGCACTCCCGTTGTACCATCTCATGAAGAAAACAAACAAGTTCATCTGGACGGCCTAGGTGGACGAGGCCTTCTGTGACCTCAAGCGCATGATCTCCTCCCCACCAATACTGGCAGCCCCCACTGCAAAGGATCCAATGTTGATGTACATTGCAGCTACTAACCGGGTCATCAGTGTCATGCTCATGGTTGAGAGGCCGGAAGAAGGAAAGGCGCAGCTGGTCCAGCGCCCGGTGTACTACCTGAGTGAGGTACTCTCGCTCTCAAAGAAAAACTACCCCCACTACCAGAAGCTGGTGTATGGCATATACATGGCCGCCAAGAAACTGAAGCACTACTTCCAAGAGCACTCCATTCGGGTGGTGGTGCTAGCACCACTTTTGGAGATCATCGGCAATAGGGACGCCACGGGCCGAGGGTGGCGAAATGGGCAATAGAGCTTGCCGCTCACTACATCTGATAGGAGCCAATAACGACAATCAAGTCTCAGGCTCTAGCGATTTCCTTGTTGATTGGGCAGAAACATAGTACCTTCCACCATGCCCTGACTCCACGCACTAGAAGCTACACTTCGATGACTCCAAGATCTACGGGGGACTCGGAGCCGGAGTCGTCATCACCTCTCCAAAAGGAGACCGGCTAGAGTACATGCTACAGATCCACTTCCGCGCATCCAACAACATCGCCTAGTATGAAGTGCTCGTCCATGGACTCAAAATGGCAAAAGAGATTGGCATACGGTGCATCCTCTCCTTCAGCGACTCGGACCTGGTGCAACATCAAGTATCGGGCGATTGGGACACCAAGGACGCAAACATGGCCCTGTATCGCTGCTTCGTGCAGCAGCTATGCGCATGTTTTGAAGGGTGCGAGTTTCACCATGTCCCCCGAGCCAGTAACAAGGTTGTTGACGCACTCGCTCGTGTCGGGTCAACAAGGAAAGCAATTCCACCCGGAGTCTCCCTCAAGCACCTGCGCAAGCCATCCATCATGCCGTCTCCAGAATCCGACTGCATCATACTAGACGCGGACCCAGGGACTGCCGGCTCCAGATGGCTAGAGAGTGCCGCAAAGCTCCCGGGGACTGCCGCGCCAAACCCCAGGACTATCGCACCAATCCCAGGGACAGCCGGGTCGAAGGCCACAACACTCCCAGCCGGCTCTAGCAGCCCGAGGACTGCCGGCTCCGCTCTTCCACCCGGCAGGCCACCCACTAAGCTCGAGCCGGTCGTGCGCGAGGAAATCAAGATGATCATGGAGACCGTGTATGCCATCTAGGAAACCCCTCCATGGGCCAAGCCATTCATGAACTTACTGGCCAAAGGGGAGCTGCCCGACGAATAGGTCGAGGCAAGGCAAGTAAAGCGCAGAGCAAGTGAGTATACCATCATCAACAATGAGCTGTACAAGCGCACCATCGCAGGAATATATCAGCGCTGCATGATCCAAGAGGAAGGAATCCGGCTGCTGGTGGACATTCACCAAGGCGAGTGCAGCCACCACACATCATCGCGAGACATAGAGGCAAAGGCATTCCGCCACGGGTTCTACTGGCCTACTTCTCTGGAAGACGCCGAGCAAATGGTGAAGGCAGGCAATGGGTGCCATCAATTCATCCAGCAAAAGCACACTCTGGTTGCGGCCCTCAAGACAATCCCCATCACCTGGCCAGTGCGAGCAAGCAAACGGCCTGGTCCTAGCTGGAATCAAGCCCCAGCTAATCGGGCCACTAATGAGATCCCCCAGATAGTGGATAGAAGAGCTTCTGGCTGTGTTGTGGAGCCTGTGCACCATGCCAAACTGCTCCACCTTCTACACGCCATTCTTCATCGTCTATAGAGCGGAGGCGGTCCTGCCAACTGAAATCGAGTTCGACGCACCTCGCAAGCTGTTATACACAGAGCAGCAAGCCAAAGAAGGAAGTGAGGATATCGTCGACCTCCTCGAAGAGGCGCGCGGGCTAGCCTTGTCCATATCCGCCATCTAGCAACAGAACCTACGCCGCTACCATGCTAGCCAGATCCGCCATGTCTCGTTCCGAGAGGGCGACCTAGTGGTGCGACTGGTACAAGACACCAAGGGGATGTACAAGCTGTCTCCACCTTGGGAGGGGATGTTCATCATGAGTGGAGCGTTGTAGAACAACTAATACTACCTCATCGATGCCCGCCAATCGACAAAGAACAAGATGGATGATGAGTGCATATTTGCATCATGTTTTATATTATTATTTTGCATTGTGGTTGTAGGATCTTGGAATTTTACGGTGTTCGCGCACAAATTTTATGTCTATTTTCACCAGGATCAGGATAAATGATGGGTACAATGGACACAATGCTTGGAGCAGTTGCACTGGGGAGAAAAGGAGTAAAAAACAACGTAAATCGCTTATTTGGGAAATATCAATAACACTAGAAGAAAACCCAAAGCAATTGAGGCATCCAGAGGGTTTAACGACCAACTATATGACCGGAATAATTTTCTGGCCGTATAGTTCCGGTCGTATAGTTGGCGCTGCCACCGCCTCCTCAAATAGTTTCACCCCGTGCAACTGGATCAGGGAGACGACATACAGAACACCCAGAAATCGTCGAAACCTCACCTTCGGAAGGCATCTGGAGGGGTAATTTGCCCAAGGGATCCATATTCTCCCTACACAGATCTTGGAGGCCAAGGCGTCGATCTTCATCTTCATCAACTGCTGCACCACCATCATCTCCATCCATCCCATCTTCACCCCATCAAGATCTTGTTGTAATTTCTGTACTCGTTGTGGACTTATACAAGAACTATTCATTTACAATTGTTTCCATAACCATTGCCATGATGTTGATTGCCTCCATGTCTGAGTAGATCATTAGTTCTTGGGGAGATGGAGAAACCCTAGCATATGATTGGGATGAGATAGAGATTATTATGTTATACATAATTATGTGTATGTGTTAATTGTCTTTATCTTGATGTTGGGAGTTGTGCACCTCCTTAATATTTGCCTCTTATGGGGACACGATGAAGGGGGTTACTTGTTGGTAGACGGAGGGATGATAGCACTTACTGTGACTATAAAGCTGGTGTCATTCTTGACATACTAACGTGGGGCAGCAAGGAGAACTCATGAAGCCATGTCCATGACACGGGAGAAATCCCTTAATAGCGGGATAATACGATTGCTGTCCTTTATCTGTCAGCTGTGGTTATGAAGGATGATGTGAGCAGTGGTTGCTGCCTATTTGTTCATATATGGAGCTCCTCCCACATACATACATATCATGAGAATATTTGTTATAATAATCTTGATTGCTCAGTCTAAATTGCAAGCGGTGTATCCACTACTCCCTGAGAATGCCTTTTTTCCTATTGCAGTTCCAAGTTATTTTACATACGCGATTCTTACTTTCTGCATTAAGTTTTACGTTACTTTAATTGCTTCATTCAATCAAAAACCCCAAAACAATTCTACTTTTTTGGCATATCAAAGTTATTCCTTAAGTACTTCGTTTAGTTTTAGTTAAAAGCATTGTAGTATTTTGCCTACTGCTCCCTGTGGGATCAATATCTTTATTTCGAAACTAGCTACAAACGATCCGTGCACTTGTAGTCATCAATGGACCGCTCCGGTGAAGAAACTGAGCGCTCATGGAATGTGAACCTTCTTTGCCCATTTTATGATTAAACAAGAAGTGTATTTATCTTACTGCTATGTAATGAACAAGTTGAGGAGCCTCGACACAGTCTCGGGGACTCCATAATCATTTGGCATTTCTTGCTGCATCATTTGGCATTTTCCGGCTGCATTATTTTTTAACCCCGGATCCAGCGATTTCTCTCGGGGACTCGCTGGGTGGCCTGGACGACCGTGCATTCAAAACGGCGAAGTACTGTATGCGGCTCTACGGGCTTCCTCTTCGATTCCGGCTATAGACCACAATCCGGCTGACAGATTCGGCAAGTGCAGAAAGCTTGAGGACCCCTTCACAAAAAGTCATAAGGAAAACAAAAACGTCTGGACGTTCTGGTTGCGCTCACTTGCTTGACGCTGATAATAGAAATTTGAAGTATCGTACAATATGCTCACTAGCTACCCCTTCGGTTGCGGCTGCAGAGCGCAAACCGGCTCGCGGCCGGCAAGGACACAGCTTAAATGGCCAATGCTCGTTGAGAAAAGGACAAAGTTGTTGTCCTAGTGCAAAACGGCAAAGTTTCCAACCTTAATGAATGAACTGCAAACTATGTTTCCCTTATGCATATCTAACGCAGAAACCATTACTTATGTTTTATTTTTGCACGAGTCAAAATCCAACCCCAAGTACCAGGACCTACTGCTGACCACCCTGCGCAGATAGCCGAAGGCAGAAGAGAGCTTCGACCCGGCTGGATCCTCCAGCCGACCCGAACCTCGGGGACTACACCCTATGGGTGTGCTCCCGTGCCCCCACACAAAGACCTACAAATGGAAAAGACAGAAGAGAGCTTCCACCCGGCTGTATTCTCCAGACAGCCCGAACCTCGGGGACTGCACCCTATGGGTGCACTCAGTACCAAAGTTCCCGGGCGAGTGCACCGCGGTACCTAAGTTTCCTGAAATTGCTGCGTTTCAAAATGTTGGGCCGCCAACTACCGAGAGGGGCCATTTCGAGACAAACTCATCTCACCTACCAAATCCAAACATTCCGTGAAACTGCCCCGTGAAGTAGACGGTTGGGACCCCCATGTCAGTAATATTTTCATGACGCGAGCACCAACGCGGAGACTACATAGGCAAAACGAGGGACTAAAAGGAGCATGGTGTGTTGACCAAATTCACAAATCCCCTACTTTCGCATGAACCCTAGCACCGGCACCGTCGAAATCCCCTCTCCAACCAGAATGATCTCTTCGGGCATTTGAATTACGGCGCGAAGTTGCTGCGCCTACTCACTGGTACCAAGCTCTAATGCCAAATGTCGTGCCAGCCATTGCAACAATCTAGCCCGCCTCTCCTGCCGACGAGATGAGCAGCACGAAGGATGGCAGATCCTATTGCCGAGGAAGAAGTACTTCTGGCTAATTGTGGGTGAGCTATTCACACTACCTATAACTGCTAGTTGGCTATTGGCATTACAGAGATAGATCGAACCTAGAATTGTTTGCTAGCATGACGGTGACAAACAATTCTTATCTTTTGTCCCCAATTTTCTGTCAAGTAGGATCTCCGCTGAACCCAAATACACGGTTATGCTAATCCTCTGTGGCTACCACACTAAATTAGCATATGGGAAGAGCAAGTGGAATCAAGCTTGTTGTTTGAAGATGGAAGTAGTGCATGTGCAGTTATGCACTATCCCTGGTATGGTTGCTGCTATGCTTGAACTTGCTGAAATGCGGTCGGAGCAGACTGCACGGTTGAGCTTCATTGATGAACGAGGCTTCACGGTTCCTATAGCGTGTGATAGTCAGCTAATTGGGTTGATGAAACAGTTTGTTGGGCTTTGCATGGTTATGCTGATTTGTAACATACTAGATGTGGAAGCTCTCGCTACTAGGAGTCACCCAACTATTATTGGCCAGGGTGGTCTAAATCAAACCCCTGCTGTTGTTGAGCAAAATGTGGTTCCTTGTCCGTGACATGCTTTTGTCAGGCAACCTCGTCGTAGGAGTCCCCGTATTGCCGTTGTGGAAAACTCTGCTCTAGAATCTTCTAGTACTGGTCGTCCCCGTGGTGTTGTTGCTCTGGCTGCTGCTGACCCAATCCATGTCGTTGTTGAGCAAACTAAGGCTTTCGGAGGCTGCCCCACTATTGTTGACAAGATCGCTGCCTTGTGTGCTGCTCCTCCTCGACACCGTGCTCAAGTTGTGCAAACCCGTGCTCTAGAATCTGCTAGTACTGGTCGTCCCCATGTTCTTGTTGATCTGGCCATTGTTGACCCAATCCCTGCTGCTGTTAAGCAAACTAAGGCTTCCGGAGGTTGCCCCACTGTTGTTGCAAAGACTGCTGCCTTGTGTCCTCCTCAAACCCATGCTCAGGTTCAACAAGCTACTGGTCTGGAGCTAGCTCATGGTCTGGACTTTGCTAGCACTCAAAACACTGTTGTTGTGGGAACTGCTCCTAATCGTTGATGTGGCATGGAAACAGCTGATCATATTGTGGCTGCACTTAGCCGGGGCCCTGTCTGTCCACCATGTATTGTAGCTACCGCTGCTAAGGGCCCTCGCCTTGCTCCTAGTCCTGGTACTTCCACCGAGGTTGATCCAGCTAACGATGACGCTGGTGAAGGCGATGGTGGCATTGTGGCTGGGTCCGATGGTGCCGCTCCACCTCTCAAACCTCTCGGAATTTCCTATCCAACTGAACCTGATGATGGCAAAGTAATCATTTGTATCGGTGTCGCGGATTATACTGCAAAATTAGATGATGGCACAAAAAAATTCTATGACGAGTTTGACGCAATCCTTGGCAGATATGATCCTGAAGTGGTAGAGTTATCTGACATGATGACATCATTACGTGTGAAGGTGATGTGGGGTTTCTTCCAAGAAGCATGTTTGTTATATTTTGGTTACAGGAGCAAAAAGGCTATCGAAGTGAAAGATATCAGGGATTTATTCATACCGTTTACAAGGAAACATTATAGAGGTGTCACTTGATAGTGCAAACGGTTGGAGAGGAATTGGATCTCGACAATAGAGATGATGGACTTTTAGAAGGCATGCGTGACCTGATCCATGGCATCACTAGGGATGGTGCGACTGAGGGTAGCTTTGAACAGATGAGAGTCTTATAGAGGAGCGTCATAAAGAGGAGCAGGAAGAGCATCCCCAGAAAGGGCACCCCGAAGAAGAACGTCACCAAGGAGACCACGCCAGAGAAGGGGACGCCCAAGAGTCGCACGAAAAAAGGCACCACGCTGTAGAGTACACCCCTGAGATCCAGTCAAAATGCCACACCGAAAGGTAGCAGGAAAAACGCTAAGAGGGCTAGCACGGTGGTGAACACTCCCAGGAGTGGTAGCAAAGAGGCGAAGATGGCCAGCACAGAGGCTACTACACCTAGTGGTAGCAGAAAAAACTAATTTGGAGCAGAACACGCCGCTAAGGTCATGTGATAATGCCAGCAGAAAGGAGAACACGCCCAATAGTAGCAGCAAAAGGGCTAATTTGGAGCGGAAAACGCTGCTGAGGTCAGATAATAATGCCAGCACGAAGCAGAACACGCCCAATAGTAGCAGCAAAAGGGCTAATTTGAAGAAGAACACGCTGTAGAGGTTGGGAAATAATGCCAGCACCCTGGAGCCAACACCCATGAGGGAGGTAGGAAGGAGATCACACCCAAGAGCGGCAGCAAAAAGCCTAGTTTGATGGGGAATGGAACGCATATGTCAAGCCCTACTGATACCATTAGGAAAGATTACATCAGGAAGGAGGATGTACATAGGAAGAGCAAGAGGGTTCTGTACAGTCAAGATGAAATTGATTCTAACTACTGTTTGTCTACTAAAGTACCTGGGATGCATGCAAACGTAAGACCACCCCACGTGGTTGCAGCAGAACCAACCGAGTGTCTTGGAGAAAACAGAGTTGCCGGTGAGGTGGATTGGGGCAATGTTCCGGTCCATCCAGGTGGAGACGATGGTGCAGCCCCACTCATGGGAGTCAATATGATATGTGCAGTACCATGCATTAGAGACGATGACCAGGATTCTGAATTAGATGAAGAAGAAGGCATTGTAGAGGATCAAGAATCTGGTGATGATGAAATAGACAAGGAACTTAACGATGAGGCTGGTATTCTAGTGGATGATTTGGGTGTTGAAGTAGAAGAAATGAAACATGACCACGAGTATCCTATAATTTGGGTCGGCACCGAGTTTAGGAGCATGCATGAGTTCAGGATGTCGTTCCGGCATTTTTGTATCAAGGGGGAGTTCGACATTTATCGACCGAAGAACACTGCCGAGAGGTATGAGGCCGTTTGCAAGTTAACATGGATGAATGGATGGGCCGAGGTACATTTTCCATGGAGGATCACAGCAAGAGTCTTACCTGTGTCGAAGGCAATTAGGGTACTGGGGCAATGAATGCAGCAAACCATTAGAACTTTCTCTCTTTTCACTCTATAACTACAATTGCTATGCGATATCTTTCTGGCAACTAGTCGACTCCGCTTATCTTTTAAATCAATCTATGTTGTAGGTGAACAAAATGGGCCCTCCACACATGTGTCCGATAGGCCGCAAACTGAAATCCTCAATGGCTGATATGGAGTGGGTGGCTATACAATCTATGTCCATACTAAAGGATAACCCTAAGGAGACCGTGAAGAATATTCGGACTAGCCTAGGTTGTAAATACAACATTGTCCTACCGTATTACACGGTTTGGAAAGGTAAAGAGAAAGCTCTGGGGGTCTTGCATGGGGATTGGACCAATAGCTTCAGGATGTTGTACAACTTCAAGGCGGAGGTACAAGCTAGGTGTCCAGGGAGTGTTGTGGAGATTGACACCGAATCAGTACGTGGTAAAATATATTTCAAAAGATTTTTCATGGCGCTTAAACCTTGCATCCAGGGATTCAAGGACGGTTGTAGGCCGTATCTGAGTGTAGACAACACTGTCCTAACTAGCAAATGGAAAGGCTGCCTGCCATCTGCCACAACACTTGATGATCACAACTAGATGTTCCCAGTGGCATTCGGGCTGTTTGAAATAGAAACGGAGGAAAACTGGGTCTGGTTTATGAGGCAGCTTAGAAGATCAATATGCCACATGGATCCATTGGCTATATCCACGGATACATGCAAAGGGCTGACGAATGCAGTGAAGGAGGTGTTCCCGTGAGCTGAAGGTAGAGAATGCCATGCCCATATGATGCTCAACTTGTATTCACACTATCCAGGCAGTGTATTTCGTTAGATGTTTCCTGCTTCTAGAGTTTACAAACCTAGTAGCAGCGAATATTTCATGAGCAAGATTTTTGCGGAAGCCCCTGAACTTCCAGAGTACTTAGCCATCCATCATTCGTAGCTATGGAAGAGTAGTCAATTCAACTCCTCTGAGCGAATGTCAGGGATTCAGAATGGAGGGAGGGCAAAAGTGAGGACAAACTAAATGTTGTTATAGCTAAATCTGACAAATAGCTGAATTTGGCTTTACCATGCAATTTGGCTAGAGCTCCACAATGTAGCTATTCTAAATTCCAACACCATGCGGTCCCACCACTGACAAGAATAGCCTTATTTTTGTCTAAAGATATGAGAGCAGAGGACACTTGTCACACACAAGTTGGCTAATTAATTTGGAACCACATTTGGCATCGGAGCACCCTGTTGCTCCGGTTCCCTCTTTTGCTCAATTTGGAACCACCTCCACAGTGTAGGGAACTAGTTCCAAAATCCAAAAAGTAAATATGGAACCACTTTTGCTGGGGAAAATAGAAATACCTAAACTATGCGGTGCGTTGAAACCTCATGCTTTTCTACCGACACGTGCGTTGGAAAGTTGCTTGATCGTGCATGCTTACACAAGTGGCCTACACAGAAACTTATAGAAGCATGGGCAAACAAGCTTCAATTTGGAAAATTCTGGACAAAATCACCTAATTAAAGAAAGGAAATTGCAAGCTTTGCGCAAACGGCAGGCCTGAGTGACTGGGCGGCTACCCCGGGGTGCAGGGATGCTAGGTCCCTGTCTATGCTTACCCTTCTTAAACTTGTTGGGAATAATAGCTATACACTTCCTTCTGTCCTGTCACGTTACGTCATGTCAGCACTGTGCACCCGCTGCGGATCGGCAACGGTACAGTGGTCTACGTGACTGGTCTCTGCCACGCCAAAGCCACGTCGCACACCCGCCCATCGCCTACCGGGACGGTCGCCGAATTTAATCGCTAGGATTGGAAACCAACGGTGCTTGCCCGGTCAAACTTGCTTCCGCTTGGGTATGATTGGAATATTGGGAAACACAATTTAAGAATCTCCTTCCGTCTCCACAGCACATCACTGTGCAAAAATCCCCAACTCCTTCCTTCCGCCGCTGCCGCAGCCACCGCAAGAACCATCGATGCTGCCGCAGGCACCGCCTCCACCGGGCCATACCACCGCAACAGATCACTCCACCGCCATGCCCAGTCCTAGAAACCGCTACCGACCCTAGGCCACCGCCGCCGCATTAGCTGCTACCATGGACGCAGAGTACGGCGTGTTCGGCTATGGGAGTGACTTCACCGGCGAGTACACCGTCACCGCCCATGGAACCACCAAGCTGACGGTCGTCCACTCAAATGCATTGGCGGAGGTCACCAAGGTCATCGCAATGTACGAGCAGTGGCTACAGGAGCCAATGGAAAGGTACAGGATCGTCGGCCTTGACCTCTAGTATACCGGAGATAGGAACAGGGTGGCGCTTTTGCAGCTATCCATGCGCAACCACTGCCTCCTATACCATGTATTGATGGCTCAATGCACGTCGCAGAAAAGTGCTAGTGCGTGGTTGATGTAGAGCTCGTTGGGAACCCCAAGAGGAAGGTATGATGAGCACAGCAGCAAGTTTCCCTCAATTATGAAACCAAGGTTTAATCGAACCAGTAGGAGTAAGGAAACACCCCAACAGTGTTACTAGCTGAGCTTTGGCAGGGCGCACTACCGGTGCTAGTAGCAACGTGGAGACCTGCACAACACAACCATAGAACTTTGTCCCCAACTTGCGATGAGGTTGTCAATCTCATCGTGTTTTGCGGAAAACAAAGGATTAAACGTACCGAATGGAAACAAGTAAAAGTTTGCAGAAAGTAAACACAAAGCAGTAAAAGATTGTAGATTGTATGTAAAGAAAAGGACCGGGATCCATAGTTCACTAGAGGTGGCTCTCCTTAGATAGATAACATGCTGGGTGAACAAATTACAGCGGGGAAATTGACAAACATCGAGAAAGCAATACATGCATATACTAATCATCTTGACTCCTTTGGAACTTGATTGGGCATTACAACATTATACATAGACCGCCATCCAACTGCATCTATGACTAATAATCCACCTTGAGGTTATCATCCGAACCCCCTCCAGTATTAAGTTGCAAGCAATAGATTATTGCTTTATGAATTGCATGTAAAGTAAACAATACGATTGTTCTATGAACAAAGGGTTTTTGTTTTCTCCCTAGTAGCAACAAAACATCTAGTACCTTAGAGATATCTGTCACTTCCCCAGATTACCAGAGGCATGAACCCACTATCGAGCATAAATACTAACTCTTGGAGTTGCTAGCATCTACTTGGCCAAGATAGCTACTAACAACGGAAAGCATGCAAGATCACAAATAACAAATACATGATAGAATCAATAATCTATCTGAAATAGCATCTCAATATCCATCGGATCCCCGCAAACACAACATGCAGAATTACAAATAGATGATATTGATCATGAACGGAGCTCACAAGATCTAAACATGAAAGCACAAAGGAGGGGAACCAGCCATCTAGCTACTACATGGATCCATAGTCCAAGGATGAACTACTCAAGCAACACACCGGAGGCTTGCATGGTGATGAAGAAGGCCTCCAGTGTGAAATCCCCTCTCCGGCAGGGTGCCGGGAAGAGCTTCAGATCCCTCCCGATCTAGGGATAGAGATGACGGCGGCTACAGACTCTTTCGTGGATTTTTGATCGGGCCCTTAGGGTTTTCGTCCCGAGGGCAATATATAGGCGGAAGGAGAGGCCGAGGGGTGCCGGGAGTGGCCACACCACCCCCTGGCGCAGGCCAGGCCTGGCCACGCGGCCAGGTGGCCACGCGGCCAGGTGGTGTGGTGGCCCCTCTCCGTCTCGTACTCTGGCATCTCATGACTTCCGGAAAAATAGGCTCTTTGGCTTTTGTCCCGTCCAATTCCGAAAATATTCATTTTCTGACTTCCCTGGAACCAAAAACAGTAGAAAACAGGCAGCTGGCACTGTGAATCTTGTTAATAGGTTTGTCGTGGTGGTGTCACGGCAGATGCCATGTATAGGCTAAAGGTGGGGACTAATACTCGCTAGGGGAATCCAGGGAGGGATAGTGAAGTGATTCTCCACACAAGAACTCGTATTGATTTACTTTCAAGGTTACAAGTGCTCCTAGAGCTGTATTGGCGAGAGGAGGAAGAAGGAGCTCTCATACTCTCACCCACAGATCACACATCAAACCCTAGTCCAAGACTATATCCCAGAGAGATCAACCAACCCCTTCTACAGAAGCCCTAGCCCCCCTTTTATAGGGGAGGTTCGGTTTCTGCCTAGGGCATACGTGGAGGCATATTCCTAAGAATATGCCTCCTCCCAAAGTGGTAAGCCGACCGGGGTGCTTTTTCCCCCGCGTCACACATGCTTTAGCTACGTGAGCCTCTGACGGTGCCCTCGTCAGCCGACACGGGCGTTGTCACGCTTGTCGGCCATGCCCCGGTGGTCCTGTCCTTGCTCGCTTCGCTCAGGCAGTGCGTACCGGGGCTCCTTTTGACCAGAGAGATTCCTTCCTTCTCCTAGAAGCTTGCTATGACCCGGATGATGGTTCATCCGGCCACGCCCGTCCCTGCATACAGGTAAAACATGCAGTTCCGACTTACTGCTTAAGTCGGATGAGACCTAGTTAGGCGAACGCCCCCAGGTCCGGATTACCCCGTGATTCGGCCTGCCTTGAGGTGACCCGGCCAGCATCTGCTTTGGCCTTGCCGAACCTCGGCTAACTCGGCCTTTATACCCTGGCGTGACCCTACCCGGGGGTATCCCCCCAACATTTGTCCCCGAAGCTGGTGCGGTCTTAGCTGCCTTGGCTGCTAAGGCCATACCAGGTTCAATTTTGTGCCCCGATCATTGTTGCCGAGTTACCTCTGTACCCTGGACTGCTTGGATTTACGTTCCCTTCGCACATTTCAAGTTTCCACTTGCCGGCCGGGTTACCACAGTTCCATCCGGGTCTTGCTTCCTTCTCTCGTACGCTAACCCATGTGAAGGGTAATCATTATGTCGTCTTATTTTAAGGGACGGTACAGTAACCGCCGCAATAATTGTCAGTTATCACTGTGCGCGGGTCACGTCACACCTGCCTCCTCGTTTACCGCATCAGCGCGTCACGTCACAGGACTCTCTCCGTCCTATGGCCCTCCGTGAGGCTCCTCACTGATTGGTCTGGACGGGCGATACACGGCCACAACATGCGGCCGGTCCACAGGGCGCGATCCCACTCACCCCTGATGGGAGTGGTTAAATAGCGGAGGGGTGCCTCCCTTAGGATTTTTCCCCCGCCGCACCCCTCTGCCCGCTGCTATTCCTCTTTGTCTTCCTCGCAACCGCGCCGCCACCAGCACTTCCAAAAAGCAGCGTCGCCGCCGCACTTCTCCGTTGCGCCTCTGTGTCACCGTCACTGTGACGCAAATCTCCCGCTACAGGCCCTCGTCAATCCAGGCCACTGTCCCCCGCCACCTCTAGCGCCAGTGAGGGCTTCGAGGAGAAGATGAAGGAAGAAGAACTCACCATTGCTGAACAAGAGATGGAGGAGGACGCCGCTGCTGCGGACCGCGGCGCGTGGGCCGGCTCCTGGGTCTGCCAGGACGATCTGGACTGGCTCTACCGGACCAGACGCATCCCCGCCGGTGTTGCCGCTCGCCTCGCCTCCGCCGAGCTAGCTCCTTCACCCAATCCCGGGGAGTTCGTTGTGTTCCTGTCTCACTTTCAACGGGGCTTCGGACTGCCGGTGAGCGATTTCTTCCACGATTGGCTCAGTACCTACCATCTCCAGCCGCACCATCTTCCAGCCAATGCCATTACTTCTCTCTCTGCCTTTGCTTCTACAATCGAAGGCTACGCCGGATTATTGCCCACGAAGGAGCTGTGGATCCGATTTTTCGCCCTTCGTCGCAACGTTATTCCCGACATCCACACTGATCCGGAGGACAAGCGGCTCACTCAGTTCGGAGCGGCCTCCATCTCACCCCGGAGGTTCTCTGTTTTCCCCCCGGTCACAGGGCGAGAATCCTGCAAAGGGTGGGCCCGGACGTTCTTTTATGTCCGGAACACGGGCACCAAAGATTTGATCCGGTTGCTCCCCTATACACCGAGTCCGCCGAACCCGGATCTGTGGGACGCCGTTCCCAGGAAACCTACGGCCCTGACCAACCAAGTGAACAAAAGGTTCGCGGAGCTGAAGGAGCTCGGGTTGCGCAACGAGGATGCAATAATCACTTTCGTGCGCAACCGAATCTCCCCTCTCCAGAAGCGCACCCACAAGGTGTGCCATATGAGCTATGGCCGCGATCCCAACCGGACTTCATCCTTCGAACTGAACAACACGGAGATTTATCGCCGGGTTAAGGCTCCCTTCACCACCCACAAGGACTTCTCCTCTGAGTGGACTTGGGGGATTGAGCATTTCTGCCGTGACCGGCTTCCTCCCGTGGTAAGTTTCATGCTGCAAACTTACCCCGGACTAATCACGTGTCTGTTATTGTTGCATTTTTGACTCGTTTGTTTACTCTTTTCCTCAGCTATTCCTTCAGCAGACGCTCGAGGACGGCACCGATCCGACCCTTAAGTGGGCACTGGACCGGTTGACTTCGGACGAGGAGGAGCCGGACCAAGAGATGTTTCTCCCCATGACCGACGCCATGAAACGACCCACGGGTAACTTCTTTTCTGCTAGAGATTGGCCTGATGATGAAGATTACTCAGATATCGAGATAATTGAACCCTTTGAGGCTGTCCCCCTTTCTTTTGCTTTTCCGCCATCAGCTCACCCCGGTGGTCATATCCACGAGGATCCTCCCCTCGCTACGGACGAGCCAGTTCCGGTGGCGTCGAAGAAAAAGCGCGGGGCTTCCTCAAGCTCTTCCTCCGGACCTTCCCAGCCCATTAAAAGGCGAAAGAAGGCCCCAGCACGAAGGGCTCGGAAACCCAGAGCAGCTGAAACCTCGGATGCGTAAGTCCTTCTTTCTTCTGTAACTCTTTCTTCCTTACTTCGTCGTAATTTTTCTTCTGATGTTACTTGATTTCACAGGGCTCCGGTGGAGGTCCCTCAAAGTGGATCCAGTATCTCATCACCTCTCCGGCCTAGCCCTTCACCCCGTCGTGACGACGAGTCACGTCTGCTGAGCCCTATTCCGGAGGGCTCTGCGGCCGCTCCAGGTCATCCTGGGGCGGGGGGAACCTGCCCAGCCGGAGCAACGGCATCCACGGCCTCGACAACACCTCAACCAGCAGCTACTGAGGCTACTTTGGCCCCAACACCAATTCCCGTACCAGCAAGAAGACTAGCACCAACTCCAACCTCGGTAGCAGCATCAACTCCGGCAGCGAAAACTTCAGCGCCGGCACCAAGCCTAGCCGCGAGAGTACCAGCACCTAGTTCCTCTGCATCTTCCGAGTCCTCTCAACCTCGGCAGGGAAAAACCGCTGCTACGGCTTCTTCTTCCCAGCAAGCCAAGGGAAAGAAGATTCAAGACGCTGCCAAGCCCAGTGCTGCCGAGCCTAGGCAACGCACCCTTGAGCCAATGCTCCCTAAGAAGACATCAGCAGCAAAGGACGCGCCTGCCGAGCCAACCGAAGCCCAGCAGTTGGTTCTGCACACCAGCCCTGCCCTTGCCTTGGTGGAGAGGAAGGAAGCACATGCAAAGGGCTTGGTGACGCCCCATATGCCCACGGGAGAATGGTACCCTCCGAGCCTGATGGAATTTTTTATGAATTGGAACAAGGCCGAGGTAGTCTAGGAATCTGATCTCCCGGAAAAGTTCGGTCCTGCCTAGTTTTCCGCTCAGATGAACACCGCCGCAAAGGCCATTAACCTCGTTGGACGAATGATGGAGGTACGTTGCTCTCTCCTTTGCAAATTGTAGATAATAACCATTAGTCCCCGAGCCTCTGGGGGAGTAACTTGTTACTCGGCCGGATGCTCTTTTATAGAACTAACGTAGCTCCATGATAACTTCAAACATGCACACTCCTAGAGCCGGGTTAAGTTCCACTTGGCCCGGATTTTAGTACACTTCGAACATGCACACACCTAGAGCCGGGTTAAGTTCCACTTGGCCCGGATTTTAGTACACTTCGAACATGCACACACCTAGAGCCGGGTTAAGTTCCACTTGGCCCGGATTTTAGTACACTTCGAACATGCACACACCTAGAGCCGGGTTAAGTTCCACTTGGCCCAGATTTTAGTACACTTTGAACATGCACACACCTAGAGCCGGGTTAAGTTCCACTTGGCCCAGATTTTAGTACACTTCGAACATGCACACACCTAGAGCCGGGTTAAGTTCCACTTGGCCCAGATTTTAGTACACTTCGAACATGCACACACCTAGAGCCGGGTTAAGTTCCACTTGGCCTGGATTTTAGTACACTTCGAACATGCACACACCTAGAGCCGGGTTAAGTTCCACTTGGCCCGGATTTTAGTACACTTCGAACATGCACACACCTAGAGCCGGGTTAAGTTCCACTTGGCCCGGATTTTAGTACATTTCGAACATGCACACACCTAGAGCCGGGTTAAGTTCCACTTGGCCCGGATTTTAGTACACTTCGAACATGCACCAGGCTGACTTAAGTTTCTGTATCTCTTTTAGATAACCACCAACCGCCGGAGTGCTGAATTCCAACGCTTGCTGGATACGCACAAGAATCTTCGCGCAAAACAGGCTGCACTCATCGTGGAGTACGAGAAAAGGGGTAAATTTCTTTCTCATCCTTTCCTCAATTTTAGTCAACTTCGTTTGCTGAACTAATCTGATCGTTCGGTTTCCGCAGCTGGGGTGGAAGCTGAAAACAAGATAATGCGGAAGAACTTGGAGCAGATCAAGGGTACGTCCTTCTTCTCTGTCTTTACCGTGGTTTCCATCGGCTTTCCTCCTTGGCTCGGCAAACATTCATTCCTCGGCACTGCCGAGCCAACGCACTATTTCAGCATTGCTTGAAGATAGTGTGCTTGTGCCTGACGTGATGCTACATTTTCTTGAACAAGCAGGGCAGCACCAAGCCGAACTAAAGAAGAAAGATGATGAGCTCGTCCTCCTTCGGACTAAAGACGATGAGATAGCCAAGCTAAAGGCTGAAATGGCTAAGATGAAGGCGCAGCACCAGACCGAGCTAAAAAGGCTGGCCAGGACTACACCGAAGAACGCGAGCGCCTCAAACTCCAAAATGCTAAGGACCGTGAGCTTCTTCAGGAAGCCGAGGTCAAAATTGAATCGGCAAATGCTGAGCTCGAGCAGCTTCGGAAGAGGCGTGAAGCTTGCACCAAGGAATTGACCCGGATTCACAGTCACATCTCACGTAATCTCTTTTCCTTTATCCGCCTTATTTCTCCGGGTTACTTCATATGTCTTATTTTCTCAACTTTGTCCTTTGCCTTGTTTCCCAAGCCACTTTCCAGAGGGTACTGTCATTGCAAGTGCTGCTGTCGCCAATTTCCGCTGAGAAAGGGGTACTCCGGTCGCTCCTGAGGGTGAGAGCATTCCTTTTGACATGGTGGACCTGTTGGTCAGCCTGTCGTCTCGCGTGGAAATCATTAAGAACTACGGCAGGGACCTCCTCGATGTTTCAGTCCGGGTTTTCAACGCCTTCTGGCCCGCCGATGATGCTCCGGAGAGAGTCACACAACTCGATGAAAGACTGTCGAAAATTGAGACCCAGCTCGACCTCTGGCGAGAATCCGCTGGACGTGCTGCTGCCGATACCATCCTTCACCACATTTTGACGTGGTATGAAAAGATAGATCTCAGCCTCCTCACACGCCTGCGCACCGGATCCAAATGGACGGATGACCCGGAGTGGGTAGCTCGGCGCCAGGCTTGCGCCCACAGCCTCATCGAATATGCCCCCATTCATGAATGGACTGATGGTCCGAGCTTCCTGGAAGTCGCAGGCGAAGAGGAAGTTGACAACGTTGAAGATGATTCGGGTGAAGACGAAGAGGACACTGCCTCGGATATCGAAGAGGGCGACGATGATGCCGAACTTCCTCCCGCTGCTCCTTAAGTAAAAACACTTGAAGATTTATGAGATCCCCGGTATGCCGGGTGGAATTGTATTCCAAACACATGTGATATTTTGCTACTGAGTACTTATGCCGGATTAATTTGGGCATAGTCCCCGAGTTTCTTTTTCTTGTTCGTTCAATCTTTTGGCTCGGATCGTGTCTACCTTGATTCGGTTTTACAACTTACAAATCCGAGCTTAAAAATTGTCTTAACAGTACTGGGAAACTTTTAGACTTAGCTCAAAAATAAAACTTCATAATAACTTGAAAATAAATACAGGGTTAGTCCGAAAAACAAACGTCGGCTCGAATAAATTCTTTTCCTTAGTCGTTTTTCATGTGCTACGCAATTCCAAACTTGTTCTCTTGCTTGCCATGAAGCCAATTCTTGTTGGACAGCACCAAGTCGAAGAGTTGGGTTTTTGGTGCTCACACACTACTAATCCGAGCTAAGTAGAATAACTTACTCCAGTTGACGCGCAGAAAATAACAAACATTATTAAGGCAGTCCCCGAGTTACTGCTCGAGGTGCCAACATTTCATTGATAAGCTCATTGCCGACATACATACCGACATATGAGATAACCCGGATACATACACTTCTTAGCTAGGTGTAGAAAGGCCGAAGTAGAGATATGTTCCATGGTCGCTTGTATTCCTCTCCGGACCTGTCCGCCTTGTTCTTCTCCTGTGGCTTTGCATCTATAAGATAGTAAGAATCGTTGTGCAATGCTTTGCTCATGATGAACGGCCCTTCCCATGGGGGGGATAATTTATGCATTCCAGTAGTACGTTGTACCAACCGGAGCACCAGATCGCCTTCCCGAAAGACTCGGGGGCACACTTTCCGGCTATGATAGCATCGGAGATTTTGCTGATATATGGCGGATCTGGACAGTGCCAGTTCTCTCGCTTCTTCTAGCAGATCAACCTCATTTTGCCGGGCTTCTTGCACTTCGGCTTCTGTGTATTGTGTGACCCTAGGCGAATCATGCTCTATGTCGGCTGGTAATACAGCTTCTGCCCCATATACCAGAAAGAACGGCGCATAGCCTGTTGATCGATTTGGAGTTGTTCTTAAACTCCACAGTACCGCTGGTAGTTCTTCTATCCAGCACCCCGCTGATCTTTGCAGCGGCTCAATGAGCCGGGGTTTTATCCCGGATAATACTAATCCGTTGGATCTTTCCACTTGCCCGTTCGATGCGGGGTGGGCTACCGAAGCTACGTCCAACCGGATCCTCTTATCCCGGCAGAAACGAGCGAATGCTCCTTCCGAAAAATTTGTGCCATTATCAGTTATGATACTGTGTGGATAACCGTACCTCAAGATGATATATTTGAGAAACATTACGGCCGTAGCTCCATCACATTTTCTTATAGGCTTCACCTCAATCCACTTCGTAAACTTGTCCACCATTACCAGAATGTGACTCATATTTCCCCTTGCTGGTTTGAACGGGCCAACCATATCCAAGCACCATACGGCAAATGGCCAAGTGATTGGGATGGTCTTGAGTTTCGACATTGGCATATGTGTCTTGGTAGCGTACCTCTGACAACCATTACATTTCCTCACCAGATCTTCTGCTTGCTCTAAGGCATTTGGCCAATAGAATCCGTGTCGGAAAGCTTTTGCTACCAAGGCTCGGGATGAGGCATGATGCCCGCATTCCCCATGATGTATATCTCGGATGATTTCAAGCCCTTCTTCCGGGTCAACACACCGCTGGAGGACATTGGTCACACTTCTTTTGTATAACTTGGAATTGATGATCGTGTAGGCCTTTGCCCTCCTCTGTGTTTGCCTGGACAGCACCTCCTCAGTGGGTAACATTGCATCCTTCAAGAATTGAAATATAGGCAGTGCCCAAGCCGGTATTGGCCGCACGGGGAACACATCCTCGTCTATCTCCATCTGATCCACTGGCATAACTTCAACCGGACCATGTTGAGCAGTCCCCGGGTCTTGCGAAGCAGTCCCCGGGTTTGCCGAAGCAGTCCCCGGGTTTTGTGCACCACTTCCTGTGTCAACATCCATGGGCACAGCTCCGGATTTTGTGTCCTCCGGGACGTAGATTGACTCGGATTCTGGGGATGGCCTGATGGATGGTTTCTTGAGGTGCTCTAATGCTACACCCGGTGGAATTGCTTGTCCGGTTGACCCGAGCTTTGACAGCATGTCGACAGCCTCATTTTCCACCCGGGGTACATGATGAAATTCGCATCCCTCAAAGTAACCAGAAATCTTCTGCACATGAAATCTGTATAGTGCCATGTTTGGATCAAGGGCGTCCCACACTCCGGACACTTGTTGCACCACCAAATCCGAGTCGCCAAAGCATATGATCCGATGTATAGCAATTTCTTTTGCTACCTTGAGCCCATGCACAAGTGCTTCATACTCAGCGACATTGTTTGATGCGGTGAACTGGATCTGCAGCACATATTTCAACTGGTCCTTCTTCGGCGATGTGAGTACAACTCCGGCACCTAGCCCGATTTTGGTCTTTGATCTATCAAAGTGCATTCGCCAATAGTTCGGATCCAGAAGTGGTGGTTCGTACTGCACCTCGGCCCAGTCCATGAAAAAGTCCGCCACGGCTTGAGATTTGATGGCTTCTCTCCTGTCATATTGCGGAGCATAAGGAGCTAGCTCATTTGCCCATTTTGCAATTCTGCCGCTTGCATCCTTGTTACTCATTATCTCGGATATGGGGGCCTCACATATGACCCGGATGGGTGCTCCTCAAAGTAGTGCTTCAGTTTCTTGGCGGCCATGTACACGCCATACGCCACTTTTTGATAATGTGGGTAGTTATGCTTTGAGGTTGACAACACTTCGTTCAAATAATACACCGGCCTTTGCACCGACTTACCTTCCTCATCGTGCTCCACCACTACCACTGCACTTACAACTCGGTTGGTTGCGGCTATATAGAGTAACATTGGCTCCTTTGATAGTGGTGAGGCTAGCACTGGTGTCGTGGCTAACATTTTCTTTAGGTGGGCAAAGGCTTCATCGGCCTGCGGTGTCCAAATGAACTTATCCAACTTTTTCATGAGTTGGTAAAGAGGCAAAGCCTTCTCTCCCAACCGACATATAAACCGACTTAACGAGGCCAGGTAACCTGTGAACTTCTGGACATCGTTAAGACACTTCGGCAGTTCCAACCGTTCGATGGCCCGGATTTTGGTTGGATTAACCTCGATACCTCGGCTGGAAACCAGAAAGCCGAGCAATTTTCCAGCCGGGACACCAAAGGTGCATTTTTCCGGGTTAAGTTTCATCCGGAACCTTCTTAGGTTTGCAAATGTTTGCCTGATATCGTCAAGGAGCGTTTTGCTTTCCTTGGTCTTTATAACCACATCATCCACGTACCCCTGTACATTTTGACCTATTTGGTCGTGCAAACATTTTTGCATACACCTCTGGTACGTTGCCCCTGCATTATGTAAACCAAACGGCATGGTCCGATAGCAATAAGCCCCATACAGGGTAATAAACGCAGTCTTTATTTGATCATCCGGATTCAGAGGTATCTGGTGGAAACCAGAATAAGCATCGATGAATGACAACAATTCACATCCAGCAGTTGAGTCTATGACCTGATCTATTTTGGCAGCGGAAATGGGTCTTTTGGACACGCCTTGTTCAGGTTCGTGTAATCGATACACATACGCCAAACCACTGCCACGTTCGGGTCATCCTTCTTTTTTTCCACCAGCACCGGATTAGACAGCCAATCCGGGTAAAGAACTTCCATGATAAATCCTGCAGCCAGCAACCGAGCTATATCATCTCCAATGACTTTCCTCCTATCTTCGGTGAAGCGGCGGAGAGGTTGCTTCACCGGCTTGGCTCCGGGTCTCATATTCAAAGAGTGCTCGGCCAACTCCCTCGGAACACCTTGCAAGTCCTGTGTGGACCAAGCAAAAATGTCCCGATTCTCACGGAGGAAGCTGACGAGCTCGCTTTCCTATTTATCGCTTAGCCCGGCACCAATTGTTATGGTGCGCTCTGGGAACATGTCATCAACGGGAACCTTCTTGGTATCTTTCGTGGCCTGGAAAGAGACAGTTCCATGCGGGTTACTCAGCGCCAATATATACTGCTGCGTGGACTGAGCCAATGCAGCCACCTCTTGAATTTTTCTCTTTTCCCGCGCGATCACAAGTGACTCGGCTAAGTTTGATCCGGCCGACGCACACTCCATGGAACGTCGGAAGTCCCCAGCAATGGTAATCACTCCGTTTGGTCCGGGCAATTTCATCTTCAAGTAGCTGATATGACAACTTGCGATGAACTTGTTCAGTGCTGGCCTTCCGAGCAACGCATGATACGCGCTTTCTAAGTTCACCACTTCGAACTCCAGATTTTCAGTTCGGCAATTGTCCCTCGTGCCGAACAAGACGTCGACCCGGACCTTGCCTACGGGCTCGCAAGAAATGCCGGGCACAATGCCATGGAAAGTTGTCCTCGTGGCCTGGAGCATGTTCTCCGAGATACCCAACTTGCGCATTGTGTCCGCATACATGATATTTATGCTACTGCCGTTGTCGATCAGTACCTTGGAGAACCTTACGTTAATGCTAGGTCCAATGAACGTAGGATCCAGCACCAACGCATACGATCCAGGGCTCGGCATGAGCTTGGAATGATCCCTAATGCTCCAGGTGATTTCCTGATCGGACCAAGGCATGTACCTCATCACTGCAGGCATTACTGCATTCACCTCCATATGCCTATGCTGCAAGCTTTTCCTATCAGTTTCCTCTATGGTGAATACACAGTAGCTCTGGTGATGCTTCCTATACTCGTTTCTCCCCTCATTTCCGGGGTGCCTCTGATCCGGCTGATGCTGATTTTCTACCTGATGCACTGCATCCCTTCTTTCATTGTTATCATACCTCGGCGGAGGGGGAGGCAACATTAGCTGTTGCGTGTTCGCTCCGAAGAGCAATTGCTGCCGGGGTAACTCCTGTCGAGGCTGATCATTCCGGGGTGCCTGAGCATTCCCCGAACCACCTTGCTCGATCTTGCGCATCCACTCGCATTGCCTCGTCGTATGACCCGCTGGGTTGTTCAGATTTGGCGTGTGAAACTTACACGGCTGGTCCAACATCGACTCGTAAGTATACCTCGGACAGTCTTTCCTTTCTTACCACTACTTCTTTTGTTCCGGTGTCCAAGTTTTCTTCCCATCGTTCCTTGGAGTCCATTGACCTCCAGTTTTCTAGCGCTGGCTACCCCCTGCTCCGGGTTGATCTTGATTCACAGCTGCAACTTGGTGTGAACCGTACTGGTGGTCCAGTCTATCATCTCTCCTTTTTCCTCTGTAATAATTCCTCCGGGATGATCCGGATCCATCCCTCTGATAGTACTCATCGCTTAACTCATTGGACGCGAGCCTTGGTTGGGTCGGGTCACCCAACGCATACGAATCTGCAATCCGGATCATTTCTGCCAACGTAGCCGGCATTTTTCGTTGCAACTTCATCCACAGCTCGCTTCCATATCTGCACCCCTGTGCAAACCATGCTATGGCTTGCGATTCTATCACGCCCTCGCATGAGTAGGGGTCAAAAACTCCTGGTCTGTCTCATTGGGTCTTTGCTTGCACATAGCTAGGTCTGTGGCCTATTTGGCCTTTGATACGTACTCGAAAAATTGCTGATGAACATCTCTTCGAAATCTATCCAGCAGTTGATGCTTCCTGGTGGCAAATTGTTCAACCACACCCTTGCCGGGCCTTCCAACATCTGGGGTACATACCGTACAACCCATCTTAGGTTGCGTGTGGCAATTTTTACAGCCGTAGCATACTTTATCAGCCAATCCTCTGGCTTGGTACTACCGTCATAGGTCTTGGTGCCCCTGGGCAGCTGAAAGTTCGGTACTGGTGGCTCTTTCATGATCCGGGGTCCAAAACATGCTGGACCCGGTGGACCTGGACATTCAATCTGTTCTGACCTATATAGTCGATCCAGTTTCAACCTTGCATCGTCCGGCATCAAATCCCTACTTCCTAATCTCGACCCTATCACATGATAGTCCGGTCTCAGGTATCCCGCATTTGCCATCTCCGAATTACCGTCGGTATACCGGTTTTTCTCTTGCGGCGCACCTTTCTGTTGCACACCTCGGCCGGCACTGTGCTCTTGCCTTGGCATGTTCCGCTGCTGCGGTTGTCTTGCTCCAGCTGAGTTTTGTTGCCCGGCATTGCCGTTGACAACGTTCCCTTGACCGGCATTGCCTTGGTCACGGTTACCTCGGCCAGCTTCGCCTCGGCTCACATTCCGTCGATCATCATTATTCTGTGCTTCTTTTTCTTTCCCTGCCCGTGTTGGGTCATACGGGACAATTTGTTTGTTCCGTCAGGCCGAGGTTACCACCTCCTCTCTCCTTGGAGCACCATGAGGGGACGATGCGGCTCCAGCGGATTTCTCCGGTTTACCCACCACCGAATGGACGATCGAGGAGGCTCTAGCTCTCTCCGGGTTTGTCCTGAGCAGTTCCTCGTTTTGCCTATTTGCAATCCGAACCAGCTCATTAACCCGATCTTGCTACCTTTGCCGGGCTTCACCCGTCAATCCCTCTAACTCAGACGCGGCTACATCCGCTGCTCTGAGGTTCTTGGCCGGGGTACTATACCTCGGCAGCCCCACGGACAAACTGTTTTCTGACTCCTCATTTCCGGCATCACCTTCTCTGTTCATCTCGCTCATGAGATTTCTCCCTTTGACTTTTACATTATCAACCTTGTTCGCCTTAGCGTACTCACGCAGCGTCATGTTCAACGACTACTGGGCCACTGCTATTTTCTTTGCGCCCTCTAGTATTTTCTGCCTAGTTTCTTCCAGCTCGGCCTGTGCACGAGCCGGATCTACCGCTGCTACTACAGGGTTTGCCAAGCTATCCATTGCCTCTCTCAACACGTTTTCCGGCCTCTCTAGCGGAGGTCATCTACCTTTCCTTGGTGCCTTGGGCATCACCTCCGGATCTGGCGCCGAATCTTTGCTCGCACCCGCACCTGGCGTTGTCATCATTACCTCTGCATTGTCCGGGGAACGAGCGATACGCTCCCCGCGAGCCACAGTGAGGGGCGGTTCGCCCGCTTCGACGACGTGGCGTGGATGAACGCTAGACACGTCCACCGCAACGTAGACCTTGTGCGCGCCGAGCTTGACGAAGATGCCGTTGCGCGGGAGAGGGCGTGTGCCGAAGTAGCCTGCGTTGTCGCTGACGAAGTCCCGCGCTCCAAAGCGCTGAACGAACCCGGAGACGATGCGCTCGCCGGTGGCGATGAAGTTTCCCGTCCGGATTTTGACCCCTACTAGCGCCGCTGGCCCCACGGTGGGCGCCAACTGTCGTGGTGGTGTCACGGCAGATGCCATGTATAGGCTAAAGGTGGGGACTAATACTCGCTAGGGGAATCCAGGGAGGGATAGTGAAGTGATTCTCCACACAAGATACCGTATTGATTTACTTTCAAGGTTACAAGTGCTCCTAGAGCTGTATTGGTGAGAGGAGGAAGAAGGAGCTCTCGTACTCTCACCCACAGATCACACCTGAAACCCTAGTCCAAGACTATATTCCAGAGAGATCAACCAACCCCTTCTACAGAAGCCCTAGCCCCCCTTTTATAGGGGAGGCTCGGATTCTGCCTAGGGCATACGTGGAGGCATATTCCTAAGAATATGCCTCCTCCCAAAGTGGTAAGCCGACCGGGGTGCTTTTTCCCCCGCGTCACACATGCTTTATCTACGTGAGCCTCTGACGATGCCCTCGTCAGCCGACACGGGCGTCGTCACGCTTGCCGGCCACGCCTGGGTGGTCCTATCCTTGCTCGCTTCGCTCAGGCAGTGCGTACTGGGGCTCCTTTTGACCAGCGAGATTCCTTCCTTCTCCTAGAAGCTTGCTATGACCCGGATGATGGTTCATCCGGCCACGCCCTTCCCTGCATACAGGTAAAACATGCAGTTCTGACTTACTGCTTAAGTCGGATGAGACCTAGTTAGGCGAACGCCCCCAGGTCCGGATTACCCCGTGATTCGGCCTGCCTTGAGGTGACCTGGCCAGCATCTGCTTTGGCCTTGTCGAACCTCGGCTAACTCGGCCTTTATACCCCGGCGTGACCCTACCCGGGGGTATCCCCCCAACAAGGTTAGTCCAAGAAATCATATGAAAAGTACTCCAAAGTGTGGACAAAACACAAGAAAGTGGATAAAACCAAGCATGGAACATCAAAAATTATAGATACATTTGCAATGTATCAACATCCCCAAGCTTAACTCCTGCTCATCCTCGAGTAGGTAAGAGATATAAAGAAAGAATAATTTTTGAGGTGACATGCACCATCAAAGACTTGATCAAAGTATTTGTAAAACATTCAAAGCTGGGATCATAGTACTTCAATTATAACATGAAAGACAAAGTTCTAGCAATAAGAAAAATAAACTAAGATGCAACATGAAAAGGTACAAACAAAAGATTCATGAATAATAATGCTTTGCAAGACGTTTGTTTGTTTCACATAAAGAAAACATAGTATAATAGTATTCAGCTTGTCCCTCAAAAGAGTAGCAAATATAAATTCATAGGACACCTTCAAAGTTCATAAGAGTGACTAGATACAATAGTTTAAAACAAGCAATATCAAAGTATGCATCAATCAACTAGTATTGGGACAATGCACATAGAACTAAGAATGTCCACTATGCTCTCAAAGTAAGTGCATAAAGATAGAAGGTGGAGACTCAATGTAATGGTGGAAGAAAAGCCTTTGTAAAAGGAAGTAGGGATTCAAGCCTCATAAAGAGCTTTCAAAAATTATGGTACTTGTAGCTTTCAGCTCTCATTGCCCCTATCATAAGCATCTTGAAGTGGTTAAGGTTAAAGTGACACAACTAAGAGGACATGCTTGACAAGTTATAAACCGAAATCTCATGCCCCTTACTTACAAAGACCGATCCTCATGCTACTCAACTTCAGTCACGAGTAAGCTCTTGTCATTGTAAGTACGTGTGTATCATTAAGAACCGCCAATGGGGTACCCCTTGCACATGATACGGGAGCTTTCCCATAATCAAAATGACAAGGCAAGCAGACAATGAGCATCTCAGCGATCTTTTTATTTGCTATTTGCATAGGTTTTCATTGAGGATGCTTCATAGAGTGCTCATTATGGTGATGCTGCAAGTTTCCACCATGATTAGGCATGGCTTAGGCTAGCGGCCCAGGCGTTTCTCTAACACACATACAAACTCCATGATCTTAGAAGTTCCACTTTTATTTCACACCGCCGGGATCCGTAAGCAAAAGAACATGATATCAACGGGGTACAAAGTACAAGTGCAAAGTTGAAAGCGTTCCCCATGGTACATGGTTCTGCTAATTTCAACTTATAAAGCGCAAGCATATACGCAACAAAGAAGGACCCAGTGGTTCAAGTTTATTAGATGCAAAAAAAATAAAGTGTGCCATCAAGTTCGTGAGAGCTTTAATCACTAGTTTTCTCATAACAAGTTTAATTTGGAAGGAAAACAAAAGCATGAATATACTTGGAATAGCATAAGCTAGTAGGTAGGTATGGTGGACTCTTTGGAATAACTTGGTTTAGGGAGTTGGATGCATGAGTAGAACTCATACTTGGTTGTGGAGGCTAGCAAAAGACTGGGAGCGACAAACTAAGAGAGCAATAATGGCCATAATCATGCAGAGCGACAAAACATCATCGATCAAAGCATATACTACAGGTTGAAAACTAAAGGATCATAAAGGCTATGGTGACTTGATATAGTCATAACATGGTGTGAGCATGTGCCAAGTCAACCCAAATAAAGCATCAAAGGAGAATACCACTATACTATATTTTAATATGCTAAAACAACGCATGATTCATCCAAGGCACATTAAGCAATCTCAATTGTTTATAACAAGTCATGCTACAACAAAAATACTAAGCATAAAGCCAAAACAATATCAAGCATGGCATGACAAAGCATAGGCCACAGTCAAAAACGAGCTCTTTTTACCACATAAGCATGAACTTTCCTACTCTTTTCCAAACCAAACCAAACTATTTGCAATCCAATTTATGAAAGAGGGGGTCCAGCCAATTTATTCAGAAAAGTAAGAAAAAAAAAGCAAATGAAAACGAAAAAGAAGACGCTCCAAGAAAAACACAACTGTGCATGAAACAATAAAAATGAAGCGTTTGGAATAAACCTGAGATTTTTATTGATGAAGAAGGGGATGCCTTGGGCATCCCCAAGTTTTGACGCTTGTACTTCTTGGATATTTATTGGGGTGACATGCGTGGCATCCCCAAGCGTGAGCTTTAGTCCATTCTTCATCTCATTACTCATTCCTTCCATACACCTGAAATTTTTCCTTCATACAAAAGTTCACACAATCTTTATTAGCAACATTAGTGCACTCAAGATAATAAGTCTTAAGGTTAAGTTCTAACACCAAATAAACTTCCATTATAACACTAGCTAATGTAGCACTTCCCTCAAAAAGCTCAATTCCCTAAAAGAACTAAAAAAGGAACCAACAAGAAGCAAATGCAGAAAATGGCATAAATCTGTCAAAACAGACCAGCAGGTAAATAATAATTTTTCGAAGACCTTATGTTGCTCTAATAAAAAAGTGTTGAACTAAAGAAAGTTAGATAACAACCTGGGGCAGAAGGCCAAAAAAATACAGCTCAATCCGACATACGGAGCTCTCTCACGAATTTTTACGGTGAAGCACAAAAATCTGTTTCGGGACAGCAACTTTTCCAATCATTACTTCTCTCTCATTAGAGGTTACTCTTGGCACAAAAAGCAAATAAAAAGGATAAGGAGTGGTTATTACAGAGGTAATAACTTCCAAGACTCATCTAAAACTTTTGGGTTATCTCCCAATAAGTACTTTTCTTTAACGCCTTTAAGTTAGGCATAAGAAGCAAACAAAAAGGATCAAGTATTCTCAAATGAAGAAGCATTAAGACCAAATTTTGTTTTCATAGGAGAAGCAAAAGAAATATTGTCTATCTTTTTAGGGAAGTCTTCTATACCTTTATTGAGTGGGAGTTGATATTTAATGGTGCCTTCTTTCATATCAATGATGGCACCAACAGTTCTAAGAAAAGGTCTTCCCAAAGTAATAGGACAAGAAGCATTGTATTCAACATACAAAATATAGAAATCAACGGGGACATAGGAATTGTTAACCATAATAAAAACATCATTAAGACTCCCCATGAGTTTCTTTTTAACATTATCATCAAGTGGGACATTCAAATAGCAATCTTCAAGAGGAGGCAAATCAAGCATATCATAAATCCTTCTAGGCATAATAGAAACACTACTATCAAGATCACACAAAGCTTTGAAATCAAAGGCATTCACTTTCATATTAATGATGGGTTCCCAACCATCCTCTTATTTTATAGGAATAGAATCTTTATGTTTCATCTTTTCATCTTTAATCTTTATGAGAGCATCGGTAATGTGTTTTGTAAAAGCCATGTTCATAGCACTAGCATTAGGACTTCTAGCAAGCTTTTGTAGGAACTTAATAACTTCAGAGATATTGCAACCATCAAGATCAAAATTAAATTTATCATCTAAAGTAGTAGAACTATCACTAGCCTCAACACTAGTGGTGGTAATAGTAGAAACACTAATGTTTCTAGCAATTTCATCTTATCTTTCCCACTTAGCATCTAATTCAGCTAATAGTCTAACATTTTCATCAATTCTTACTTGTATAGCATTAGTAGCTGCAAAGGGATTCTCATTAGTTTCAGGTTTAGCGGCCATTTTATTCAAAGAAGATTGAGCTTCAGCCAAAGATGCTATATTTCTTTCAGCATTAGAGAATTTTTCCTCAATAGTTTTATTGAAAGCAGTTTGTTTACTAATAAACTCCTTAAGCATAACTTCAAGTTCAGAGGGAGAACTCCTATTATTGTTGTAAGAATTTCCATAAGCATTACCATTGTTGGGAGGA
The DNA here is from genome assembly GCA_910589775.1 of Avena eriantha. Taxonomy (NCBI): domain Eukaryota; kingdom Viridiplantae; phylum Streptophyta; class Magnoliopsida; order Poales; family Poaceae; genus Avena; species Avena eriantha. The sequence continues at coordinate 479,740,290 of OU342742.1, read as the reverse complement.
TATGGCTTATAATTGTTGTTACCAAAATTGTTCCTATAAGCATTATTGCCAAAGTTATTATTTCTTATGAAGTTCACATCAACTTGCTCTTCTTGAGCAACCAAAGAGGCTAAAGGAACATTATTTGGATCAATATGGGCTTTCCCATTAACAAGCATAGACATAATAATATCAATCTTGTCACTCAAGGAGGAAGTTTCCTCAACAGAATTTACCTTCCTACCTTGGGGAGCTCTCTCAGTATGCCATTCAGAATAATTAACCATCATATTGTCCAGAAGTTTTGTTGCAGCACCCAAAGTGATGGTCATAAAGGTACCTCCCGCAGCAGAATCCAATAGGTTCCTTGAAGAATAGTTCAATCCTGCATAAAAAGTTTGGATGATCATCCAAGCAGTCAGTCCATGAGTGGGACAATTCTTTACCAAAGATTTCATTCTTTCCGAAGCTTGAGCAACATGTTCATTATCAAGTTGTTTAAACTTCATTATTTCACTTCTCATGGATATAATCTTAGCAGGAGGATAGTATTTTCCAATAAAAGCATCTTTGCACTTAGTCCAAGAATCAATACTATTCCTAGTTAAGGAATTCAACCATTCTTTAGCTTTTCCTCTCAAAGAGAAAGGAAACAATTTCAGTTTAATAATATCACCATCTATATCCCTATGCTTTTCATCTCACAAAGTTCAAAAAATTTATTTAGATGGGAAGCAGCATCTTCATTACTAATACCAGAAAATTGTTCTCTCATAACAAGATTGAGCAAAGCAGGTTTTATCTCAAAGAAAGTATTTTTAGCCACGGGTGGAGCAATAGGTGTGCTCATAAAATCATTGTTGTTGGTGCTAGTGAAGTCACACAACTTAGTGTTTTCAAGAGTAGTCATTTTTTTGGGTTTTAAAATAAGAAAGCAAACTAGTAAAACTAATTTTTGTGTGTTTTTGATAAAGAAACAAGCAAACAAAACAAAAAAAACTAAGCAAAACAAAAATAACAAAGTAAAGAGATTGGTTATGAGGGACTCCCTTGTGAAGATGTCCTTGACTCCCTGGCAACGGCGCCAGAAAAATGGCGTTTGCCGTGGGAGGTTCTTCTTCTTTAATCCTCCGGTGTGAATAACTTTTACCTTTCGTCCCCGGCAACAGCGCCAGAAAAATGCTTGATGGCTCAATGCACGGCGCCTAGAAAAGTGCTGGTGCATGGTTGATGTAGAGCTCGTTGGGAACCCCAAGAGGAAGGTATGATGAGCACAGCAGAAAGTTTCCCTTAGTTATGAAACCAAGGTTTAATCGAACCAGTAGGAGCAAGGAAACACCCCAAAGGTGTTACTAGCTGAGCTTTGGCAGGGCGCACTACCGGTTCTAGTAGCAACGTGACGACCTGCACAACACAACCATAGAACTTTGTCCCCAACTTGCGACGAGGTTGTCAATATCACCGTGTTTTGCGGAAAACAAAGGATTAAATGTATCGAATGGAAAGAAGTAAAAGTTTGCAGAAAGTAAACACAAAGCAGTAAAAGATTGTAGATTGTATGTAAAGAAAAGGACCGGGATCCATAGTTCACTAGAGGTGGCTCTCCTTAGATAGATAACATGCTGGGTGAACAAATTACAGCGGGGCAATTGACAAACATCGAGAAAGCAATACATGCATATACTAATCATCTTGACTCCTTTGAGACTTGATTGGGCATTACAACATTATACATAGACCGCCATCCAACTGCATCTATGACTAATAATCCACCTTCAGTTTATCATCCGAGCCCCCTCCAGTATTAAGTTGCAAGCAACAGATTATTGCTTTACGAATTGCGTGTAAAGTAAACAATACGATTGTTCTATGAACAAAGGTTTGTTATTTTCTCCCTAGTAGCAACAGCACATCTAGTACCTTAGAGATTTCTGTCACTCCCACAGATTACCAGAGGCATGAACCCACTATCGAGCATAAATACTAACTCTTGGAGTTGCTAGTATCTACTTGGCCAAGATAGCTACTAACAACGGAAAGCATGGAAGATGAAAAATAATAAAGACATGATAGAATCAATAATCAATCTGAAATAGCATCTCAATATCCATCGGATCCCCGAAAACACAACATGCAAAATTACAAATAGATGATCTTGATCATGAACGGAGCTCACAAGATCTAAACATGAAAGCACAAAGGAGGGGAACCAGCCATCTAGCTACTACATGGATCCATAGTCCAAGGATGAACTACTCACGCATCACACCGGAGGCTTGCATGGTGATGAAGAAGGCCTCCAGGGTGAAATCCCCTATCTGGCAGGGTGCGGGAAGAGCTTCATATCTCTCCCGATCTAGGGATGGAGATGACGGCGGCTACAGACTCTTTCGTGGATTTTTGATTGGGCCCTTAGGGTTTTCGTCCCGAGGGCAATATATAGGCGGAAGGAGAGGCCGAGGGGGTGCCGGGAGCGGCCACACCACCCCCTCGCGCGGGCCAAGCCTGGCTGCGTGGCCAGGTGGTGTGGTGGCCCCCTGGCACCTCTCCGTCTCGTACTCCGGCATCTTATAAAAATAGGCACTTTGGCTTTTGTCCCGTCCAATTCCGAGAATATTCATTTTCTGACTTACCTGGAACCAAAAACAGCAGAAAACAGGCAGCTGGCACTGTGGCCCTTATTAATAGGTTAGTCCAAGAAATCATATGAAAAGTACTCCAAAGTCAGAACAAAACACAAGAAAGTGGATAAAACCAAGCATGGAACATCAAAAATTATAGATACATTTGCAATGTATCGGAATTGGACGGGACAAAAGCCAAACTCAGTTTTTCACCGAGGGACACCAGGAGCCAGAATACGAGTCGGATAGGTGATGGGGCCCGGCCTCACCACCTAGCCGCACGGACCAGGCCTGGCCGTGCCAGGGGGTGGTCTGGCCGCCCTAGGCACCCCCTCGGCCTCCCTCTTCGCCTATAAGTTGACTTCTAACCTAAAAACTTAGGGAGGGGTCGACGTTTTTCCAAAAGGAGTTCTGCTCCGCCGCCACCACTAGATTCCACGAAACAGCACCAGAAACTCCGTTCTGGCACCCTGCCGGGACGGTGAATTGGAGGAGATCATCGCCATCATCATCACCATCGCTTCTCCATCAACCATCCATGTTTCCCCCATCTATGAGTGAGTAATCCCCCACTGTAGGCTATGGGGATGGTAGGGATTAGATGAGATTGTTCATGTAATGGCATCAGATTGTTAGGGCATGGTGCCTAGTATCTTTTATTAGTGCTTTATGACTTTGTTGCAACTTGTTATGCTTAATGCTTGTCACTAGGGCCCGAGTGCTATGATTTTTGATCTGAACATGTTATTGATTCATTATGATAGTATTGTTTTTGTTCTTACCTGCAAGTTGTATACACACGTTGTTATCCAGAACCAATGGCCCCAAAGTGACAGAAATCGGGATAACCAGAGGGAATGTCTTTGATGTGAGGATCACATGTGTTCACGGAGTGTTAATGCATTGCTCCGGTGCTCTATTAAAAGGAGCACCTTAATTGCCAGTAGTTCCCTTGAGGCCCCGCTGCAAACGGGCTGGCAGGACAAAAGATGTTGTGCAAGTTCTCATTGCGAGCACATATGATTATATATGGAACACATGCCTAGGATTATCCAGTACTTGGATGCTTTATCTTAATTATCTGCAATTGCCCTTTGTTATGATTGCTATGTGAATTGTCTTGTCCATGCAACACCCGTCCATCCATCCCTATGCCTACCGCACTCGAATCCTACTGTTTACTGCTATTGTTACTGCTGTCTTTACTTTACTACTACTGTTACTTTGCTATTCCTACTACAAAACTGTTGCTACTAATAAACTGTTGTGAGCAAGATTGTTTCTAGGTGCAGCTGAATTGACAACTCAGTTGTTAAGGCTTATTAATATTCTTTGGCTCGAAAATAAATTGTTAAGGCTGAATTGACAACTTAGTTGTGTCGAATCAATAAATTGGGTTTCACTTCCCTCGAAAATACTACGATACACCCCTATAATTGTGGGTCATCAAGACTATTTTCTGGCGCTGTTGCCGGGGAGCATAGATTTATTTATCAAGTCCACTTGGAATCACTATTGTTCAAGCTTAGTTTATTTCTGCCTTGTTTGCTTGTTTCTTTAGCAAAAATACAAAAAATTTAGTTTCTACTCTAGTTGTTATTTTCGTTGGTCTGTTATTGTCTTGCTTTATCATGCTTTATATCAATGGTTGGTTTCTTTGAAACTGAATCTTATTGGCAAGGTGGGTTCACGGAAGAACAAAATTATTATTATAAGGAACACCGCTTATCACAAAAAGGGAAACACTTATGGGAAGATATTGATAAATTGTATACCATTGCTATAAACGTGTGCTCTACTTATAATGTTACTTATTGCTTTGATAAATCTTGTTGTTGTAGGAGGTACAAACACCTCCCTTTTCAATGTGAGTATAATGATGATGTTACCATATCTTCTTATGTTAAGGGAAATTATGAATTTTATGATGTGGAACAAATTGAGGAATTTATTGCTTGGAAGGGTGTATTTGAACTTGCTAGTTTGCTTGAAACTATTGATGATTCACCTTATAAATATGAGGTTTATGATATACTTAAATTTTGCTTTGATAATTACAAGGAAGAAAATGGATATATTCTTGAATATATTTATAGATGCTTTCCACAAATGGAAGAGACTAATGCCTTGCAGGATCTTTTGGAAGAAGAAATTGATGAACCTGAAAGCTCATTAGATGAAAAAGAGGAGGAGAGTGATGTACAAAAGGAGGAAGAATGGATTAGCTACCCATGCCTACCTTCTAATGAGAGTAACTATTTATCCCGTACATTATTTGATTGTCCCCCATGCTTACCAAAGGAGGATGAATGTTATGCTCATGTTATCTGTGATAATCCTTTATTTCTGCCTAACATCGAGATGCTTGGTACTAAAGAGTTTTTCTTAGAAATTGTTCATGATAAATCTCTAGACGATGGTCCTATATTGAATGATTAGTCATCTTGTTATAGAATTGTTAAAAGTGGGTTTGAAGGTTTTAATCCCACTATTTTTGAGCTTGATAAAAACTATGTTTTGGTAGAACATGAAAAGCATGCTTTATGTGATAGTTATAGTGTTGAGTTTATTCATGAGGCTACTGAAAATTATTATGAGAGAGGAAAATATGGTTGTAGAAGTCATGGTATTGAAACACCTCTCTATGTGCTGAAAGTTTTGAAGTTACTCTTATTTTATCTTCCTATGCCTGTCACTTTGTTCTTTGCGAATTTATTTGCATACAAGATTCCTATGCATAGGAAGTGGGTTAGACTTAAATGTGTTCTAAATTTGCTTCTTGATGCTCTCTTTTACTTCAATTCATATTTCTTATGTGAGCATCCTCTCAAACTATCATGCCTGACTTAAAGGCGTTAAAGAAGAGTACTTATTGGGAGATAACCCAAAAGTTGTAGATGAGTATTGGAAGTTATTACTTCAGTAATAACCACTCCTTATCCTTTTTATTTGCTTTTTGTGCCAATAGTAACCTCTAATGAGAGAGAAGTAATGGTTGGGAAAGTTGCTGTCCCGAAACAGATTTCTGTGCTTCACCGTAAAAATTCGTGTAAAATCTCTATGCGTCCTTTTGAGGCGTGAATTTTTGTGGTGCTGCCCAAGGTTGTTATCAACTTTCATTAGTTCAACACTTTTATATTTCAGCAACATAAGATCTTCGAAAAAATTCGTCTTTACCTGCTAGTCTGTTTTGGCAGATTTCTGCCTTTATTTGCATTTGCTTCTTGTTGGTTCCTTTTCGAGTTCTTTTGGGGAATTGAGATTTTTGAGGGAAGTGCTACAGTAGCTAGTGTTTTAATGGAAGTTTTATTGGTGTTATAACTGAACCTAAACACCTATTATCTTGAGTGCACTAATGTTGCTCATAAAGAATGTGTGAAGCTTTGTATGAACGAAAATTTTAGGTGTATGGAAGGAATGAGTAATGAGATGAAGGATGGACTAAATCTCAAGCTTGGGGATGCCACGCGTGTCATCCCAAGAAATATCCAAGAAGTACAAGAGTCAAAGCTTGGGGATGCCCAAGGCATCCCCTTGATCAATAAAAATCCCAGGTTTCTTCCAAACGCTTCATTTTTATTCTTTCATGCATAGTTGTGCTGTTCTTGGAGCGTCTTCTTTTTTATTTCGTTTCAGTTTTTCTTTTGCTTTGTTTGTTTAGTTTGCTGAATAAATTGATTGGACCCCCTCTTTCATACATTGGTTTTCAAATAGTTTGGTTTGGTTTGGAAAAGAGTAGGAAAACTCATGCTTAAGTGGTAAAGAGAGTTTGTTTTTGACTGCGGCCTATGCTCTGTCATGCCATGCTTGATATTGTTTTGGCTTTATGTTTAGTATTCTTTGCTGTAGCATGACTTGTTATAAACAATTGAGATTGCTTAATGTGCCTTGGATGAATCATCCGTTGTTTTAGCATATTAAAGTATAGTATAGTGGTATTCTCATTTGATGCTTTATTTGGGTTGACTTGGTGCATGCTCACGCCATGTTATGACTATCCCAAGTCACCATAAGCCTTTATGATCCTTTAGTATTCAACTTGTAGTATCACTTTATGCTTTGATCAATGATAGACGAGTTGTCAATTTCGATTTGCAATGGAATGCCTGCTAGGTGATATTCTTCTTCCTAAAATAAAAACAAACAGATTAGACAATTTAAGGCTATTATGCCCCGATCTATTTGTGATCATCGTCAGGAGTTTGTTCTAGGGGGGCTCCGCTCCTACTCCATATATTGGGTATCTTGGTAGTGACATAGGCACAATTTAGGCGATATCTGAGGAGACACTCGTATTTAGGCGATATTTTGGGTACTTTAATCTGAAGGTCCAGTTGTCAAATTGTATATGCAATGGAATCCATGCTAGGTGATTGTACCAACTGACAACAAACGCTGCAGAATATTCATGCAAAACTGATGCTATTGGATAAGTGGTCGGAATCAGTAGTGGTGAATATCAAGGAAGAAGAAGAGACGGAAATGGGAGATGACCAGAACTGGGTGGGTGGCAACGGCGAGTGGCTGGTCCTTTTATCTCTAGATGGGAGTACTTGGACTCTAAAAAATGGCTACAGATCGTTGAGATTTACATTGCCATCTTTGGAGGGTGTCGGCATTACTGCATTCAACAACAGGTGGCCGCCGCCCATTTCCGAATTCGCTTATAGGTTCAATATGGCAGAACTTGAGGTCCTGAAGGTACAACTCCCACATAGACCACGGGAGGTGTGGAAGACCTAGGAGTACGAACTCTTAGCGGTGTTCGAGAAGGCAATCACATTCACTAGGTGCCCAGAAGACAAGGAATGGACAGTTGCACGACAACTTCCTATAGCCGAAGAAGTATGTCGATGCCGTCTTCACCTCCAGCTACCATTCGAACAAACTGCAATGCATTTATGCGGTCACTGATCCTAACAAATACGTGCGTGTTTGGGAGCCGTCCTTCTAGGGTGAGTCATGGTGTCATATAGCATATAAAATCTCATTCAAAATTCTTCTTACTGACTGTAAGTAACACGCTGGTACCCACACATCCCCGTGCATCATTCTAGCTCCGGTGATCGAAGATGCAGTAGCAGATGCTGAACTTGGGGCACGACGCTGGTTCCTCGCACCTCTCGGAGGCGACACGAAACAGGATGTTGAACTCATGTGGATTCATATCAGGGGAGCACTAAACAACGTTGGTGATACAATATAACATATGGGGACACAACTTTCTTCATACCCATCGTTGTGGTGTCATGTTTTCTCGAGGTCCACATGCCCATCCAAAGACCCAGTAGAGCAAGTCTAGAGCAGAGTCGACAATCTGAAGGGACAATATGTGTTTCTTGGGATCAACTACCCTTTGTTTTTCGGAGCCCCTGGTGCTGCTGAACCTGTAATTGCTCAGGCAGCCTTGGCTCTTGATGTTGTTGCTGCTGGTGGTGGTGGTGGCGGTGGAGCTGACAAAGAACTAGCTACTGGTGCTCCTGGTGAAGCTGACGAAATACTTGGTGATGCTACTGCTAGTGAAGCTGACAAAATACTTGCTAATGTTGTTGCTGGTGAAGCTGACGAAGTACCTCCTGAGGCTGCTGCTGGTGAAGCTGACGAAATACCTACTGAGGCTACTGTCGGAGTCCAGGAAGAACATGCTGGTGTTGTTGCTGAGGTGCCAGCACTTCCAGTGTTGATAGAAGACTGTGTGTTTGCTGCACACTCACGTGCCTATCATGTTGACACTCCAGATCCGACCTGGAGCCAAATCCATGTCAGGGGGAGGGGCCTACAATTGGCTCATTAGTGGGGTCGTACGATTGATGGAGAATGACATATGGCCAAACACAGCATTCTGGTTCGTTCTGACGATACCACTAGCTCCAGGGACCTAGTGGTCATACTGGTAGATCCGGTGAACCATTTGTATTTATTTTTATCTTTAGTTACGCTTATTTGTGTAAAGACTAAACTATGCTTATTTGTGTAAGACTAAGTTAGGCCTAACTGCGTAATATTCAGTGAAGCCTAGCTTTTCCCACGCCCATAACAGCAGAATTGCAGCATAGAATAGACAAAGGTAATGTGCATACTAGGCATTTTTTCTCAGGATAACAACCACTTCAAGTAAATGATACATGGTGTACGCATTTGAATGCATCACTAGAATGTGCCAACTATTGATGATTGATGACATGGATCTAGCTTTTCTGCACGTATTTGCATTGAATCACTCATTGATTTGTGCACATATTTTTTGGCAATGGCGGATGAACTCCACTCTCTTGGTAACATGCTTTGTCAGCGAGTACTTGTTGATGCAATGCAAAGTACAGAACATGGTCTTCATCTTTGTTCCATATAGGTTCCCTCTGTTTCTTCATCACGGAGCTACTAATTTCAAATGAAAATCTCGTAAACAACATATGTGTACATTGTTAGAGTATGCTACAGACACAGTACATACATGTTTTTCTACAACCACAAGAAGAAAACTTGATGCATTTTCACCTTGTTGGCGTTGTGCCGAACTAGGTGGATGTAGCTTTGGGGTTCGGAGAGGAAAGCGTCGTGGCTGGTGAGTGTGCGACCACGGTGACTACGAGCTCGGATTCTAGAGGAGGCCAACAGGACCGAGCATGCTCGGCATGGTGAAAGATCTCACCTAGGAATGAATTCCCGTCCCCGCGCCGTGCCATGGGTCCGGCCATGGTGAGGGCGAGCTCCGATTCAGGATGGGGAGGAGAGCAGGGCCGAGCAGGTTCGTCCAAGTCCTAGCTCCGCGCCATGGCCGCGACCATATATTGCCGCCCCGGAGGAAGAAGAAGATGCGTAAAGGATGCATGTGCCAACACTGCAAGCCTACATGGAGCCACAACGGCAGTGACATAACAGCGAAAGCTGATAGGGGGCCAACTTGACGGGCATTAGCCTGATATTTTGAATTGAAACATAAAGTTGAATTCATGCCGAAAAAGACCGTCTGAGTATTTGGCACGCCAACTTTGGGCAATGCAGCTGATTGTAAGCAACTTGGGTACCGTGTTGCTTGGGCGCCCCAACTTTCGGGCCGCAAAAGGATATTCTGGTCCCGCGCCCCCACACAAAAACGAGCATGCAACAAATGCAAGCCAAGCAATCAGAAACTGTAAGAATTGGAAGCACAAGACAAATATCTTAACACAAAATAGGACAAAGTTTCCATCAGAGTTCAACAAGGACAAGTTGTTCGCATAGACCGATGGCGAGTTTCACAAGATACAAATACTCCTGGCATTCTAGGGATCAGGCTTGGGGCTCGAGAGAAGGATTGGAGGTAGACGCTTGAGGCTGACTGCTGGAGGCAATTTTGGTGATGACCGGGTCGGAGTTTGGCATAGTAGCTGGAGCCAAGGCAGAAGGTGACGGAACAAAGCAGAACGCCTCTAGCCTCTCTGGGTCCCTGAAGTCCCAATCCAGCTGGACGAAGCTCCCAATCTTGACACCACAAGTAGAGCGGATGTCAGGGACCTCAGCGCGAAGCTGGCCATCACTGGTCCCTTGCCAGAACCCTCGAGAAAGGCTCCAAAGATCCGCGCTAGGATACCAGGACTTCAGCAGCATGAGCACCATCTCCACAACACCGCGCGCTGTCCATTCCCATGTTGCATCCACAAGATCAGCAGCATGTCCAAGTTTGTTAGCTAAGGAAGCATTGAAGCAGGCAGGGGCTCGTTAGGCCAGAGAAAGTGAAGACGTCTAGGGTAGTGTTACGCAGCCGTTTGGCCTCCTTGTTCACCACCACAACCAAATCATCGGGACACATGTCATGCCCAGTCTCCTCCTTGGGCACACGGGCGAGTGCTTGATCAGCCGCCTCAAGATATTAAGCTACACCCGGCCAGATAGCCATCATTATAAACTGGCTACATCCTATGGAAGGAACTCAGCAGAGGAAAAGAAATGACTTACTGATAACAATCTCGGCGACCTGCTTCAGCTCCGCCAGCGAGGCCTTCTCCCGAGCCTTGGCATCCTTCAAAGCCTCATGCTTCTTGTACATGCCCTCAAGGTTCTTGAGAGTGTCGGCGCGAATACCGGCGATTTTCTTGGCCTGACCGGCTGCAATCTCCATCTTCTTTTGGTTCTCCACCAGCTCGTTAATTTGAGACTAGCGAGTGTTGTTGGAGTCCTGCAGCCGAAAAACCTTCGCATTTAGCCGTTCCACCTCCTGCTCCCTGTCCGCTATCATGGTCATAGGAGGGTACCCGATGGTCAACAAAAATTGCAAAAATTCATGCAATCAGGAGGACATGGAAGAGCAAGAAATCTTACGCCCTAGGTCTTGTGTATTCTTACTCGCCTCGGCAAAAGCTTTCCGTAGAAAAGGAGAAGTGAAAAATAGAATGAGGAAACCGACTGAGGAAACATAACAAAACCATGAGGATATATTTACCTCCAATGAATCCCCCAGCGCCTTGGCCTGGCCAAGTCCCTGCTCCATCACCTCCACCAGGTGGCGTGCCTGGCCGAGGGTGATGGGCGCCGACTCGGAGAGCTACGCCAGGACATTGTCCAGCGTCAGCATAGCCCGGGCTAGCCGCCAGCCGGTCACCTGGAGGTCATCGTCATCGCCGGTGGAAACTTGCGATGCCTCTCCCACCACCACCTGGGCCTCGACGCCCATGCTGCTAGAGCCGGAAGCCACCTCCCGCCTGCTCCTGCTAGCAATTAGTTGCACAGAGGCTTCTAGCACCGCCTTCACCGGTTCCTCCTCCTGGTAGGCGCCTAAACATGTCTGAGCATCACTTAGAACCAGGTCTGCACCCTCCGTCAGCCGGGAAGGAGGAACAATTGTATCTGGCGTGAGCACCTCAGGAAGCTTGGAGGCGGTGGGGCGTGATGTAGAGCCGCGGAGGCAGCCAGCGGTGACGGCTCTAGCGCGGCCGCAGAGGCCTCAGCCGGCATGGCTATGAAAGGCACAGCTGGCCCCTCAACCATAGTCGAAGTGGGGGCGGATGCGGTGGCGATGGTCGCGGAGCCACCCAACGACATTGCCTTACTACACGAAGGAAACAAGAATGAGCTAAGCAAAGGACAAGTTAACAATTATACAGAAAACACCAAGGGAACATACTCAGCAATGCTGGGCGTGATGACCGCGGCCCTCGGCTAGCGAGACCTTTTCGCGCCACCACCCGCGGGGGCGGCACTGGTCGAAGTCGCACGCTTCCCCTTGCCCTCCCCGAGATGGCACGGGCAGGAGGCGTGTCCTCACCGTGCGTGGCTACACCAGTAAATATGAAGACATCAAGAATCTGGCTGAAGAAAACGGCCAAGAAAGCAAATGCAAGGAGAAAACACTCACCGGGCGGGTCCTCACAACCCTCATCGGCCCGGGTGGGGAAGCGCTCCGGCTCCATCTGTGGATACTTTTGCGTCCTGAGGTTAACCGAGAAGAGGGGAAGCTCATGGTCGCCCATGCCATCCTTCGCAAGTTGTGCTGTAAAAATCTACTCAAAAGGGGAAGATAAGGAGCAAGCAGAAACCCTTCGGGAAAAATCCACTCGAAACAAAAAGAGAACTAACCTTCGGCGACAGCCGGCCCTGATGGAACGGCTCGCAGGAAAAGCTCTAGCCCTCCTACAGGTCATCCTTCGAGATCGTGGCAAGCCACTCCCGGAGGAGATCGTGCGACACCACCAGCCGGGAGACCAGCGTGGGGTCGTGGGAGCTGGAGAGGTGTCAAATTTTGTTCGACCACTTCATCAGCAAAAGCACGCGACACGTCATCCAAGACAAGGAGATGTCCTGGGAGGTGAGCCTCTCCCTCTCCACCAGCACCTCTAGTCGGGTCGCCATCCGGTCCATGTCCACCTGGGCTCCTAGACCCTTCACGGTCCAGGCCTTCCGGGTAGACAGGACATTGGCAAAAGGACGACAACCGAATCCATTCGACATTGGTGGTGTTGCACACGTAGAAATATGAGAGATGCCACATCTTCATAGTGAAGGGGATGTCCAACCGTGGCATCACGGACGATGGCCGTGGGTAGATGGCGCAGCAGCCGGTCTCCGTTAGCGGCCCATCCTTCCCCACCACCTGGACCTTGAAGTTGAAGAACTTAAGGAAGTTCGCCGTGTTCCGGTGAACCCCCAAGTAGGCCTCGCAGCAAGCCGCATGATGCAACAGCCGCACGACGATGTTCGCCCCCAGATGATGAAACTGAGGTCGAACTTCCCAAAAAGCTCGAGGACAAACTTACTCGCCGGCAAGCCGAAGCCACGGGCAAAGTGCGCGAGAAATACCACAACCTCGCCAGGCTGAGGGTTGGGGACCCACTCACCCTCCGGTGCAAGGCGGTGCTTCACCATCCGCTCCGACGTAATGGACTTCCCCTGTCGGTACTTGAGGATGAGGTCCTCGGTGACGTAAGAGACACACCAACCTCCGCCTTGCTCCGACAGCATGTTGTCGAGTGCAGTAGCCGTTGTGGACAGGCGAGGTCCCGTTGTCGCAAGGAGATACGGTGGCGTCTGTGACCTAGAACTGGCGGTGCAAAAAAGAAAGGGGAGGAGCACAAGAACAAGAAGAGGCAGGGCGCAAGGGCATAAGAGGCAAGCAGCAGGAGGGAGATGTCGTTGTATTGGGAACGGCAGTACCTGAGGAGGTTAGATAGAGGTGTGGGGACTAGCAGGGAAGCTATCGACAGCGTCCGCAGGCGGGATTGGATACAAGCGAGCGTAGCGGGACACAAGAAGTACCCAGGTTCGGGGCCCTCGTGACGAGGTAAAGCCCCTACTCCTGCCGGATCTGACTATGTGGAATATACGAACTACAAGTGCTCCTCCAGCTGTATTCTCTAGCTACTGCCTTAAATGCAATGAGACCAACCCTTTCTACTGAGGCCTTGCCTCTCCTTATATAGGCAGAGAGGCAAAGGTCTCACTGACCAGTCCGACTAGCGGGCCCCATAGGCGGGTCCCAGCCGACTAGTCATCCACAGTGTCCGGTATGGCTTGTCCTGTCGGAGTACGAGCGGTATGGCTGTCGTAGGCACAGTGGAAGCCGTGCGAGCCTGTCGTCAGCACCGGCCACTGTTCCTGCGTCACCCTCACAAAGTCTTCGGTATGGCCGGGTAGTTGCCAGTCTTGTCACCGTACAGGGCGTACCGTGCACTGATACACACGTCGCCCTGTCCCATTGATTGAGTCCGGCTATGTAGCCGTATCCAGCTGCCTCCTGCTGATCTGGCTACCAGGGGATAGCCGGCCTGTCTTGCCTTGTCCGGCTGCATCTGGTCAGCCGGACGCGCTCCGACTGTCTTGTTTCTTATTCGGTTGGAATACCCGAGGATCATCCCCCTGACACTAGCCCCCGAGCGCGTGTGGATTCCGCCCTTAGGCGAAATGTGCGCGCGCTTCATCTTGTTTTTGAATTTGCGTCCGGCTGAGCTTGGCGGTTGCGCTACCCGTGACGTCCGTGCTGACGCCGGCCACGCGCGCACGCGCCATCATTACTCTGCGGCAGGCAGCGTAATGTCCCGTCGCACGTCGCCTCGGGAAGCTGTTGTCCGGCGCTTTGGTTCCCACCCCAGGATCTTCTGCGCATCCTGCTCTGGCACACGGGATCTTAGGCCGTGGTTCGGGTGTGGGTCGCCCGGATGCGCGCCACGTGCCCCGCCGACGGTTGCCCTTATGGCCCTTTAAAGGGACGCCGCGGGGGAGGCGATTTCCTTCCTTCGCTCCCCCGCTGCAATTCCTTCTTCCCCGCGTGCTCCTGCTTCCGCGCTCTTGCTCTCTGCGCCGCCTGCTCGCCGTTGTCGTCGTTACGGGCCACCGCCACTCTTCCGTCGCCGCTCCCCCTCATCAACCGGAGATGGCCGTCGACCGCGGGGCCTGGTGCGGCTCCGCCGTCACCGAGGACCAGATCGCGAAGTACCGCGTCACCCGCGTCCTCCCGCCGGCGGAGGAGGTGGCGGTGCGGCTGGCGCCGGCCGGGGAAGTGTCGCCGCATCCGGAGGAGGGCGAACGCGTCATATTCCTGTCCCATCTGGCCCGCGGGTTCGCCCTTCTGGTGAACCCATTCCTCTTGACCTTCCTCGCCTTCTTTGACCTTCGTCTCCACCACCTCGGTGCCAACGCAATCGGAACGTTGGCGCATTTCGTTGCTTTCTGCGAGAGCTATCTCGGGATCCAGCCGGATCTCGGGCTCTTCTACCGACTCTTTCGAGTCCGGCCGCAGGTGCTGTTCACCCAGGGGCCCTTAGTCGTCTGCGGCGGCGCCTCCATTTACTCCTGCTCGCAGACCAGCTACCCCAAGTTCCTTCTTCACGATACGGTGCGACTTTGGCAGCAGTCGTACTTCTATGTGAAGAACCTCACCAATGTCGACCGGATCAATCTGCCGGCTTTCCAGGACGTTGAGTCTAGCTGGCAGAACTGGGACTTGAAGCTCCACGGCGACAAGGCGGAGACGGACGAGATGCTGAAGCGCATGCGCTCCCTCGTCCACTGCCGGCTGACTGTCCTGGACGTCACTCTCAGCTGGATGTCCCGGCTGATGATGCCGTTGCAGCAACGAGCACACAAGATGTGCTACTATTCGGGCCAGCTAGACCCGACCCGGCTGTCGCGCCGCGATCCCCGCTACCACAACCTAAAGGAGTGGGTGTGGACGATCACCAAGGAGCGGCTGCCGGAGACCTGGAAGTTCAGCCTGGCGCCGTATACGCGGGAGAACCGCACGCCTTGGGTAAGCTCTTCTGACCGGATGCACTTTTGATGTTTTCTTGTTCTTGTTCTTTGTCTTCGTCTGGCTAACCTTTGTGTTTGGCAGATGTTCCCCTGCATCATCCGCGAGGAGGGCGCGTCGGTCCTCGAGGAGTTCGCGCCCAACCTGCCCGAGCCGCGCGCCCGGCGGTCCGGCGAGGAATCGGATGGGGATGGCGACGCCTTCCCCAGTCGGAACGACGAGCCGGCCGCCGACCCGCACGCGGAGGTGCACGAGGAGGAGGCCATGCCGACCGCGGAGCCGGCGACACGCTCCATGACGGACGGGGGAGCGGGCGGGAGCGGCTCCAGCCGCTACGGCTCCCGCCGCCCCGCGGTAGAGGAGTCGGCGTCCAAGAGGAGCCGGTCCGGCGCCCCGCCGCCAAGCCGGTCCGGCACCCTGCCGTCAAGCCGTCTTGGCCGGAAGAAGGGGCCGCCTCCTGTGGTGCCGGGTATGTTCCTTCTCCCCCTTCCCTTTCTGTCTGTTTGCCTTTTTCCTCCTTTTCTGACTTTGGCTTGTTTTGCTCCTGTCTTCTTCGCTTTTTCCTTAGCACGCTCGTTTCCTTTGGAGCCGCGAGCCCGGCTCGCGCGCCCGCCGGGTCGCCGCCCTGCACCCCGACTGCGCCGACCAGCGCTCCTCCTTCCTCTGAGGCGCAGCCTTCGCCTCCCCCACGGGTTGAGCTGACTGCCTCCGCCCAGCCGGAAGTCCCCCAGCCGGAGGCGAGGTCCTCCTAGCCGGAAGGCTCCTCCGCGGGCGCGCGGGGGGCTGCTGGCAAGGAGCTCCGTCGTCGTTGGTGACGACAACTCCGACGAGGAGCCCGAGGAGGAGTGGCAGGCGGCGGTGGTCACGGTGAAGGAGTCCCTAGCCGTCAACGCCGTGGACGACGACGCCTCTTCTACTGCCTCGTTGTCGGACCTTGCCGCCACGCTCGAGCTGGCGATGAAGGAGATCCGGCTGCTGGAGGCCACAGTCGGTGGGAACCAGTCGTTGGAGCAGAAGCTCGCTGCCACCAACGGGACCTCCCAGAGTGAGTTCACTTTGTCCGGCTCCTTCTTTTTTTTTGGGACTAATAGCCGGTTTGTTGTAGCCATCCTCGTGTGCGCTCAGCGCGAGATCGATTTCTTGAAGAGGGTGAACGACCGGTTGAGCAAGTCCAACTCCACTCTGCGGCTGCAGAATAAGGACTGGCACGCGCGGGTGGACGGTCTGGAGGCCACCATCAAGGAGCGCGACGCCTCGCTCGCCAGCCGGACCGAGGCTTTCTCCCTTCTCGAGGCCCAGAACAAGGACCAAGAGAAGGAGATCAAACGGTTGGCGCTCAAGGAGAAGGCGCTGGTGGAGGAGCTAATGCAGGTCGGCCATGCCGCCAAAGGTGAGTCTTGTTTCCGTCTCTTTTTCTTTCCGGATCCGGTAGCCGGATCTGACTTCTCTTTTCTGACAGCTTTTTACCCCGGCATAGACCTGCTGGCCTATAACCGGCTGCAGGAGAATTGGCCGGGAGCGCAGCCTACGGCCCAGGAGCTCGTCGTCCTTCTTGGCGAGGAGGCTGCTAAGCTTCGCCAGGCGGCGAGGGACGTCTTCTCCTTTGTCTGGCCGGAGGCTCCGGTCCCGGAGACAATGGCGCAGCTGGCTGCGAAGGTGGGAGAGGTGCCGGCTGCGGTGGACTGGCTGCGGGATCTGGCTGCACGAGCCGGAGCGGAGATGGCCTTGGCCTTGATGCTCTCCTGGTACAATCACGCCCGCGTCAAGAAGATCGATGGAGGCTTCCATGCCGGGGCTGACCTTGCCGCCATCCGCCAAGCCCATCCGGAGCTCTACGGGTCCGCCATCAAGATCGCCGACTATGTGGACCCCGACGAGGTCCTCACCGACTCGGAGTCCGTTGGCACTCCTGATGTGGAGGCCCCGATGCCGCCGCCTGCCAGCGTCGGGACCGGATCAAGCCCCGCGCCTCCTCCACCGCCTGAAGCCTCCGCTGGCCAAGATCTCCCTCACGGCAAGGGTCTTGCTACCTAGATATCGCCCCGGGATGCCGGGTGTAATTGTCTTGTGTTGTGCACTTGTAAACCTTGTCTGTTTGAGCCGGCTGTCTTTGACGCCGGGTAAGTTGCGAGAGCTTCGTCTCTCTTTTGCTTGTTATTGTTGAAATCCTTTTTCCTTACTTGTGCGCTGAGTTTCTTTTTGTCATTTTGCCCGGCTAACCTTGTCCGGCTACACGCCTTTAGCCGGATAACCTACACCTCCAGTGGGAGCACGCAAGCGCACCCACTGGGTGTAGCCCCCGAGATTCACAGCAGTTGGCAAAGGCAGGTGCTTCGAATCTTCCTTCTTTCCCAGTTCTTCTGTCTTTATCTGACTAGACTCGTCTCAGTCGGTTGCTTTCGCTGGCTGAACCCTTTTAGCCGGGGGAACTAACATTCCAGTGGGGGCGCACGAGCACACCCACTGGGTGTAGCCCCCGAGATTCGGAGTGGCTGGAGTAGCCAGGTGCTTCGAATCTTCCTTGTCTTCTCTTGCTCCTGCCCTTGCCCTCACCTGGGCTCCGATCGGCCGGCTAGGCGCCTTTAGCCGGTCGGTAACCACAAGATTCCACTAAGGGCGCGCGAGCGCACCCAGTGGGTGTAGCCCCCGAGATTCGGAGCGCTTGACGAAGGCAAGGACTTCGAATCTTCTTTCCTTTTCCTGAATTCCGACTCTAGGTAGCCGGACAAAACATACGTACGCATACACACATGTCCACATAGGTTAGTAGGTTAGTCTGCCAAATTGTAGCCGAGAAACGGCTTGTTTTTCGAAAACTGGCTTGTCCCTTTCTAGACACTTAGTCGCTTTCCCGTGCGTTCTGCTATTTTCGCTGCGTCCTTGCCGGGCAGTCGGGTTGCGGTCTGTAGCCGGAATCGAAGGGAGCTGACAATACATTGCACACGGTACTAAAGGCTAAGCAGCTGAATTGGTTCAAGCTAGTTGCAGGGCCGGGACACCCGATCTGTCGCCTCGGGCTTTTGCTCTTGCTAGCCGGACAACCGGGTTGCGGTCTGTAGCTGAGACGAAGAGTGGCCCTCTGACATCGTCGCACAGTACTCAGCCGGTTTGTTGACTTAGCAGGCCGGGCCAGCCGGCGAGCTCCGGGTAGGGGTTGCCGGAGCCGGAAAATAATAACCGGAAAACAGGTGCATACATATTTCTGGCAAGGAGCCCCCGAGATTCTCGTGGGGGTCTGTATTTTTATTATAGGGGTTTCGGGATACATACACTGTCTGGCGACTAGGTGTAAAATGGGTGCAGCAGGGCCGCGTTCCAGGGACGCTCGGTCTCCTCGTCTGACTTGTCCATCTTGTTCTTGCGTGGCTGCTGCGCGTCGATGAGGTAGTAGGAGTCGTTGGGTAGCGCCCGGCTGATGATGAAGGGGCCCTCCCAGGGTGGCGATAACTTGTGCATGCCCTTCGTGTCTTGCACCAGCTAGAGAACCAGGTCGCCTTCGCGGAATGCGACTAGGCGGATCCGGTTTGAATGGTAGCGACGTAGTCGCTGCTGGTACAGGGCTGATCTGGACAAGGCTAGCTCGCGGGCCTCCTCCAGGAGGTCCACTCCGTCCTCCCACGCCCCCTGGTTGGCTTTTTCGTTGTAGAGAAGCTTGCGAGGGGAGTCGAACTCGATGTCGGCGGAGAAGACGGCTTCCGATCCGTAGACCAGGAAGAACGGCGTGTAGCCGGTTGACCTATTCGGCGTGGTGCGGAGGCTCCACAGCATAGCCGGAAGTTCTTCGATCCAACATCCGGGTGAACGCTCCAACGGCTCGCTGAGACGTGGCTTGATGCCGGCTAGCACTAAACCGTTTGCTCTTTCGACTTGCCCGTTGGATTGCGGGTGCGCGACGGAGGCGAGGTCCAACCGGATGCCCTTGTTGCTGCAGAACCGGGCGAAGGCCCCTTTGGCGAAGTTCGTGCCGTTGTCGGTGATGATGCTGTTGGGGTAGCCAAAGCGGTTGATGATGTTGGTGAAGAAGGTGACAACCGTCGCCCCGTCCAGCTTTCGGATAGGCTTGGCCTCGATCCACTTCATGAACTTGTCCACCGCCACCAGCAGGTGGGTCATGCCCGCCCATGCTCGCCTGAAGGGACCGACCATGTCAAGGCCCCAAACTGCGAACGGCCAGGTGATCGGTATGGTCTTGAGTATCGAAGTTGGCATGTGCCTGAGCTGCCCGAAGCGCTGGCACCCATTGCATGCGCGGACTAGCTTCTCAGCGTCCTCGAGGGCGGTGGGCCAATAGAAACCATGGCGAAACGCCTTGGCGACTATCGCCCTTGACGAAGCGTGGTGCCCGCACTCGCCCTGGTGGATGTCCTTGAGTAGCCGGTGGCCCGTATCTGTATCAACACATCTTTGGAAGATTCCAGATACACTGCGCTTGTATAGCTCGCCGTTTATGATGGTGTATGCGTGCGCGCAGCGCCGGATTTGCCTGGCCTGCGCCTCATCGTCCGGAAGTTCTCCATTGGCGATGTAGCTCATGAAGGGCTGTGCCCAGGCTGGCACTTCCTGAATGACGAGGATGCCCACGTTCTCCGGTTGACGGGTGTCTGGGGGTCGTCCGGATGGCGTATCCGGAGAGGAAGCCCCCGAGCCGCTGGGCGAGCCGGCATCCCCCGGGCCTTGCGAGCCGGAAGGCGCTGCCCGGCCGGAATTGGTGCGGGTCTTCTTTTTTGGTGGTTCTGCCGGCTCTGCTTCCGCCGTCCCGCCGGCCGGAACGGTTCCTGCCCAGACGATGGAGTCCGATTCTGGCGACGGGTTGATGGATGGCTTGCGTAGGTGCTCCAAGGACACCTCTGGTGGGATGGCCTGCCTGGTGGATCCGATCTTGGAGAGCCCGTCGGCTGCCTCGTTTTTGACGCGGGGGATGTGGTGAAATTCGCACCTGTCGAGCGAGGTGCTGAGCTTCTGGATGTGGAACCGGTAGAGAGCCATGTTTGCGTATCTGGCGTCCCATTCCCCGGATACTTGCTGCACCACCAAGTCTGAATCGCCGAAGCACAGGATCCGGTTGACACCGATCTCCTTGGCCAGCCGGAGTCCGTACGCCAGTGCCTCGTATTCGGCTACGTTTTTGGAGGCCTTGAAGTGGATCTGTAGTACGTACTCCAGCTGGTCTTCCTTGGGCGAGGTGAGCACGATGCCGGCTCCCAAGCCCCCGAGCATCTTTGATCCGTCGAAGTGCATCCGCCAATGGTCCGAATCTGGAACCGGTGGGAGATACTGGGTCTCGGCCCAGTCGACGAGGAAGTCCGCCAACGCTTGCGACTTGATCGTGAGCCGGGGCTCGTACTGGATGGAGTAGGCGGCAAGCTCGATGGCCCACTTGGCGACTCAGCCGGTGGCGTCCTTGTTGCCGATGATTTCCGAAAGGGGTGCAGTGCACACGACCTTAATCGGATGCTCCTGGAAGTAGTGCTTGAGCTTCTTGCATGCTAGGTACACGCTGTAGCACATCTTCTGGTAGTGGGGGTAGTTCTGCTTGGAGAGGGAGAGAACCTCGCTGAGGTAGTAGACGGGCCTCTGAACCGGCTGAGCCTTGCCTTCCTCGGGGCGCTCCACCACCAGGACGACGCTGATGGCCCGGCTGATGGCTGCTATATAGAGCAACATCGGCTCCTTACTAGCCGGCGTGGCTAGGACCGGTGCTGTGGATAGCATGCGCTTGAGGTCGTGAAACGCGGCGTCGGCTTGCAAAGTCCAAGAGAACGTGTTTGTCTTCTTCATTAGTTGGTACAACGGGAGTGCCTTCTCCCCCAGCCGGCTGACAAAACGACTGAGGGAAGCAAGGCATCCGGTGAACTTCTGGACTCCAAGCAAGTTCCTGGGCGGTTGCATCCTTGCGATGGCCGCGATCTTCTCCGGATTTGCCTCGATACCTTGCTGTGAGACGAGGAAACCGAGGAGCTGACCGGACGGTACCCCGAAGACGCACTTCTCTGGGTTCAGCTTCATCCGGTACTGGCGGAGGTTGCCAAATGTTTCTCCCAAGTCCTCGAGGAGGGTGCGCTTCTCCTTGGTCTTGATAACCACGTCATCCACGTAAGCATGCACGTTTCGGCCTATTTGCGAGTGCAAGCATTTCTGCATACATCGCTGATAGGTGGCACCTGCGTTCTTTAGGCCGAAAGGCATGGTTACATAGCAGAAAGCCCCATAGGGGGTGATAAATGATGTCTTAATCTAATCGGCCGGGTTCAGCCGGATCTGATTGTACCCGGAATAAAAATCTAAGAAAGACAACAAATCACAGCCAGCCGTGGAATCGATGACTTGATCAATACGGGGCAAGGCGAAGGGTCTTTAGGGCACGCCTTGTTCAGGCTGGTGTAGTCGATACACATGCGCCAGGTCTTGTTCTTCTTCAGTACCAGGACTGGGTTCGCCAGCCAGTCCGGGTGGTACATTTCCATGATGAACCCGGCTGCAAGGAGCCGGGTGATCTCGTCACCGATTATCTTTCTCTTCTCCTCCGCGAACCGGCGCAGAGGTTGCTTGACCGGCTTGGCATCCGGACGCACGTGAAGTGAGTGCTCGGCGAACTCCCTCGGCACACCCGGCATGTCCTTGGGGGACCACGCGAAGATGTCCCGATTCTCATGGAGGAAGTCGACGAGCGCGCCTTCCTATTTGCTGTCCAAGCCGGCGCCAATGGTGACGAACTTGGTCGGATCAGAGGGGTCGAGCAGGATCCTCTTCGTCTCCTTTGTCGGCTGGAAGGCTCCTTCTCCAACCGGCTTGCTGCTAGCCGGAATGTCCTGCTGGGCCATGGCCACATTGCGCATGATCACACGCTTCTCCTCGGCTATGATGAGGGCCTCTGCCAGTTTGGAACTGGCTGAGGCGCACTCCATCGATCGCCTGAAGCAGCCGGCGATGGTGATCACGCTGTGGGGTCCCGGCATCTTCGTCTTGAGGTAGGCGTAGTGGGGGATGGCCATGAACTTCGCGAGGGTGGGGAGCCCGAGGAGAGCGTGGTAGGAGCTCGTCAGATTTACCACCTCGAACCAGATTGGTTCGCGGCGGAAGTTCTCCTCGGTCCCAAAAATGACGTCCAGCTGGATTTTCCCCAGCGGGGCGCAGGCTGGCCCCGGAAGTACGCCGTGGAACGTCGTGGTAGTCGGGCGCAGGTCGCTTTCACGAATGCCTAGCTTCTCCAGCGAGGACTGGTAGAGGAGGTTGAGGCTGCTGCCTCCGTCGATGAGGACGCGCGAGAATCGGCAAGTGCGCGCGTTGGAGACGATGAGGGGGTCGAGCACCATGGCGTAGCCCCCGGGAGTCGGTAGATGCTCAGGCTGATCCGCCCAGCTCCAGGTGATAGGGGTTTCCAACCAGTTCAGATACTGGGGGACCGGAGAGGCGATGGTGTTGACCTCCTCGGAGCGTCGCCTGCGGCTGTGCTTGTCGTCCTGCTCCGTCTCGAAAATGTGGTAGGCAGCATGCAGCTGGGGGTAGCCGTTGTTGTTGCCGCCGTTGCCGCTGTTGCCATCATTGCCGGCTCCCCTAGCCGGTGGTGGAGGTCCGCCCGGTGGTGGAGGCGGGGGACGCGGCTGGTTGCCCTGGTCCTTTAGCTGGCGGGTCCAGCTGCAGTTCCGGGTGGTGTGTGTAGCCTGCTTGAAGGCACCGCTATGCCACTTGCACGGGCCATCGAACATCTGGTCGAAGGTGAGCCGTGGCTTCTTCCTTCTTGCTTCGTTAGCCGGCGCGTCGGGCGCGCCCTCCACAGCATTGACTTGCCGCGCGTGGTAGCGAGGCTTCTGCTGTCCGTCCTGGCGGTCCCCATGGAACCGGTTGTCGTTGCCGTGGCGTCTGGAGGATCCGGCATCTCCTGCCGGGTTGCTTGTTCGGTCGCGAGCCGGCTCCGTGGGAGTCGGTCGTCCGTCCGCGTTTACTTGGAGGGGCTTCTTCATGGCGGCATCTGCCGTGGCGTACTGGTCCGCAACCGTCTTGAGCTCCGCCATGGTCTTTGGCTCGTCACACAGTAGCCGGTGGCGAAGCATGGTGCCCTCGCGGCAACCCTCGATGAAGAAGCCGATGGCTTGGCTCTCTAGGATGCCCTCGCAAGTGTTGCGCAGCTCCATCCACTTGGCGAGGTACTCGCGGTCGGTCTCGTAGTCGCCCTGGACACACAAGGCCAGGTCGCGCGGGCGCCCTGGGCGCTTGTACGTGCCGTTGAAGTTGCGGACGAACACATTCTCGAAGTCAGGCCAGGCGTTGATGCTGTTGGGCGCGAGGCTATTGAGCCATGTCCTCGCTGACCCAGTTAGCATGAGGGGGATGTAGCGCACGGCTGTGCGCTTGTTCCCATGGGCGATGCCGACTGCCGTAGCGTAGTCGGTCAGCCAGTCCTCCGGCTTCATGCTGCTGTCGTACTTGGGGGTGTCCCTGGGCAGGGAGAATTTATCCGGAAACGGCTCGTTCCGGATACGGGGTCCGAAACAAACCGGACCGGTAGACTCTTCGTCCTCCGTGATGCGTGCTTGAGCGAGGAGCTCGATGCGTTCGCGGGCATCCGGGTGATCCGGGTTGGGCGCTCCCACCCGGCCCGAGAGACGGGAACCGGCTGGTCTGGGCGCTCCGGCTGGCAGAGGGGGAGGTGGCGGGTTGTTGTTCACCGACTGCTCCTGGCGCGGCTGGCCCCTGTTACCGGAGCTGCGGCGCCTGCTGCGAGCCCTGGGCGGCTGAGGGGAGGACACCTGCTGGGTGTCACACGGCGCGCCCCTGCTGTTAAGGTCCTCCTGGAGTAGCTAAGGTCCTCCTGCACCTGCCGGTTGGCGCCGCCTGCTCGTCTGCGACGCGGAGGAGCTCCTGCACGCGGGCTTGCTGGCGGGCTCGCTCCTTGCCCTCTGGGCTGGGCAATTCCTCTGCCGCGGCTCGCGCCGCTCGCAAGTTCTTGATGGGCGTGCTGTAGGTGGGTTGTGCGAGGGCGGGCACGGGATCCGGTTCCCCGTCCGTTTCCAACCTACCGCCAAGCTCGCTGCCCCGACGCCGTACCTGGCCACGCCGGCTCGGCTCCGCGGTAGCCAGGGTGAGGCCGTGCGCGCGGTCATACTCGCGTCGGGCGATCTCGAGCTGCTTACGGGTTGCAGCTAGCTCCATGGCCTCATGGAGGAGGATCTGTCTCTCCATGCTGAAGTTGGCCTCCGCCTCCACCGGGTTATCCCCGAGGTTAACCGGCGTCAGGAGCCGAACAATGGCATCCTCCACCGGGTTCCGGGGTTGCGGGGGAGCAGAAGTTCCGACCTCGTCCGCGCCTCGCTCCCGCGGCTGGCGGGGATGGGAGCTGGAACCGGCCATCATGACCTGCATGCCACGAGGTGCGGCGGAGGCGCTGCCGTCTGAGCACGGCAGCTCCATGACAGAGACGATTTCCCTAGGGAAACGTTCCGGGATGGTGGCAACGTAAACGGAGAGGTCGCCGAATAGCAGAATGGTGGCGTTCGCCAGGAAGGAGGTTCCGGCGAAGCAGGAAGCGTTGTCGATGACGCAGTCGAATCTGCCGAGCGTGAGCACCAGGCCGGAGGCCACGCGCTCACCGGCTGAAGTGCGGAGTCCCGTGCGGAACGTGACTCCAGTCGAAGCCATTTGCCCCATGGTGGGCACCAACTATCGTTGTATTGGGAACGGCAGTACCTGAGGAGGTTAGATAGAGGTGTGGGGACTAGCAGGGAAGCTATCGACGGCATCCGCAGGCGGGATTGGATACAAGCGAGCGTAGCGGGACGCAAGAAGTACCCAGGTTCGGGGCCCTCGTGACGAGGTAAAGCCCCTACTCCTGTCGGATCTGACTATGTGGAATATACGAACTACAAGTGCTCCTCCAGCTGTATTCTCTAGCTACTGCCTTAAATGCAATGAGACCAACCCTTTCTACTGAGGCCTTGCCTCTCCTTATATAGGCAGAGAGGCAAAGGTCTCACTGACCAGTCTGACTGGCGGGCCCCACAGGCGGGTCCCAGCCGACTTGTCATCCACAGTGTCCGGTATGGCTTGCCCTGTCGGAGTACGAGCGGTATGGCTGTCGTAGGCACAGTGGAAGCCGTGCGAGCCTGTCATCAGCACCGGCCACTATTCCTGCGTCACCCGCGCAAAGTCTTCGGTATGGCCGGGTAGTTGCCAGTCTTGTCACCGTACAGGGTGTACCGTGCACTGATACACACGTCGCCCTGTCCCATTGATTGAGTCCGGCTATGTAGCCGTATCCGGCTGCCTCCTGCTGATCCAGCTACCAGGGGATAGCCGGCCTGTCTTGCCTTGTCCGGCTGCATCTGGTCAGCCGGACGCGCTCCGACTGTCTTGTTTCTTATTAGGTTGGGATACCCGGGGATCATCCTCCTGACAGGAGATGAAGTGGGGACCCCACCCCACGGCCCTTTTTATCGTTGCGGGTCACGCACGCCTCTTGCGCTCCATTCCACCACGTGGCAAGCAACCGCTCCACTTCCCCATGACACTTCGATTACGAATCCTGTGCGCCAACGCAACACCCGCAGAAGATCCCGCGGGTGTTACTATGCGAGGCGAGGCGCACACATGACCCCAAGAAACTGCAATGATGAAGACGTGCGCGAAGTTACCAAACACTGCCGCGACAGACCAAGCAGTCAAACTGACGCGACATGCGTCAGAGGCGCCAGGCGCAGCTAACGCATCCAATGACTTCAGCGACCTGATGATCCACCTCCCTTCTCCGGCTGCGGCAGCCGGTTGATTCTATCGCTAGTCTCACCCTATGGGTGGGCCACCAATTTCGTAGCCGGTGAACTCTAGCCAGGAAACAACAAACATCTTGATCCATAAAATGATGAGAACCTCAAGCTAAAATCAACAGCAAGTTTTTTCATCACTAACCATTTCAGTTCAGTCAATGAGCATGAAAGAACTCTCCACAAAGTGAAGTCCCAAGGCGCTCGGGGACTAGTGTCGAGGGGATAACCCGGGTAGGACAAGCCAGGCTCCAAGGGCGCCTGGTTGGATGGCTGCAAGACATGGAACCACAACCGGGTAGACCGCTCCATCCGGTCCGCCCTCAAGATTCCCTATCTGGCCCATCTAGCTAGATAGCTAGAAGAACCGGCTAGGTGGCCGCTCCCACCCGGCCGCCTCGGATCCGCTGGCTAGGATACGGAGGGGGTGACGCTCCTTGCTGACCGCACCCCTGACCGGACAGGCTGGCGTGCTGCCCTGCCAACACTAGAAGACAGCTGCGCTAAAGCGCCAAGGCTGGAGCTAAGAAGAGTGTTGTCGGCTGACCGCTAAAGCACCAGCTGATGAGTAAAGCACTAGCTGGTGAGTAAAGCGCCGGGTGACACCCAAAGCAACGGCGCTAGGACACTATAGCGTTGTCCCCCCTATACTATAGGCTTGACTGGGTCCTGGCCCACCGGCTGGACCTGCCAGCCGGCCCACTTTGTAAACCTAAAGCCCAAACAGTGAACCCTAGAGCCTACATTATAATCTACCCTCCCAGCCAGTATATAAGGGAGGGTAGAGCTAGGGTTCTAGGTACGCTCAAGTAGTTATCAAATAGTTCAGCTTCTTCCTCTAGATATCGACAGTAGCTAAGGAAATAGCTCAAGGAGCACTTGTACTGGGTGCTCATCCTCAAGATAGTAGATCCTTGCCGGAGTAGGAGTGTTACCTCGACAAGAGGACTCCGAACATGGGTACATCGATGTGTTTGAAGTATCTATGCCCAACCCGTTGCGAGTAGCCACCGATAGCATCCTGATTGTCCCCTCTCATGCCATCCCCGTTGGCACTGCCGTGTTCCACACCACGATAGATACAGTCTCACCGAGTGGGTCTAGTGTATCTTCCTATCACACAGGTGAACAAATCCAGATCTTGATTCACATGCCTCAGTTGTTCCTCTGGACCCTGATGCACACCTTTATGGTCACCCAGTTATGGACATGACAGTTGATGTAATGAAAGCAGCCGCAGGAGATAATAATTAATGTGATCTCACAGTCTAAGGAGAAGGTCACTTAGTTTCAGAGGATTGAAGTGATAAACCATGTGACCTTATCTCACTGCAATACTTCAACTAGGTAATGTCCATCATATCATTCTCTAATGATATGACCCCATTGCCAACTAGCATAAATGCTCCATGATCAGGAAACCTTGATCATCGGTTGTCCAATGAACTAGTTAAATAGAGGCTACTAGGGACCTGGTTTGTTTACATACCACACTTGTATCAATGTTTCCACTTGATACAACACAGTATGAAACTATTATGACCTAATTTGAGATATGATAATAAACCTATTTATTATTTTCCTCTAGGGAATATCCCTTTCATAAGGTGCAATCATGAAGGACCATATCATATCACACATTATGAACTGCATGTGATGTTAATCCTTTATGTATATTATTTATTGCTAAGTATTTAATGCACCACCACTAGTTGGCCGTTCCCAGGCCGAAATCCGGTGCTATTTAGCGTCGGTCGGATGTAACTTTCGGCCTGGGAACACCCAATTTCCCACTCGCGTCTAGGATGAGATCCCGTGTTTGGCCAAATTTCAAACAAACTCGACTAAATATGGACGAATATAGGCGATTTCATATAAAAAGGGGCAAACTCATATACATTAAGTCAGATTTGAACATACACCCAAATATTGACTACATTTAGGCTAAACTAAAAATAAAAAACATAAATTAGGCGAAGGCGATGCTGATGCCTCTGGTGATGTCGCTCATATCCCGAAGTTGCGGTAGAAGCATGTGTAGTCGGTGTCACGGGTGCCGTTGTCGCCGCTCGGCAGCTACGGTGTGCGCGAGCTGCCCTGACCCGGGTCGCCGCAATGCCACAGCTGAGACGAGGGCGCGGGCTCGTTGTCGTCCTTGTCATCAAGGACGATAAGTGGCGCCTTGGTAGGCGCACTGGCGAGCGGCGCGGTGCTCGGCCTGCCGCTCGGCCTTCTCCTGCAGGGGCTGAACTCGCACAGCCTCCTCCTACTCCTAGTCCGCCCTGGACCAGGCGAGGGCGTCGAGAGCCTGCATGGGGAGGAAGTCGTTCATCGACACCTCTATCACCATCTTCATGATGAAGCCATCCTCGTTGACTCGGACGGCCCAGTCCACTGGCTCTAGCTTCGGCGTGCACGAGGGCGCGCGGCCTTCGTTAATCACGATGCCACACGAGTGTGTCCTCAGCAGCGAGTGCACCGGTGGCTTGCTCTCCTGCTTGATAGGCTGAAGCACAGGCGTGCGAGTGGCCTCGCCGGTTGCACGCGGCGACTGTGTCGGCATAGAGTCGGACGAGCGCGAGGCCGCGGTGGAGGAGGACGAGGAGCTGAGGTTGCCCATCCTCATGGGCAGCCAGTTCGCCATGGCGCGGCACCATGCAATCGACGCTAGGGAGCAAGGGAAGCCGAGCTTGGGGCAGTCGTCGGCAGCGATGTGATCCATGACGGCCCCGAGGGTCTGTCCCAGCGTGCTCCACCAATGATGGTGTGCCGCTGCATTGTGGCGCTTCGGCGGTGCACCGGGTGGGCCGTCATGGGCAGCGAGCTCCTGGTTTGGGGGCTCTATGGAGAAGTTCTTCCAATAAAGTAGGTTACCATGGTCTTCGGCGAGAATGGCACCCTGGATCTCCACCATCTACTTGTCATGGGGCACCATGGCACTGGCACGCCACCGTCGCTGAGCTTCCAAGTGGAAGGATGTAACATCCCAAAACTTTAATCCAAGTGATTAAGATCCAAATCACCAAATTTAGGGTTAACAAAAACTTTTTCTCATTTAAAATCTTTAAGCATGCATATGAGTGTTGCATTTAAATAGGAGTTGATTTGAATTGCCATGATTGTTTGTTCTAATGGTTGTAAAATGATTCTAAGATAAATGCCACATCATCTAGATCATTCCCAAGCAAAATCCAAATAAAAAGAAATCAAAAAGAATTCATAAAGGAGAATGGTCATTTTGGCCATTTTAATCAACTAGCCCACTTTGGGTATTCCTAGCACTCAATTTCAAATAGAAAAAAATGTGGATCTTTGCACTCCTTCCTAGTACAAGTGGTAATGTACTAAGGCCCACTTTGTGATCTTCCAGAAACTTTCAAACTCTAAATTTAAAAGACATTTGAAAATGGAATCTAGTTCATATGTATAGATCACCCTATTTCAAAAACCATCCAAATGAATTCCATTGAAAAAATCCTAGCAACCAGAGATGCTTAAGCATGTGATAAACAACTCCACCAAATTTCATTTCAAAATTCCAAACTCGATTTCTTTCGGCCATTTTGGCAAACACTTGGAGTGCACAGATCAGATGAAAATCAAAAACACTAGTGTGAGCAGTGTTCTGGCCAAACCTGTCTCCCACATTGCAACCAAAATCTCTCCAGTACACCCCCTACTCCTTTCTAGCCCGGCCAACCACTATGCCCACGACCAAATGGTCATGTACATCAATGCCGAGCACCTTGCGCCCCCTCACCGGCGACAGCATGCCCCTGACGCTGCTAGACTCGCCCACCTTGCCAAACGCGTCGCTCGTGGTCCACCTCGCCCAGCTTGAGGACAGAGTGAGGACAAGTCGGGAACCGCCGCGCCCGGAACGTGTCTGCCATGCCGACGTCGCCCGCAGAGCGCGCCCTGTCCCTGGTCAACCAGACCCCGTCTCGCTCTCGCCGCCTATCTACATGATCACTACCGCCCCAGGAAGCTACTAGACAAGCCCATTTCCCCGATCGTGCCCCGTAGTCGCTGGCCACCACAAAGTTCGCCGTCGACAGAGACATCGTGTGTGCCGCGCCGCTCATGTCTCCAGACCGCAATTCATTGCACGCGCACCGCCATGACGACCGCCAGGGAACCGCCCACCGTCCTAGACCACCGCCCAAGCCTCTAGCCCATTGTGCCGTCATCACCAGTGAGCACCGCCCATGCCTCACTGTCACCTCGCCGCGCCTATATAAGGAAGCCACCCCAGCACCATTTCCTCACACCACTCTCATCCACTCCCCCTCAGAGAACTCCCAGAGCCCCACTAGGGCAAGCCGCAGCCCGTAGCGCTGGAATTTCGCCGGAGTCTGCCGCGGAAGGAGGAGAAGGGCGCCAGTGATCCAGGCCATCTCCCGGGACGCTGCCGGTACCAGGAGAACCGCCGTCGTCGTCTTGTCCATTTGCCCGCCTCGCCGCCCTCGCTGGAGCCCCGGTACGTCCCTACTGCACCCTCACCGACCATGCTAGGGTTCGTACCCGTCGAGAACTCTTCCGGCGAGGATGATAGATGTGAGCCGTTGATCCAGGATCTAATCCTGTGGCCACCGTTCGCCCATACCGATTCGGCAACCCTTGTCCCACGACAGGTGGGGCCCTCACTTAAAACCAGCACGGCGCTGTGTGGAGCAAACTGGGCTGGCCCATTTATTTCCCGCGCGACCCGTTTAATTCAAATAACTCTTTTTCATTTTAGACTTAGACCTAGTTCTGTCCCTTAGTTTAAAAATCAATTCAGAGAGTTTTACAAATCCAAATTGAGTGATTACAATTTCGTGGGAAAGCTAATGAAAATCGCTATCTAAGCCCGTTGGATTCAGATCATTTAGAGTTATAGATCTCTCCTAGATAAAATAACTAGACAGAAGCTTTTACACATTCAAACATTTTTACAAAATCAACCATAATAGCTTTTGAGTTGATTCCAACTCTCAAAAATCACATTTAACCATACCTATCTGAATATGTAATAATATTAAGGTTTTCATGTAGTGACTTTAGACTAGTACCAAAATAATGCTATATAGGCATTTCTAGTCACTTTAAATCATTAAATATTAAACTTAAACCTATTAAAATGTGATCCAACATTTAAATCACATTCCCATGCATTAGAATATATGGTGATGACATGTGTCCACATGATCCCATAATTTAATGGGAGAATATTAAATCTTAGTTAATTTCAATGAGTAGAAATTACTTTTCTCAAATAAAATAAATGAAACTAGTTCATTAAACCTTGTGATGTTTGTGATGATACTAGATCATCAAATGTGTGCCTTAGTGTGCTAAGTAGACTAGTTAAGTATTGTTTGGTGATTGTGTATTCCATATGTATTTATAGACGATGGTACCGACCAAGTCTACGAGGAGGAGGAGTTCTACCAAGAGGAGGAGGAAGAGAATTTCAACCACTTCACCAACCAAGGCAAGCTATTATTGGAAATCTAACCCTTGCAAGCTAGATAACCTAAGAAAAGGCATTAGGCATGCTTTGGTTATATCATTTTGACTTATACCTACTCCAAGTTTTACATACAAACTTTACTTCCTTTTACTTTACCAAAGTCCTTTACTTGTTTATAGATAGCATAAAGAGTATAAAACTTGACCTATCTAGTTAGACTTAGATGTCATTCTATGGCATGAGATTGATATTAGCATCCCACCTTAGTGAACACTCTTAACTTAGTAGTTTAGAGCTAAACCAAAACCTGATCACTTTAGATGGGAATACTTGGTGAAAATGACTTATGAAAACCTTGGAATGATGAGTCATTATATTGAGATGTTTTGACATGTGTTGGGAAACACAAATGGTTAATGATGATGAAAATGTTGAGGCATGAGCCTTAACCCTTTTATAAAAACTGATGGTTGGGTTCGGATGCGATACCATTCCAATTTTACCGTACAACCACAATACCTGAATTGGGTAAGGCTTAGCCGGAAGTTTATATGCATTAGTATTAGTTCCCTCGCGGGAGAGGTTTGAGCTGAGGCTACCTCTCAATGTTGTCCACCCATGCAGTGCCCAGGATGACAGATGGTTATGGCTGGGAGGCCAAGCTCATAGGAGAGGTGCTTATACTAGAGTGTGTAAAGGAAAGGTTATGTTTGATTATCTGCATACTAAGTATGATGATTCAGGGTTATCCCTGATAGATGTATCAAATTTTGTGGTGACAGTGTACCAGCTCTACAGAGTGTGAAACTATTTGAATAGCCGCGTCCGCAGTTATGGACAGTCGGAGTGGCCATATTGTTCCGTTGTCAGATGTTTTCAATATGACTTATGAAATGAAATGTGACATGAGTTGACCACAACAGAGTTGTGACTATGACAACTAAGTTCCCACTTAGGTGATTTCAAACTTTATTTTATCTTTCTTTGTTTCTGAACTTAGCTTAGGTTTCAGACTTAGCTTTACAAATAAACTTAGAACTTAGCATTCCTACTAGAACTATCTTATTTGTTAGTGATAGTTTGCGAGTACTTAAAGAGTACTCATGGCTTTGTCCCTGGCTACTCCTATGGCCAGACTATGAGGAGAACTACCCTAAAGGAGGACAGCGGGATGGCTACGACAACTAGGATCATCTCCCATCGTCAACATTGCCTGTGACACTGAAGATGGACCCTACCTCTATGTTATTTATTCCGCTACTTGTTTGTATTAAGAATGGATCATGAGATCCTTTGTTTGTGTAAGACCTTATTATGGTTTGTAATGGATGATGTACTATGATATCCAATCTGTTATGTCTTGCAGAAATGGTAATCCTGGGATTGCGATGTATGGCATAATAGGCATCTGGGATTAAAAATCCGGGTGTTGACAAGTTGGTATCAGAGCCATCCTGACCATAGGAGACCCTAGTTAGAATGGACGTCCGAAACAAAAACTTAGTTTCAAAACCAAAGTGAGTATTTGTGAAAATCTATTTCCTCTCTTACCCTTGGGAATTCTTTCTCTCAAAAAAAATCATGTTCCTCCAAATTCTTACATTAATACATAAAACTTTGACACACTTGATAACTTCACTAACTTTTTCATCCTAAATTCTTATAGATGGAAGTTCGGTACAACAAGTTCTACCAGTTGGGCAACGGAGGCCAACTAATCTTCGAGAGGGATCTTGATTCACGATATGAGTACTTGGAGTGTCCTCATCCAGAATTTCTTGGAGCTCAACTCCCAGGTCCACCTGGAGGAGATTTACAATGGCTAGTAGTTGCTGATCTTTGAGGCAAGTTAGAAGCACCAATGTATGAGAGGATTCAGTTCTCCGTGAACGAGAACAACTGGCTAGATGGATTAGCTAGGGCAATGCATGAAGCTCTCGCATGTCTTTGCACCCAGAGTGTCAACCTAATCCAAGGAACCCGCTTTGTTTACTATGCAAGGCGTGATTCTATGGGAATGCCGCTAGAGATGCCAAGTCACCCAATATTAAAGCGTCAGTGGAGAATCTCGACTTCCTATTGTATGACAGACAGAAGGAGTTGGACAATGCTAGAGAGTTCGCCAACCACAACCTCGCCATTGCCGTCCAGGAGGCCCAGACTTTCTCACTTCTAGTCAAGGATCGTCAGTCTCTTCGCCGTCAATGTGCAAAGAAGGATCGCACCATTGACCGTCTCCGCAAGAAGGTAGACGACCTCAAGAAGACCATCAAGGAGCAAGAAGCTCAGCTTGCAGCAAAAGAAGAAGAAGAGGAGGGTGAAGATATCCAAGGGGATATTGACTCCTACCTCACAATGATGATGACTATCTGGAGGATGATGCCATGGACTTCTACACCAATGATGATGACTCTGACTTCATCGATGATGAGTAGATGCACTAGGGCACTATCATAGGAGTGATGAGTATCGGTCCCACTGTATCGTAGCTTACAGAATGGTTCTTAAAACCATCTATTTTCCTTTTGTTGTGGTGTGTGTGTGATTGTATCATGTGCTTTGCTTGAATGAATGAAAAGAAGTTAGTTGCAAAACCTGAGTCAAACTCAAAGTTCTAAGCTTTGAAATCAAAACCATAAACCATAGAACTTTCCCTCTTACCCATTTATCTACCTCAATCTTCAGATGACTCATGGAAACCAAGGAGGGAGAAGCTCATCGGAAGACCCAATGCTGCAGATTCTGCAGACTCTCATTGCAGACCGTGAAGCTAGTAGGGCAGAGCGCCAAGCAAATCTAGCCACCCTGCAGCAGATTGCCCAGATGGCTCACAACAACCAGAACCATGGAAATTAGGATCATCATGGATCCAAACTCAAAAACTTCCAGAATACCAATCCCCCAATCTTTAGCCAGTCTGAAGACCCACTGGATGTTGATGACTGGTTGCAGACAATGGAGAACAACTTAGAAGTCGTTGGAGTGGATGCCAACGAGAAAGTTATTTTTGCCACCCACTATTTGGCAGGAGATGCAAGAGCATGGTGGAACAGCACCCGCACAATGAACCATGGTCAAGTGATGACATGGGAAGCCTTCAAAGTCAAGTTCAGTCGCACCCACGTGCCGCAGGGTCTAGTCACCCGAATGAGAGATGAATTTAGAGAGTTGAAGCAAGGCAGAATGACTGTAGTGGAGTATCGTGATAGATTCTTGTCCCTTGCCAGGTATACACCTGATGAGATCAACACGTAGGCCAAGAAGAAGGAGAGATTCCTGAATGGACTACATGATGAGATGCAGACTGTCCTCGTCAACATCCATTTCGAGGATCTCGAAGAGCTAGTCGACTCTACCATTCAGATGGAAGGGAAGATTAATCAAGCAAATTGACAACCACAAACGTCGGATGATGCACCAAGCTGGATCTAGTAGCCACCAGAAGTACCGACCCAACCCGTCTGTCGGATATGCACCACGGAACAATTGACCCCCAATATCTCGCCCAAGCTACCCCAACCATAGCAGAGGGAATGTGAAGTCCGGAGGAAACAGCAATCACCTCGGCAACTCTAGCAATTTCAACCGTGCACCTCCCAAGAACAACAACAACAACAACACCGCACCCAGAGCTGGAAGCAATGATGTGCTCGTGGCAGCGAAAGACAAGTCTCAGATTACTTGTTTCGAGTGTGGAGTGAAGGGTCACTATTCCAATGAGTGCCCCAAGAAGATTGCCGCCACTGCCAATGTGAATGCCCTAGCTCAACAGCAGCGTCGTGTTCAACCAGGAAGAAGATTCGCCCAAGGGAACCCTCACAACCGCAACAGCCTTCTTTTCCACATGAACGTTGAGGAAGCCCAAGAAGCGCCAGATGTAGTGCTGGGTATGTTTTCTGTCAACTCAGTTTTAGCAAGAGTGTTGTTTGATTCTGGAGCATCGCACTCATTTTTTACCGAAGAATTTGCATGCACTAGTAAGATTCACCCAACCAACTTGAAGCATGTCATGATAGCTCAAATCCCTGGTTCAACTACAAAAGCTAGAAAAATTTGCAAAGTTGTACCTATCAGAATACATGGTATAGATTTTTATGCCAACCTAATAGTACTTGGAACCAAAGGTTTGGAAGTAGTACTAGGAATGGATTTGATGTCAAAGCATAAAGGATTGATTTAGTGTGCCAAGAAAGCCATCACCATGACCAGTAGCTCTGGAGTCTCAGTAGAGCATATATCTAAAACCTTGCCCCGCCAATTCAAGTGCAATAAGAGTCTAGCCCTACCCACCATAGACCAAATCAAAGGAGTCTGTGAATACCCCGACGTATGCCCAGATGAATTGTCAGGTATACCCCTGGATAGGGATATTGAGTTCATTATCGAACTAATCCCTGGAACCGGACCCATTGCCCAGAGACCCTATAGCATGAACCCCTCAGAGTTAGTGGAATTGAAGAAGCAGTTGGATTCTATGTTGGGAACAGGCTTGATTCAACCAAGCGCATTGCCATGGAGATCGCTACTGTTATTCGTCGACAAGAAAGATGGAGGCAACCGTTTGTGCACAGATTACAGGAAGCTGAATGACGTCACAATCAAGAACAAGTACCCTTTGCCAAAGATAGAGGATCTATTTGATCAGTTGACTGGTGCCAATGTGTTCTCCAAGATTGATCTTAGGACTGGTTATCACCAACTTAAGATTCGTGCAACGGATATTCCAAAGACCGCCTTTACTACTCGTTATGGATTATACGAGTATACGGTCATGTCTTTTTGATTAACCAATGCCCCTACTTATTTCATGAATCTCATGAATAAGATCTTTATGAATTTTCTAGATAAGTTTGTCATTGTGTTCATCAACGATATACTTATCTACTCCAAGTCACAAGAAGAGCAGGAGCAACATCTGAGAATCATTCTTGAAACCCTTAGAGAGCATCGGTTGTATGCCAAGTTCAGCAAATGTGAGTTTTGGCTAAAAGAAGTAGGATTCCTAGGACATTGTGTCTGCCAGAGGAGTCGCTGTTGATCCCGCCAAGATCTAGGATGTCGAAGAATGGGAAGCCCCAACCACTCCAACCCAAGTCTGTGCATTTCTCGAATTAGCGGGGTATTACCACAAGTTCATAGAAGGATTTTCGAGCATCGCCAGGCCCATGACTCAATTGTTGAAGAAGGACAAGAAGTTTGAATGGACCGACAAATGTGAAGAAAGTTTTCAAGACCTAGAGAAGAGATTGATTTCAGCCCCAATATTGATCATGTCATATATCAAGAAGCCGTTTGAGGTGTATTGTGATGCATCCAAGATTGGTCTCGGATGTGTATTGATGCAAGAAGGAAAAGTCATCGCATATCTATCTCGACAACTAAAGCAGCATGAGCAAAACTACCCTGCCCATGATCTTGAGTTAGCAACCGTAGTTTTGGCATTGAACACATGGCGTCATTACCTTATGGGTAATCGCTGTGAGATTTACTCACATCACACAATCTTGAAGTATATTTTCACTCAGAAGGAGCTGAATATGAGGCAAAGGAGATGGATAGAGTTAATCAAGGATTATGACCTTGACATTCACTATCACCCCGGCAAAGCCAATGTGGTAGCGGATGCTCTTAGCAGATTGCCGTGTAGATTAAACAACATGATCAAGGAGAAGCAACCAAGTTTGTATCAGGAGTTGTAGCAGTTTAGAACTGAGCTAGTTAGCAAAGGATTTTTAGCTAGCATTGAACTTCAACCCACTTTGATTAGCCAAATCAAGGAAGCCCAGAAGGGAAATGAAAGTATCGACGGAATCAAACATCGTATTGGTACAGGAAACGTACCTGGATTCATCAAAGACGAAGAAGGAGTTATGTGGTACAAAGGACGTATCTGTGTGCCAGCAGATTCAGAACTGAAGCAAGTTATCAT
Organism: Avena eriantha; assembly: GCA_910589775.1. NCBI lineage: Eukaryota > Viridiplantae > Streptophyta > Magnoliopsida > Poales > Poaceae > Avena > Avena eriantha. Next base: position 479,702,825 of record OU342742.1, on the reverse strand, counting down.
GCAAGAAGCTCATGATACTCTTTATTCTATCCACCCCGGAGGAACAAAGATGTATCAGGATTTGAAAGAGCAATTTTGGTGGCACAAGATGAAGAGACAAATCGGAAGCTACATCGACAAGTGTGATATCTGTTAGAGAGTTCAGGCGGAACATCAGAGACCCGTAGGACTGTTGCAACCATTGTAGATTTCGGAATGGAAATGGGATTCCATCGGAATGGACTTTATCACCGGTTTTCCTACTTCTAGTAGGGGAAATGACTCAATCTGGGTCATCGTTGATAGACTATCCAAGGTAGCTCATTTTATACCTGTCAAGACAACCTACCAGAGTTCGAAGCTAGCAGAGTTGTACATTGCTAGAATCGTCAGTTTGCATGGAACCCCCAAGACCATAGTGTCAGATCGAGGAACCCAATTTACCTCGAGATTTTGGCAGAAAGTCCAAGAAGGATTAGGAACCAAGTTGAATTTCACCACAGCTTATCAGCCGCAAACCGATGGACAGACGGAAAGAGTCAACCAAATCCTAGAGGATATGTTGAGAGCTTGTGTGTTAGAGTATGCACCAAAATGGGAAGATTGCTGCCTTTTGAAAAATTCTCATACAACAACAGTTATCAAGCCAGTTTGCAAATGGCACCATTTGAGTTCCTATACGGAAGAAAGTGTCGTACCCCTTTGAATTGGTCGCAAGTAGGAGAGAGTCAGATTTTTGGACCTGACATTCTCCGAGAAGCCGAATAGAAGGTTCACAAAGTCCGTGAGCACCTCAAGACCGCCCAATCCAGACAGAAGAGTTATGCTAACAAGAGAAGGAGATACCTGACTTTCAATGTCAGAGATTTTTTATATCTCAAGGTTTTGCCATTAAACGGAACCCAACGTTTTAGTCTGAAAGGAAAGTTAGCCCCTAGATATATCGGACCCTTCAAGATTCTGAATCACCGAGGAGAAGTATCATATCAACTGGAACTGTCAGAAGAGATGTCTGCCATCCACAATGTGTTCCATATCTTGTTACTTCGCAAATGCCTAGAAGTGCCGGAGAAGACCGAAGTTTTCAAGAACATTGATCACCGAGCTGTTGATATCAACAAGGATCTGACGTATCATGAAGTGCCCATCCGTATCTTGGAGGAAGCCTACAGAACCACCAGGACCCAGAGTATCAAATTTCTCAAGATCCAATGGAGCAACCATACCGAAGAAGAAGCCACTTGGGAGCGAGAAGATTACATTAGGACTGAGTTCCCAGATCTCTTTAGTTCCTAGTTTTTCTTTCTTAAACCTCGGGATGAGATTTTGTTTAAGGGGGAAGGTTTGTAACATCCCAACACTTTAATCCAAGTGATTAAGATCCAAATCACCCAATTTAGGGTTAACAAAAACTTTTTCTCATTTAAAATCTTTAAGCATGCATATGAGTGTTGCGTTTAAATAGGAGTTGATTTGAATTTCCATTATTGTTTGTTCTAATGGTTGTAAAATGATTCTAAGATGAATGCCACATCATCTAGATCATTCCCAAGCAAAATCCAAAGAAAAAGAAATAAAAAATAATTAATAAAGGAGAATGGTCATTTTGGCCATTTTAATAAATTAGCCCACTTTGGGTATTCCTAGCACTCAATTTCAAACAGAAACAAATGTGGATCTTTGCACCCCTTGCTAGTACAAGTAGTAATGTACCAAGGCCCACTTTGTGACCTTCCAGAAACTTTCAAACTCTAAATTTAAAAGACATTTGAAAATGGAATCTAGTTCATATGTATAGATCACCCTATTTCAAAAACCATCCAAATGAATTCCATTAAACAAATCCTAGCAACCAGAGATGCTTAAGAATGTGATATAAAACTCCACCAAATTTCATTTCAAAATTCCAAACTTGATTTCTTTTGGCCATTTTGTCAAACATTTGGAGTGCACAGATCAGATGAAAATCAAAAACACTAGTGTGAGCAGTGTTCTGGCCAAACCTGTCTCCCACATTGCAACCAAAATCTCTCTAGTGCACCCCTACTCCTTTCTAGCCCGGCCAACCACTGTGCCCACGACCAAATGGTCATGGACATCAATGCCGAGCACCTTACGCCGCCTCACCGGCGACAGCGTGCCCTTGACGCCACCAGCCTCGTCCACCTTGCCAAACGTGTTGCTCGTGGTCCACCTCCCCCTCCAGGCCAGCCCCAGCTCGAGGACAGAGCGAGCAGAAGCCGAGAGCCGCCGCGCCCGGAACGTGTCTGCCATGGTGATGCCGCTCACAGAGTGCGCACGGTCCCTGCTCAACCAGACCGCGCCTCGCTCTCTCCACCCACCTACATGATCACCACCGCCCCAGGAAGCTACTAGACACGCCCATTTCCCCAACCGTGCCCTGTAGTCGCCGGCCACCGCAAAGTTCGCCGTCGACAGAGACATCGTGCTCGTCGTGCCGCTCACGTCTCCCGACCGTAATTCACTGCACACGCACCACCATGACGACCGCCAGGGAACCGCCCACCATCCTAGCCCACCGCCCAAGCCTCTAGCCCGTTGTGCCGTCGTCACTGGCGAGCACCGCCCATGCCTCATTGTCGCCTCGCCGCGCCTATATAAGGAAGCCATCCCAGCACTGTTTCCTCATACCACTCTCATCCACTCCCCCTCGGAGCACTCCTAGAGCCCCACCAGAGCAAGCCGCATCCCGTAGTGCCAGAATTTTGCTGGAGTCTGCCGCGGAAGGAGGAGAAGGGCGCTAGTGATCCACGCCATTTCCCGGGACGCCGCCGGTACTAGGAGAACCGCCGTCATCGTCTCGTTCGTTTGCCCACCTCGACACACTCGCTGGAGCCCCGGTACGTCCCCACTGCACCCTCACCGACCATGCTAGGGTTCATCCCCATCGAGAACTGTTCCGGCGAGGACGATAGATGTCAGCCGTTGATCTAGGATCTAAGCTTGCGGCCACCGTTCGCCCATACCGATTCGGCAACCCCGGTCCCACTTACAAGTGGGGCCCTCACTTAAAACTAGCCCGGGCGCTGTGTGGAGTAAATTGGGCCGGCCCATTTAATTCCCGCGCGACCCGTTTAATTCAAATAACTCTTTTTCTTGTTAGACTTAGACCTAGTTCTGTCCCATAGTTTAAAAATCAATTCAGAGAGTTTTACAAATCCAAATTGAGTGATTACAATTTTGTGGGAAAGCTAATGAAAATCTCTATCGAAGCCTGTTGGACTTAAATCATTTAGAGTTATAGATCTCTCCTAGCTAAAATAGCAAGACAGAAGATTTTGCACATTCAAACATTTTTATAAAATCAACCGTAATAGCTTTTGAGTTGATTCCAACTCTAAAAAATCACATTTAACCATACCTATCTGAATAGTTAATAATATTAAGGTTTGCATGCAGTGACTTTGGACTCGTACCAAAATAATGCTATATAGGCATTTCTAGTCACTTTAAATCATTAAATATTAAACTTAAACCTATTAAAATGTGATCCAACATTTAAATCACATTCCCATGCATTAGAATATGTGGTTATGACATGTGTCTACATGATCCCATAATTTAATTGGAGAATATTAAATCTTAGTTAATTTCAATGAGTAGAAATTATTTTCCTCAAATAAAATAAATGAAACTAGTTCATTAAACCTTGTGATGTTTCTGATGATACTAGATCATCAAATGTGTGCCTTAGTGTGCTAAGTAGACTAGTTAAGTATTGTTTTGTGATTGTGTATTCCGTATGTATTTATAGACGATAGTACCGACCAAGTCTACGAGGAGGAGGAGTTCTGCCAAGAGGAGGAGGAAGAGAATCAACCACCGCACCAACCAAGGCAAGCTATTATTGGCAAGCTAACCCTTGCAAGCTAGATAACCTAATCAAAGGCATAGGCATGCTTTGGTTATATCATTTTGACTTATGCCTACTCCAAGTTTTACTTACAAGCTTTACTTCCTTTTACTTTACCAAAGTCCTTTACTTGTTTATAGATAGCATAAAGAGTATAAAACTTGACCTATCTAGTTAGACTTAGATGTCATTCTATGGCATGAGATTGATATTAGCATCCCACCTTAATGAACACTCTTAACTTAGTAGTTTAGAGCTAAACCAAAACCTGATCACTTTAGATGGGAATACTTGGTGAAAATGACTTATGAAAACCTTGGAATGATGAGTCATTATATTGAGATGTTTTGACATGTGTTGGGAAACACAAATGGTTAATGATGATGAAAATGTTGAGGCATGAGCCTTAACCCTTTTATAAAAACTGATGGTTGGGTTCGGATGCGATACCATTCCAATTTTACCGTACAACCACAATACCTGAATTGGGTAAGGCTTAGCCGGAAGTTTATATGCATTAGTATTAGTTCCCTCGTGGGAGAGGTTTGAGTTGAGGCTACCTCTCAATGTTGTCCACCCATGCAGTGCCCAGGATGACAGATGGTTATGGCTGGGAGGCCAACCTCATAGGAGAGGTGCTTATACTAGAATGTGTAAAGGAAAGGTTATGTTTGATTATCTGCATACTAAGTATGATGATTCAGGGTTATCCCTGATAGATGTATCGAATTTTGTGGTGAAAGTGTACCACCTCTACAGAGTGTGAAACTATTTGAATAGCCGCATCCGCGGTTATGGACAGTCGGAGTGGCCATATTGTTCCGTTGTCAGATGTTTTCAATATGACTTATGAAATGAAATGTGACATGACTTGACCACAACAGAGCATTCCTACTAGAACTATCTTACTTGTTAGTGATAGTTTGCGAGTACTTAAAGAGTACTCATGGCTTTCTCCCTGGCTACTCCTATGGCCAGACTATGAGGAGGACTACCCTGAAGGAGGACAGCAGGATGTCTATGACAACTAGGATCATCTCCCATCGTCAGCATTGCCTGTGACACTAAAGATGGACCCTACCGCTATGCTATTTATTCCGCTACTTGTTTGTATTAAGACTAGATCATGAGATCCTTTGTTTGTGTAAGACCTTATTATGGTTTGTAATGGATGATGTACTATGATATCCAATCTGTCATGTCTCGCAGAAATGGTAATCCTGGGATTGCGATGTATGGCATAACAAGCATCTGGGATTAAAAATCCGGGTGTTGACAAATTGGTATCAGAGCCATCCTGACCATAGGAGACCCTAGTTAGAATGGACGTCTGAAACAAAAACTTAGTTTCAAAACCAAAGTGAGTATTTGTGAAAATCTATTTCCTCTCTTACCCTTGGGAATTCTTTCTCTCAAAAAAATTCATGTTCCTGCAAATTCTTACATTAATACATAAAACTTTGACACACTTGATCACTTCACTAACTTTCTCATCCTAAATTCTTATAGATGGAACTTTGGTACAGCAAGTTCTACCAGTTGGGCAACGGAGGCTAACTTATCTTCGAGAGGTATCTTGATTCACTGTCTGAGTACTTGGAGCGTCCTCATCCAGAATTTCTTGGAGCTCAACTCCCAGGTCCACCAGGAGGAGATTTACAATGGCTAGTAGTTGTTGATCTTCGAGGCAAGTTAGAAGCACCAATGTCTGAGAGGATTCAGTTCTCCGTGAGCGAGAACAACTGGCTAGATGGATTAGCCAGGTCAATGCCTACGAACATGAACCACAACGAGGATAACCAAGTTATTAGCAACTCGTTGTAAATCATATATTGACTATAGTAGGAGAGACACACACCCGCCAGCCACTTATGCAAAACTAGTTGCATGTCAGTGGTGGAACCGGTCTCATGTACGATGACATGTAAGGTTGGTTTGGGCCGCTTCATCCCACTATGCCACCAATATCCAAAATACATGGAAGATGCAATAACATAATCATCATCGCCCACATATAAACATACGTGTACTACCCGTGCAAAGCACCTACGCATAGATCAGGCTCTGATACCACTGTTGGTTTCGCAGCATAGAAAACAAACAAAATCCTACGATTGGAACTATACGCCAAGATCTATCTACTAGATACAAGCAACGGGTGGATATACATCCATAGAGAACTTACCCTCGAAGACAACAAAGCTTTGTTAACAAGTTGGAACTCATAGATGATGTAGTCGTACACTTACTGATCTCAAGATCGTGATGAAGTCCAGCAGGTGCGGCTCCAGCACGTCCTTCAGATCTAGCTCCAGCAAGTCCAGCACCACCAAGTCCAGCACCGCAAAGCAGCGGTGCATCCGTGATCGCACACACCTCCGGTACCCTGACAACCTCCGTCCCTCGCTCTAGCAAAGCAGCGGAAGCAGCAACTCCTTTCCAGATAAAGCCACCGGGAACATGTATCTCGCTAATCCGAGACCATGGGGGAAGAATACTAGAGGGGGAGAGAGATCCTTCATGAGGAGGTGTGTGGAAGAAGGGGTGTGAGGGGGCTTTTTATAGGAGGAGGGGAGGGTACCCCTCCCCATGTCCGGCACCTCAAGGGGTGACCCTTCACCTCCTCATTCATGTGGTGGTAACTCCCTCCACATAAATTTGCCCCTTCACATTCTCTTTTAAAGTCTCCACTTTAAATGCATTAAATTTCTCCAAATTTAATGCTCTCTCATTTAATAAAACTCTTTTATTAATTTTATTCAGAATTTTGTTAATTACTTTAATTAACAAACATTCACATGAAACCCCCTGCAACATTTCAATATTACATGCAGAACCAATTTCAGCAATTTCACCCGAAACAGTTTTGGTGTCTATTGAAATAATTCCAGCGCTTTCTTAAATCTTTATCTGAAACATATTTGCTCCAAATGGTGTCGGTATCCCTTAAGTGTGTCACCCTACGGTTCACAAATAATGCAGACATGATCGAGACCCCTCTCAGATCAATAATCAGAAGCGGGACCTGGAGATCCATACTGACTCCTACACATTCAATGATGACTTTTGTGATCGTGAGAACCTTTAACACTAGTAACTAAATCCCTTTGTCTCGCGATATATTACATGTCCAAGATTCGATCATCAGTATCTCCATACCTAGTTTGATCTTGTTATCGACATGCACTCTTTTCTCGTTCCCGTGATATAACATTCTAGTGATCACATCACTTGCTTGCAAGCTATCTTAATGTGATATCATCGAGAGGGCCCAGAGTATATATATCCGTCATCGGGATGGACAAATCCCACTCTTGATCCATGAGCCTCAACATAACACCTTTGTAGTACTGAACCCACCTTTATAGTAACCCTGTTACGGTGTGACGTTTGATGTTATCAAGATATTCTTCTGGTGTCAGCAATTAACATGATCTCATGGTCTAAGGATTAAGATTACTTCGTATGATGTTATAGCAATATAAACATAATGACTTTGATCGTAATGCTATACTTCGGATGAATGTTCATCACATCATTCCACAAATGTTGTGACCTTGTTATTAACAACATCCAATGTCCATGATCAGGAAACCTTGATCATCTTGTTAATCAACGAGCTAGTTTATATGAGAGGCATTACTAGGAACTTTGTATTTTGTTTATTAAACACACATGTATTAACGTTTCCAATTAATACAATTATAGCATGCAAAATAAACATTTATCATCAACATGGAATAAGATAGTAACCACTTTATTATTGCCTCTCGGGCATATTCCCTTCAGTCTCCCACTTGCACTAGAGTCAATAATCTAGTTTGAAAAACTTTGCATATTGAACACATATGGATTTATGGTGTTGCATATACGCGATTGCTAGTGGTTAACATAATCTCCGGATTTGACAGTTTCAGGTCCGTGTGTATTTGCATGTCTTTGCGTCTCTACGCATCACTCATTTTCAAATGAGATGGCATTGTATAAATTTGGTCCTTTGGTGTAAGATCTCACCATAATAAGGTAAGATCCCTGTGATTTCAGTGCTAGTCCCTAGATCGAAATGCTAGCACCCACAGTTTAAGATGAAGTACACAGAAACAAAGGTCATAATTACATCGCATATCCAGGAATATAATGGTTATTACAACTCACTTAGCCCAAAGCCAAGACACAAGTTCAAAATACATAGCATAATAATAATAGAGTCTTTAGTCTTCATGTGCCACAGGCAAGCATGTCGAGTGTAGACCCGCAACCCTACTCATCATCAGAGTATCCTGCAACATAATAAGTTACAGCCACAAGGGTCAGTACATTTGGAATTGTATTGGCAAGTGATACCATAGATACTTAGTATAATCCAACAACTACATGAATATATGGTTAAGTGGGGTTATGGTTGGCTATGCTAAAAGCTAGTTTTACTTATATTTTTTGAAGAGTAAGTTTTCTCATTCAAACACTAAGGTACCAATGATAGACATCACTGAACCTCTACCCATGTTCACCCACAAGTTTTAACTTAGAGAAATTTGGATGAGGAGATTATTGAACTGCTTCACTGTCTTGAGGCTCAGAAGTTGTCCATAACCGGGGACACGGCTAAGTACTTAGTTTTACCCTCTCGAGAGGTGGTGCACTTTCCCCACAAGACTCGACATGCATCGAGACAAGACCTTTCAGAAGCAATCCCTCAGACCACCACGGACGCGTTCCATCCTACCACATCTACCACCTTCTGTCCGTCTGGCTAAGTTCTTGCAACTTAGTTTGTCAAGGCAGAGACCATATGCCATGTGGTTGCACTGGAAGCTTCATGACAAGAATGTCTCCAATCTCTTTGTTCCTGGGTGGCCATCCACAAGTGTGATACACCAGCTGACCATAGACATGGCCCCTGAGTAACCACTCAACATAATCCAAGCAAGTCCCATTCCACCCAGGTGTTTCATTAATAATAGTTGTTTTCTTAGTCAAACAAAATAATATCTTTCCATACTATCTTATGTTTATATTCCACCCACGAATTTTAATAGCATGGCTAAGCAATCTAGCATACGAAGTCTTTCAACTAGGATATACTACCAGGATATAGTCTATAGGGTAGCATAGCATAGTAACATGTAAATAATCCTATCATGCTAAGATCTACCAAAATAACACTAGTGCAATAGTGAAAATAATAGGACATGAGATGAAATATCACTTGCCTTGGTAGCTAGGGGAATAGGTACAATCCTCACAGCAACAAACTTCACAATCCACACAATCTACACAAAGAACAATACAACAACAATAATTCAATCAATAAAACATTACAAAAAATATGAATGCATGCAAAATGCAATGATATGATCAAAACTCTATAATTTACAGAGTCTACAGTACAGAGGGTAAAATACCTCATCTAAATGCATAAGAAATACCCCAAAACAATTTATAGAACAATTTTTATGAGCAAAATACTCCTAAAAAGGTTCTGCCTATAAATCCAATTTTTTAGAGGCAAAAGTGTGAAACAAGGCTTCTATAATAAAGATCTTATTTTTCTTCCATAGACACTAAATTTGCATTTTTCTCAATTGTGGAACAAAAGTTATGGATTTTCTAAGTTTAATACAAAATCTGTCTAATTTCTATTTAAACAGATAATCCTGGGAGACGTGGCGCAATCTAATTGGCCCGTATCGGTTCGGTCGGATCGACCGTTGTGTGCCGTTAGATCCTAAGTGATAACAGACGGATCAGATTAGCCCGTACCGTTTCATCCACGATCTAATCCTAGCCGCAGACACAAGATCTAACGGTCCCTAGCGACCTGGCCGGAGATGGGCGGCGCTGACCGGCTGCGCGCGGCGGCGGAGCATCGGCCGATGAGGTTCCGGCGATTCTACAAGGGCTGGCAGACCGTGGACACATACCAGATGTCGAGGAGGTCATGGCGGTCTCGATGGAGGTCACTACGGTGCGGGGGGTGCTCTGGCTTGGCCTGGATCCCTCGCCGGAGTTGCACAGACGGCGAAGCTCGTGGCTCGGTGTCGGAGATGGCGACCTGGGGCTCGAACCAACCAGTAAAGGGGTCAGCAAGATGCGCAAGGATCTGTGCGACCTAGCAAAGACCAAAAGGGGGCGGCGGGAACCTTAACCTCACCGGAGAAAGCAGTGGACGGCGGCGGCAGAGGAGTTCGCCAGAGCTGGACCGTGTCGTCGTCCTGGTGCAAAAGAAAGCACACGGCCGGGGTTAAAACACGCGCTAGGTCACAGCAAGTATTATAGAGCACAGAGGAGGGCACGGCGTGGCCTGGGCTCACCGGAATTCTCGCCGGAGTGTCTTCGGACGGCGGCGATTTGAGGTGGCAATTGGGGAGCCTGGGGGCTCTCTAGGGGCAGTGTCTGGGGGAATAGGTCGGGGAGAAGGAGGGCATTAAGGAGGGGCCGAAGTGGTGGCAATTTACTCGCAGAAACGCTCACAATCACTCGGCAATGGAAACGGCAGAGGAGGTAGAGGGGGCGCCGGCCGTTCGCATGGAAGACGCTGAGGTGGCGTCGACATGGCGTGGGGCCCGGAGGTCAGCAGGTGGGGGTTAGCTGAGGGAGGGGTGCGAAAAGACAGAGAAGGGAGAGGGAGTCCGGGTGGGCTGCTGGGCCGGATTGGGCCAAAAGGCCAACAACTGCTGCTGTTTAAAATCTTTTCCCTCCTTTTCTTTTTCTTTTTGAATTCTTTTCTAGGTTTTGTTTGAATTTAGCAAAAGTGCTCCAAAAAGTCTCAAAATTTCACCAAATTTTTGGAGGACAAATCTAATGCAAAGTAGTACATGCCATGATGATTTGAATGCTATGGTGAAGATTTTTAAAGAAAAAATTTGGGATGTTACAAATCTAACCCCCTTAAGATGAATCTCGCCCTCGAGATTCGGGTTGGCTAGCAAATAGGTGAGGGTGATCTCTCCGAAGTTCATCCTCTCGCTCCCAGGTTGCTTCTGATTCAGTGTGATGGTTCCATTACACTTTGCAGAATTTGATTGTCTTGGTACGGGTAATTCTTTCTACTGTCTCCAGAATCTTAATAGTTTTCTCTTCATAAGTGAGATCATTCTCTAGCTGAACTTCCTCTAATGGTATAGTGTCTCTCAGTGAAGTTTCTTCCATCTCTGGGTGACACTTTTTCAGCTGACTGACATGGAATACATTATGAACTACTGACAGAGATTCTGGTAATTCTATCTCATATGCCACGTCTCCTTTGTGTCTCAAAATCTTGAAAGGTCCTACATAGCGTGGTGCTAATTTTCCTTTGATTCCAAATCTTTTCACACCACGAAGTGGTGATACCCTGAGATAAGCTCTATCACCAACCTCATAGGTAACCTCTCTACGTTTTGGATTGGCATAGCTCTTTTGCCGAGATTGGGCTACCTTTAGCCTATCCTTTACCATCTTGACTTTCTCTTCAGCCTCCTTGATTAGGTCTGGCCCGAACAAATTTCTTTCTCCTACTCCATTCCACAGCAATGGTGTAGTACACTTCCTTCCATAAAGAAATTCAAACGGAGCCATTTCTATGCTTGATTGATAGTTGTTATTGTAGGAAAACTCTGCGTATGGTAGACTGTCATCCCAACTGGATCCATAATCTAACGCACATGCTCTCAGCATATCTTCTAATATTTGATTGGTCCTTTATGTCTGCCCATCAGTTTGTGGATGAAATGCAGTGCTGAATTCTAACCGAGTTCCTAGTGACTCGTGAAGTTGTCGCCAAAAGTGCGAAGTGAATTGAGTTCCTCTATCGGACACGATACTTTTAGGAACCCCATGCAAACATACAATTCTATTCATGTATATCTTGGCTAGCTTTGCACTTGTATAAGTGGTCTTCACTGGTATGAAATGGGCCACTTTTGTCAAGCGGTCAACGATAACCCATATAGAATCGTATCCAGATTTAGTCCTGGGCAGTCCGGTGATAAAGTCCATACCAATTTTATCCCATTTCCAATCAGGTATTGGCAGTGATTGTAATAATCCTGCCGGCTTCTGATGTTCTGCCATTACACGACTGCACACGTCACACAAGGCAATGTGCTCTGCTATGTCCTTCTATAAATTATTCCACCAAAACCTCTCCTTAACATCCATATACATCTTGGTGTTGCCAGGATGAATTGAATATGGCGAGTTGTGCGCTTCTTGTAAGATCAACTTCCTAAGTTCAAGATCCTGCGGAACACAGATACATTTTTCGTACCATAAGATTCCTTGTTCATCTACATGAAATCCTTTTGCCTTGCCATCACTAACCTTACTTTTGATTTCTTCTATTCTTTGTCCAATTTTTGGGCTTCTTGGATTATGTCCATTAGCGTGGGTTGCACTTCCAAGGATGCAAGGTACCCTTCAGGCACTATCTCAAGTCTCAGCTCTCGAAATTGGGCACACAACTCCTCCGGCAACTCTCCTTTATTGAGGCCATTTACATAAACCTTGCGGCTTAATGCATCGGCCACGACGTTTGCCTTTCCAGGGTGGTATTGCAAACTTAAGTCGTAATCTTTGATAAGTTCTAGCCATCCTCTTTGTCTCATGTTGAGTTCTTTCTGTGTAAAAATGTATTTCAGACTCTTGTGATCAGTGAACATTTCACAACGTTTTCCCATGAGGTAATGCCTCCATGTTTTTAAGGCATGTACAACAGATGCCAACTCTAGATCATGAGTAGGATAGTTCACTTCATGATTTTTGAGTTGCCTTGATGCATAAGCTACAAATTTACCTTCCTACATCAGTACACCTCCTAATCCTTGGTGAGATGCATCACAATATACTTGAAAGTCTTTCTCAAGGTCTGGCAGACATAACACTGGTGCTGACACTAGTCTCTTTTTCAATTCCTGAAAGCTGGTTTCACAAGCTTCTATCCAATTAAACTTCTTCTCCTTCTTTAGCAGATCAGTCATGGCCTTTGCTACCTTAGAGAAATTTTCAATGAACCTCCGGTAGTACCCTGCTAGGCCAAGGAAACTACGGACTTCTTTAACCGATTTAGGAGGTTCCCATTCTGTCACGACTGCCACTTTTGCTGGATCAACAGCTATACCATTTCCAGATACTATGTGCCCAAGAAAACCCACTTCATTCAGCCAGAATTCACATTTGCTGAACTTGGCATAAAGTTTATGTTCCCTGAGTTTCTCTAGAATCAGGCATAAATGTTCTTCATGTTCTTTGTTGCTCTTGGAATATACCAATATATCATCGATGAATACCACTACGAACTTGTCAAGGAATTCCATGAATACCTTATTCATCATGTTCATGAAATAGGCTGGTGCATTAGTCAATCCAAACGGCATCACTGTATATTCATACAACCCATATCTAGTGGTGAATGCAGTCTTGGGTATGTCATGTTCTCTAATCTTTAGTTGGAAGTATCCTGATCGAAGATCAATTTTTGAGAACACACAGGCTCCCTCTAGTTGATCGAAGAGATCATTTATTCTAGGCAGGGGATATTTATTCTTTATGGTCACTTCATTAAGTGAACGATAATCTATGCATAGCCTTTGACTTCGGTCCTTCTTCTCAACAAACAAGACTGGTGCTCCCCAAGATGACGAACTTGGTTGGATAAATCCCTTTTTCAATTGTTCTCCCAGCTGTTTCTTGAGTTCTTTTAACTCGTCCACCAACATTTTATAAGGCCTCTTTGCTATAGGCCCCGTTCCTGGCAGTAGGTCTATCAGAAACTCCACATCCCTATCTGGTGGCATGCTAGGTAATTCTTCGGGGAACACATCTGGGTACTCCTTTACTACTGACACACTGTCTAGGCTAACCCCCGTAAGAGAATTAACCTTGCTCCCCTTGGGTTCAAAGTTAGACTTGAACCTGGTCCTTTTCTTTTCTGGGGTGGTGAGCATAACAGTTCACTTGGCACAATCAATCACCCCTTCATAACGGGTCAACCAGTCCATCCCTAATATAACATCTAATCCTTGGGACTCTAGGATTATTAAACTAACCGGAAACTTGTTCTTTCTAGTTTCTAGGATTATCTGTCGGCACCCAGAATTTACTATCATTTCTCCACCTGGGGAGCTTACTTTAATGGGACATCCAATGGTTTTAGTGGAGAGTTTGTTTTTGATTACAAATGCTTTTGAAATGAATGAATGCGATGCGCCAGTATCAAAAAGGATAAGTGCAGGAAAGGAATTGATCTTGAACTTACCGATCACGGCATCAGATCCTTCTTGAATTTCCTCCACATTGATGTGATTCACATGACCCTTTTGAAATGGGTTTGTCTTAGCCCCATCAGTCTTCTTCTCTGGGCATTCATTAGCATAGTACCCTGTCTTCTTGCACTTGAAACATTCCACCTAACTGATGTCTTCCTTTGCTGGCTGACTATGACGATTCTGACCATTTTGGTTTCCATGGCCATGACCTTTGTGGTTGTTCCTGAACCGACTTTTGTTATGTCCACGATGATTGTTTCCATCATGGTTGTGGTTATTGTTACGATGGTTATTATGATTCCCATTCTTGTGGAATCCTGAACTCCCACTTCCTTCACCATGAGAGCGCTTGTGAGGAGATCCTGGTCCAAACTTATCAAAATGGTGCTTCCTCTTTCTACGCTCCACTTGTTTCATCTTGTTTTCCAGGATGGTAGCTTTATCACACAAGGATTGATAAGTTGGAACATATGCAACAGATAGTTGCATAGAAATTTCATCATTCAGCCCATCTAGAAACTTTTCCTTTCTCTTTGCATCAGTGTCAATATCGTCGGGTGCATAACGTGACAAATTATTGAACTCTTCGATGTATTCAGAAATACTGCGATGGCGTTGCTTGAGGTTATGAAACTCCTTTTTCTTCAACCCCATTATTCCAGAAGAGATGTGAGTGGTGCGAAACCCATCTTCAAACATTGCCCAAGTCACTTCCTCAATAGGGTGAGTAACTTGGAAATTGTCCCACCAAGTAGCTGCATGACCTTCCAACAAGTGTGCTGCAAATCTGAACTTTTCTGCATCCGTGCATCCAACCGTGACTAGGTCCTTATTCACAGAACGTAGCCAATCATTTGCTACCATGGGGTCAATGGTACCCGAGAACTTAGCAGGTCTCAGCCTTAGAAATCTGGTCAACATATCCAGAGGTGGTGGATTGTTCTGGTTGTTGTTATTCTTATTATTGTTGTTCTGATTCTGGTTTGCCATGAATTGAGTCATCATTTGCATCAATTGTGTCTGTGCAGCCATCATCTGCTGCATTCCATTGCCATTGTCATTGTTATCCTCGTTGTTGCGTCGGGGGGCATCTGTGGGTTTAATAAGGGTAAGTAATGATAGATAACCCAAATAAAAACAACAATCAGACAAACAAGCACATGCAAGTTCAACATCACAGCAATGACAGAGTTTGCGAAAATAAACATACTAGCATAGTCACCCACAAGTTGGTATGACCTATGCAACTCAATAATAATAAAATGATAGATAGATGGAATAGTATCACTACTCCTCCATGTCAACTTCCTCCTCCACTAGTGCAAGTCCTGCTGCTGCGAATCCTGCCTTGTATTCCTCTAGGCTTGTAGTCAAAGCATCGATCTTTGTCTGTAATTCTCTCTTCTGTGTGCGTAGCCTCTCTATCACCTCGTGATCTGCTTCCAGCTCAAAGTCCTCAAGCTCTAACTCGGTCTCCAAGTCTCTAATCTTCTTGTTCTTCTCCTGAACTCTCTTCTCTTGGCTCTTGAATTTCTTCTCTTGGTCTTCAAACTTCTTCTCCATTTCCTTGATTCGATTTTCCTGTTCTAGGAAGGCCTTGTCCTTCTCCTTAAGTTGGACTCGTAGTTCATCGTTACTAAGCATCACATTCGTCCTATCAGTATCAAGGTGTCTGATAAGGCTCTCTAAGTCTTGGAGGTAGTGACGCACGGGCTTGATAGACTCCTTAGTGGCATCGTCCAACACAATAGGCTCTCCATCCTCATCGCGCCTCCCAAAGAAATGGAAGTAGTGGCTCCTGATCTCAGAAGAGTGACGTCCACATAGGTGTCCCAACAGCTCCTGCATAGCGACGTCGAGGCCCCTTTCCATGTCATCATGGAGTATCTTGAAGGCAATCTCCCCTGTTTGGGGCTCTATCTCACGTCCTGGCTGGGTAACTCTGAATCCCCATAAGTCCTTCCTCTGAAATTTCCTCAGCTGAAGTCCCTGAATGGTAGGGATTGGAAGAGCGAGCACTTGGACTAGTTCCAACATACGAGTCCCAAAGCGAGTCCCCTTGAAATCCTCGGCCGTGCTGTAGACAAAATTCAGCATCTTTTGCATAGCATGGAGAAAATTAGTAACATACAATAGAGAAAGTAAACACAAGTCACAAAATAAAAATCAACCAACTGAACATTCCAAGTAGCAATACATTATTCAACTCAAGTACTCAAGGTTCCAGACATAACTTATTTTTGCCATACCACATAGGTTGGTATGATCAAAATATTAACGTGATAAAACGCCAAGGTGGTGGTCCAACTAATATCTCACTCCTTCTTAACCAAGGTGGCAATCTGGGCATCCTTGGCAGCAATCTGCTTGTCTTGGTCACATAGCTCCAAAGCTAGACCTATGATATCCTTACTTAGGTGTTTCACAGTGGCTTTTGAGTCTTGAACAAGACGCTTCTCCTCCTTGAGATCCTCCTGAGTATTGAGCATTCTATACTTGAGTCTCTCCCCAAGTTCCTCAATAGCTTTCCATGCAGCATTCCTTGCAGAGTCAAAGAATGACGTGTGCATTTCATAGTTGGCGAACATACAGAATCCCGTACTCTTGGGATCATCTTCCTTGTTCTTGTACAAATGGAGTTGCACCCACCAATACTCTTGTCCTTCACCTATCATAGGAAATCCCGTGTACACGGCTTCACCATTCATTCCCAAGCCGAGCATGAGGTTCTTGAGTGCATTGGGAAATTCTGTCTCACACTCCAAGGTCATAGTCATCAGTGGTCCCTTCTTGACAGATTCATTGATGGTGGACATCTACAAAAATAGATGAGAAGGATGATTAGGGAAAGCTTTACGAGATGAAAAGACAAGTGTAAGGTTGGAATATAGAGTTATTTTTCCTAAGGGTTTTCCTTAGTCTAATCCATTCTAGGGTCACGAACCTACAGGCAACATAGTGCTCTCATACCATCTGTAAGATCTCACCATAATAAGGTAAGATCCCTGTGATTTCAGTGCTAGTCCCTGGATCGAAATGCTAGCACCCATAGTTTAAGATGAAGTACACAGAAACAAAGGTCATTATTAAATCGCATATCCAAGAATATAATGGTTCTTACAACTCACTTAGCCCAAGGCTAAGACACAAGTTCACAATACATAGCATAATAATAATAGAGTCTTTAGTCTTCATGTGCCACAAGCAAGCATGTCGAGTGTAGACCCGCAACCCTACTCATCATCAGAGTATCCTGCAACATAATAAGTTATAGACACAAGAGTCAGTACATTTGGAATTGTATTGGCAAGTGATACCATAGATACTTAGTACAATCCAACAACTACATGAATATATGGTTAAGTGGGGTTATGGCTGGCTTTGCTAAAAGCTAGTTTTACTTATAGTTTTTGAAGAGTAAGTTTTCTCATTCAAACTCTAAGGTACCAATGATAGACATCACTGAACCTCTACCCATGTTCACCCACAAGTTTTAACTTAGAGAAATTTGGATGAGGAGATTATTGAACTGCTTCACTGTCTTGAGGCTCAGAAGTTGTCCATAACCGGGGACACGGCTAAGTACTTAGTTTTACCCTCTCGACAGGTGGTGCACTTTCCCCACAAGACTCGACATGCATCGAGACAAGACCTTTCAGAAGCAATCCCTCAGACCACCATGGACGCGTTCCATCCTACCACATCTACCACCTTCTGTCCGTCTGGCTGAGTTCTTGCAACTTAGTTGGTCAAGGCAGAGCCCATATGCCATGTGGCTGCAGTGGAAGCTTCATGACAAGAATGTCTCCAATCTCTTTGTTCCTGGGTGGCCATCCACAAGTGTGATACACCAGCTGACCATAGACATGGCCCCTGAGTAACCACTCAACATAATCCAAGCAAGTCCCATTCCACCCAGGTGTTTCATTAATAATAGTTGTTTTCTTAGTTAAACAAAATAATATCTTTCCATACTATCTTATGTGTATATTCCACCCACGAATTTTAATAGCATGGCTAAGAAATCTAGCATACGAAGTCTTTCAACTAGGAGATACTACCAGGATATAGTCTATAGGGTAGCATAGTATAGTAACATGTAAATAATCCTATCATGCTAAGATCTACCAAAATAACACTAGTGCAATAGTGAAAATAATAGGACATGAGATGAAATATCACTCTCCTTGGTATCTAGGGGAATAGGTACAATCCTCACAGCAACAAACTTCACAATCTACACAATCTACACAAAGAACAATACAACAACAATAGATCAATCCATAAAACATTACAAAAAATATGAATGCATGCAAAATTCAATGATATGATCAAAACTCTATAATTTACAGAGTCTACGGTACATAGGGTAAAATACCTCATCTAAATGCATAAGAAATACCCCAAAACAATTTATAGAACAATTTTTATGAGAAAAATACTCCTAAAAAGGTTCTGCCTATAAATCCAATTTTTCAGAGGCAAAAGTGTGAAACAAGGCGTCTATAATAAAGGTCTTATTTTTCTGAATCCATAGACACTAAATTTGCATTTTTCTGAATTGTGGAACAAAAGTTATGGATTTTCTAAGTTTAATACAAAATCTGTCTAATTTCTATTTAAACAGATAATCCTGGGCGACGTGGCACAATCTAATTGGCCCGTACCGGTTCGGTCGGATCGACCGCTGTGGGCCGTTGGATCCTAAGTGATAACAGACAGATCAGATTAACCCGTACCGTTTCGTCCATGATCTAATCCTAGCCGCAGACACAAGATCTAATGGTCCCTAGCGACCTGGCCGGAGATGGGCGGCGCTGACGGCTGCACGCGGCGGCAGAGCGTCGGCCGATGAGGTTCTGGCGATTCTACAAGGGCTGGGAGACCGTGGACACATACCAGATGTCGAGGAGGTCGTGGCAGTCTCGATGGAGGTCACTGCGGTGCGGGGGGTGCTCTGGCTTGGCCTGGATCCCTCGTCGGAGTTGCGCAGATGGTGGAGCTCGCGGCTCGGTGTCGGAGACGGCGACCTGGGCTCAAACCAACTAGTAAAGGGGTCAGCGAGATGCGCAAGGATCTGCACGACCTAGCAAAGACCAAAAGGGGGTGGCGGGAACCTTAACCTCACCGGAGAAAGCAATGGACGGCGACGACAGAGGAGTTCGCCGGAGCTGGACCGTGTCGTCGTCCTGGTGCAAAAGAAAGCACGCGGTCGGGGTTAAAACACGCGCTAGGTCACGGCAAGTATTACAGAGCAGAGAGGAGGGCACGGCATGGCCTGGGCTCACCGGAATTCTCGCCGGAGTGGCTTCGGACGGCGGCGATTTGAGGTGGCAATTGGGGAGCCTGGGGCTCTCTAGGGGCAGTGTCTGGGGGAATAGGTCGAGGAGAAGGAGGGCATTAAGAAGGGGCCGAAGCGGTGGCGATTTACTCGCAGAAACGCTCGCAATCACTCGGCAATGGAAACGGCAGAGGAGGTGGAGGGGGCGCCGGCCGTTCGCGTGGAAGACGCTGAGGTGGCGTCGATGTGGCGTGGGGCCCGGAGGTCAGTGGGTGGGGGTTAGCTGAGGGAGGGGTGCGAAAAGACATAGAAGGGAGAGGGAGTCCGGGTGGGCTGCTAGGCCGGATTGGGCCAAAAGGCCAAAAGCTGTTGTTTAAAATCTTTTCCCTCCTTTTCTTTTTCTTTTTAAATTCTTTTTCTAGGTTTTTTTTGAATTTAGCAAAAGTGCTCCAAAAAGTCTCAAAATTTCACCAAATTTTGGAGGACAAATCTAATGCAAAGTAATACATGCCATGATGATATGAATGCTATGATGAAGATTTTTAAAGAAAAAAATTGGGATGTTACATTTGGTGAGACCTTTAGTTCGTTCGGGTTAAAATGTGTTGATATTATTGTCATACAATATATCTTCATAGTATTAGCCCACTTTGAACCACACCTAGTTTGATAGCAAACTTCTTAACACAAATGCCCTCCTTTGCTCTATTATAGCAGTCATATACTTAGCCTTTTGTTGTAGTATCGTCACAATGTTTCAACTTTGGAACTTATCCAAATCCATCATGGAACATCCTTTCCATTACATTGTGCCACCCATAGTCTAAACTGAGATAAATTTAATTTGTATCTTGTGACAAAACTAGTATCAATGTAACACTTTACAATGAACTACCTTTAACTATTTGTCACTTATACATGATATATTCTTAGTTCTTCCAAAGCTCATAAGTATATCTTTACTATTGTCCAATGATCATCTTATGAATCATTCTGGTATGTGCCCATAACATTTAGAGCATAGGACATTCTGGATATATATACATATCATGGTATAATCGATCAAAATCTTCATGTGATTTTACTCACCAAGTGTTGAAACACTTGAATCCTGATACAGTCCTTTCCATGCAAAAAGAACCTTTCTTGTTGTTTCCATATCGAACCCTTTCAATATCTCATATATGTATGTCTATCACAACCATATTAGCGCCTCAATCTATCCATATAGATATTGATGCCAAATATTTCGGTTTTGCCCAAGTCTTTCATTGAAATCTTATTTTAATGAAATTCTTAACTTGTGTCAATACAAGATACATCATTTCCAATCAACAATATGTCCTCTACATAATGTATTAGAAATATGTCTCAGCGCTCCCACTTAATTTCTTGCAAATGCAAGCATCTTCATCGTCTCCAATGAATTTAAGCTCTTTTAACGGTTTCATCATGGTGAAGATTCCAACTGAGCTATGCTTACTTCAACTATTGAAGTTTGCATGCCCTTTTAGCACCCTTTGAATTAACAAAAACCCTTCGGACCGTGTCTTGTACACGTCCTAGGTAACCATTCTATTAGAAGAACATTGTTTTGTTTGTTCAACTACCATACATTAAATTATATGTAGTGGTTGCTACATTAATCCGTCAAGACTAAATATCGCTATGAAAGATCAAATCTTGTCATAGTCAACTCCTTGACCATTGTCGTAAACTTCTTTCTGACATGTCGACTATTTCATAGATGTTAAACATCCATGTCTATTTCTTTATAGATCCAAATACGACCGATAGACTTCACGCCTTTCCGGAGGGTCTTCCAAGTTCAGAAACTTGATTTCTCGTGTATGGATACTATCACGGATTCTATGACTTCTCGTCATTTTATGGAGTCAGGGCCTATCATCGCTTCTTTGCATGTAGTCGGTTCATCATTGTCAAAACAATAACGACTTGCTTATCAAATCACACTATTTGATTCTTACTGACCCACACGGTTCAATAGGAACTCTAATCTCCGAGATCACAACCTTTGTAATCACGGGAGCCATGAGCATTGTGGCCGCCACCGGACACTTTCCGGTGTTGCGCTACTTAGCACATATAGCTAAGGTTCAACAACCTTACCAAAGTTCTATTGTCCTCCCACTTAACTTTTCACGAAAAATTCCTTCTCAAGAAACTTGACGTTCCAAGCGACAAACTCTTTTGTCCTCGGTGTTATGGAGGAATTCCCAAAAAAATCTTTGGGATAAACTACAAAGACGTGCTTATCTGACTTTGGTTGTAAACATTTTACTTATGCATAGCATACCAAAATTTAAGAAAAGACAATTCGGTTTTTATCCCAAACCATAACTCATGTGCTGTCATTTCAACGGATCACGATGGTGCTCTTTTCAGTGTAAAAGCGGTAGTCACTAAAGCTTTAATCCTTAAAACATAATGGCAGTTTTATAAATGACACCTTTGATCTTGCCATGTCAAACAAGGTTTGATTTGATCTCTCGAACATACCATACTCCTGTGGTTTATCGGGAAGTGCAAATTCATGGAACAATTCCTGAAATCTTAGGTGTTTTGCTAAACCTGTAACTCAAATATCTTCCTTTATGATCAAATCATAAACTCTTTTATTTTCTTATTACAATGATTTTTCACTTCATCTTGAAAGTCTTTGAACATTTTTAAAATGTTTCATACTTCTTCCTTATTAAGTAAATATATAGATATATTCACTCAACTTTCTGGAGAAAGCATATGAAGCAAAAAATATCTATCGCATATGGCTACACATAATGGACTATATACATCAATATGTATAATATCCAATAAGTTAGTCATCCGTTCCTCTTTGTCCTATGGACGGAGTTTCAATTATCTCGAGGAAAGTCTCACAAGCGTCAATTGATCAAAATCAAAGACTCCAAACATCCATCAACATGGAGTTTCTTCATGTTTTCTTTCCAATATAATTTAAACAGCGATGTCACTTCATAAGTGATCATTTGTCTTGCGACATTTTAGCAATAGTGTTTATGGATGTGATTTTTCCCAGTAGACTTGTACAAGTTCATCCATCCTTTATGGAATACGGTAATTATTTGAACAACCATTGTTCTCATAATACCGGAACAAAATAACAATTATTAAAATAAATCTTGAAGGCTAGGTTTGACGACAACGAAGAACACAATAACACTTTATTTGTTTTCGATGAACATCATCACTTATTATCTTGCTAGTTACTTAGGCCATGCAGTTCATGAATTGCGTTGTCCTGCATGACACTTCATACCAACCAATTCGGTATCCAATACCGGTATCCAATACCTAAGAACCACATTGTTTAACAAGCAAGGAATACAGCCATAAGATGTATATCTTTTATATACCTAAGTTGGACATCTCTAACCTTTTCTTTTCTGCCAAATATTTTATAGATTCTCTTTCAACAATTCCTTTTCTTTTAAAAGAATCTATCAACATCAATAGTGGTGTCATTCACATGATACATAGTACAAAGTGTCTATAGTCAAATACTAATACCTTTGGACTTGCACTTTGAAGTGGATCACCATCATCAAGTGTTTGGTGTTCTTTCAAAAAATCCATTCTTTAGTAATCTTTTAGTGTAGTAAACATTTTACTTACATCTTCTATTCATCCTTATCATGACAACTTTCATGATCAAGCTACTATAGCCTATAAGGAAGAATGATGAGTATAATTTTAGTTCCTGACACCTTTTGGGAGATTCGGATGCCTAGCATCTCCATCCTTCACAAATTCTCATACAATATGAGAACATGTATTTTGCTAAATTATACTCTATCATAATGCAACCCAAAACATTGTTTTAGATATCACAATATCTTTCACACATGATGGTTTCTGAAACAATTTTCAGCTCCTATATAATCTTGATATTAAAACAACTTTTGAATATCAACAATCATGGAGGCAAACATGATACTTCAGATACTAACATTGGAATTCTTACTCTCGAGTTAATACTACTTATTAAACTTCATGGAGTAAATAGAGTTTGTTGAAAGTTTGCAATAGGACTTATAAACTTTAAATTGACATTCAAAACAATACGATACCAGTTCGTAAAGTAAATATCCAGAATTCTATAGTTCTATTATCTCAATTAAAACTAAGCATAAGGTAGTAAACATATGCCAATGTCTACAACAAAATATGAAAATTCACTTCGATTTAGTTTATGACAAATTGAGTTCGACTAATCCAAATTAGAAATGAACTCCCACTCAAAAACGACATCCCTCGTGCCTTTTTGGTGATTACATGAACCAAATCCACTACACCAAGTCCGATCATCACGTGAGTCGGTGTAGCTTCAAAGGCAAGCATCAATATGGGCATCATATCAACTATATGACTCATGCTTAACCTTTTGGTCCGTGTTCCGAGGCCATGTCTGTACATGCTAGGCTCGCCAAGTAAGAACCTTAGTATTCGCGTGTGTAAAACTGTCTTACACCCGTTATATGAAAGCGTAGAGTCGAGTACACCCGATCATCACGTGATGTCTCGAAACACGATCCATACAACGGTGCATACTTAAGGAAGAACACATTTTTATCTTGATATTTAAATGCGGGATCATTTTATAATGCTACTAAAACGCCAAACAAGCAATATAAGATGCAAACATCTAATGTGTAAAGTGGGATGATATGGTCCATGCATTTGATCTCTATCATATGCATCGTGGTATGATCTCTATCATTCCTTTGTGTGTAAGGCCAAGGTCTATGGAAGTTACACGTTAGGTGTGTTGTAAGAGTATCTATCATACATCTACTTACCACATTACCATATCCTGATACTAGCCCAGCAACAATCTAAACTAGACGCCTCTAATTTATCAATTGCAAGTTTTAGGTGGCTTAGGGCATTCGGAGATAGAATCGGTCTTACCTACGAACATGAACCAAAACGAGGATAACCAAGTTATTAGAAACTCATTGTAAATCAGATATTGACTATAGTAGGAGAGACAGACACCCGCCAGCCACTTATGCAAAACTAGTTGCATGTCAGTGGTGGAACCGGTCTCATGTACGATGACATGTAAGGTTGGTCCGGGCCGCCTCATCCCACTATGCCACCAATATCCAAAATACATGGAAGATGCAATAACATAATCATCATCACCCACATATAAACATATGTGTACTACCCGTGCAAAGCACCTACGCATAGATCAGGCTCTGATACCACTGTTGGGTTCGCAGCATAGAAAACAACGATGGGAACTATACGCCAAGATCTATCTACTAGATACAAGCAACGGGTGGATATACATCCATAGAGAACTTACCCTCGAAGAAAACAAAGCTTTGTTAACGAGTTGGAACTCATAGATGATGTAGTCGTACACTTGCCGATCTCAAGATCGTGATGAAGTCCAGCAGGTGCGGCTCCAGCACGTCCTTCAGATCCAGCTCCAGCAAGTCCAGCACCACCAAGTCCAGCACCGCAAAGCAGCGGTGCATCCGTGATCGCACACACGTCCGGTACCCCGACAACCTCCATACCTCGCTCTAGCAAAGCAGCGGAAGCAGCAACTCCTTTCCAGATAAAGCCACCGGGAACTTGTATCTCGCTAATCTGAGACCATGGGGGAATAATACTAGAGGGGGAGAGAGATCCTTCACGAGGAGGTGTGTGGAAGAAGGGGTGTGAGGGGGCCTTTTATAGGAGGAGGGGAGGGTACCCCTCCCCATGGCCGGCGCCTCAAGGGGTGACCCTTCACCTCCTCATTCATGTGGTGGTAACTCCCTCCACATAAATTTGCCCCTTCACATTCTCTTTTAAAGTCTCCACTTTAAATGCATTAAATTTCTCCAAATTTAATGCTCTCTCATTTAATAAAACTCTTTTATTAATTTTATTCAGAATTTTGTTAATTACTTTAATTTACAAACATTCACATAAAACCCCCTGCAACATTTCAATATTACATGCAGAACCAATTTCAGCAATTTCACCCGAAATAGTTTCGGTGTCTATTGAAATAATTCCAGCGCTTTCTTAAATCTTTATCTGAAACATATTTGCTCCAAATGGTGCCGGTATCCCTTAAGTATGTCACCATGATCGAGACCCCTCTCAGATCAATAATCAGAAGCGGGACCTGGAGATCCATACTGACTCCTACACATTCAACGATGACTTCTGTGATCGTGAGAACCTTTAACGCTAGTAACAAAATCGCTTTGTCTCGTGATATATTACATGTCCGAGATTCGATCATCGGTATCTCCATACCTAGTTTGATCTTGTTACCGACATGCACTTTTTTCTCGTTCCCGTGATATAACATTCTAGTGATCACATCACTTGCTTGCAAGCTATCTTAATGTGATATCACCGAGAGGGCCCAGAGTATATCTATCCGTCATCGGGATGGACAAATCCCACTCTTGATCCATGAGCCTCAACATAACACCTTTGTAGTACTGAACCCACCTTTATAGTCACCCTGTTACGGTGTGACGTTTGATGTTATCAAGATACTCTTCTGGTGTCAGCAATTAACATGATCTCATGGTCTAAGGATTAAGATTACTTTGTATGATGTTATAGCAATATAAACATAATGACTTTGATCGTAATGTTATACTTCGGATGAATGTTCATCACATCATTCCACCAATGTTGTGACCTCGTTATTAACAACATCCAATGTCCATGATCAGGAAACCTTGATCATCTTGTTAATCAACGAGCTAGTTTATATGAGAGGCATTACTAGGAACTTTGTATTTTGTTTATTAAACACACATGTATTAATGTTTCCAATTAATACAATTATAGCATCCAAAATAAACATTTATCACAAACATGGAATAATATAATAACCACTTTATTATTGCCTCTCGGGCATATTCCCTTCAGGTACCTCTCCACCATTGCTTCCATTGAGGGATTCTTCTTTTCGCCGAAGATGGAGTTCGCGGTCTGGGATTGGGGGTGTCTGAGAGTGTGCCTATGAAGTGGCGTAGGTGTTGGCAGATATAGCTGAACTAGGGGCGGCGAAGGCGGGAGCAGTGTAGCGGCGTGCGCAAGAAAATTGGACTCGACGAGAAGGTGGGTCGGCGGTGGTGCACCATTAAGGTGACGCGTGGTCGACGAGATGGGCAGTATTGCCCGACGGTCCATCACGGTAGCCGATGTGACAGGATGAGGACGACTCGGATTTCTCTTGCTGACATGGTGAGGCCACATGCGTTGTTGTTTTTCGCTGATTTTGCTGCATACAGCATTCCCAGGCGGTTCCCAGTGCCCTAGGTTTGACCTGGGAACGCAGAATGAAAGTTGGGCTGAATCCGGACCAATTCGACGTCCTGGGAACACAACTGGGCGAAATCTGGCCGTTCAGACGAAAAAATCGCCCTGGGAACACCCTCCTAGGAAGCCGAGTGGAGATGCTCTTAGATACGCGATGGTAGCATTTATAAGATGATCCCTAAAGTAATACCAATAGTAGTGTTCTCCCTTAGTGTGCACCACTAAGAAAGTTCTCCATTATGAAGCACGCCGTGACGATCCGGTGTTAAACATATCGATGTTTGTATATGGTGGGTGTAAGCCATGTTGCACAAAAAATACACTCAGGTTAAATTAGCGAGCCTAGCATGTACAGACATGCCCTCAGAACACGAGAGATTGGAAGACCGAGCATGAGTCAAATCGTTTGGCTTCAAATCGGATGGTGGGTGTAAGCATCTCGGAGTTGGAACATTCGCTTTGATGAGGTAGTCAAATCGTTTGGCTTCATCAAGAGCGATCATGATTCTTGTTTATACAAGAAGTTTAGTGGGAGCAAAGTAAACTTTCTGATCTTGTATGTGGATGACATATTATTGATTGGAAATGATGTCCAGATGTTGTAAGAGACCAAGGAATCATTGTAAAAGAGTTTTTTGATGAAAGACTTGGGTGAGGCGACTTACATACTAGGAATCCGGATCTATAGAGATAGATCAAAGCGGCTCATTGGATTGAGTCAGAGTACATATTTGGACAAAGTGTTGAAGAAGTTCAAAATGGAATCGTCTAAGAAAGGGTTCTTACCGATGTCCCATGGCGTAAAACTTAGCAAGACTCAGTGTCCTTCCACAACTGATGGGCGAAGTCGGATGAGTGCGATTACGTATGCTTCTACAATCGGATCCATCATGTATGCTATGATTTGTACTAGGACGGATGTTTCCTATGCTCTAAGTGTTGTGAGCAGATACCAAGCTGACCCTAGAGAGATCCACTGGGCAGCGGCTAAAAATATCCTCAAGTACTTGAGAAGGACTAAGGATATGTTCCTGGTTTAGGGAGGTGAGGATGAACTCAGTGTAAAGGGTTACACGGATGCGAGTTATCTCACTGACTCGGATGATTCTCGTTCGCAATCCGGATATGTGTTTGTGATAAACGAAGGGGATGTGAGCTGGAAAAGTTCCAAGCAAGAAACGGTGTCTGCGTCTACGACAAACGCTGAGTATATTGCTGCCTCGTAGGTGGCAAAGGAAACCGTTTGGGTGAGGAATTTCCTCATGGATCTTGGTGTGGTTCAGGACTCGTCCAATCCGTTAGACGTGTATTGTGACAACAATGGTGCTATTGCACAAGCCAAGGAACCTAGACAACACCAGAAGAACAAACATATACTCATGCGGTACCACCTTATTCGCTAGTTCGTGGATCAAGGTGATATCAAGTTATGCAAGGTACACACGGATGCAGACATTGTGGATCCGTTGACAAAGCCACTTCCACAACCAAAGCATGAGGCGCACCTGAGAGCAATGGGCATCAGATGCCTAGACATGTGATGTCGGAATATTGACTCTAGTGCAAGTGGGAGACTGTTGGGAATATGCCCTAGAGGCAATCATGTATGATGATATTCCTGTGTATTCATAAGGTTATGGTCCATGTATGAACTGCTGATATGTATCATCGAATATGCGATTTGATTGTGGAACTACATATTCATGTTGTTCATACTAATTGTCCTTGGTCATTGAGGTTGTGCCGGACACACAACTTAGACCAATGTGAAAGTCGGCAGATGACTAGGTTCCACTTGTCATGGGCATGGAGATGCTATTCCGACTTACATGGATTCGTCTAAAGAGTTTAGCGAGTCGGACTGACCCATATTGAGATACAACGAACAAGCCGTCATTTGCATGTCTCAATCAATGTAATCCTTAGACCTGAGGTTATTGCACAATCCGAGTTGAGGATCTCCGACTTAGGTTCTGTCAAACGTTGTTCCATCACTGGGCAGTTATAAAGGCGGAGTTCAGGTCGACTGAGAATCAAGTTGCGTGATGTGAATAACCAAGACGGGATTTTTCCCCTCCATCTTGAGAGATATTCTCTGGGCCCTCTCGGAAGATATGATTCGGAAAGCATGGCCATGCGCATCACGGTTAAGTGTTAACCGAGGCAGCCGACTAAGAGTTAGTCGGATGAATCACTTATCTCGGATCGAGAAAGAGAGTCGGACTATTTAAGGGATGACGATCATTCGCCTATAGTCCGACAAGGTATATCGTGAGGCAAAAGGGACTCAGACGAAAGTCGCATTGGAAGGTATGTCGTCATGACTTATTGGTACTTGGGAGTTGGCACGTTCTGCTAGGAGCCGCTACCAACTGATCGACCACGAGTGAGACTCGGAATCGTGTCCGGGTTACCATGAGTCTGCCGGGTCACACACTTAAGAGCGGGAGCAATTTTGGGTTAGACCCAAACAGGAAATCTATTTGGGTTGGACCCAAATAGAGACATGGACTTAGTCAGCAAGTGAGACTTGCAGTGGCTAATATAGGCCTTTTAGTGAATGGGCCACAAGTGAGTGGAGCCCACTTTCACTCCCTTATATAAGCTGGGGCGCAGGTGCTTAGAGCACAAGGTTAGGGCACTCCATGTGTTGGAAACCCTAGTCCCAGTCCGTCCTATCGCCGCTGTACCGGACCTAGAAGTCCATCGCCGGCGCTCCTCCTCGTACGTGTGGATACCGGCGGAGGTGTTGTACGTTCAGCACTTCGACGATCGTCAAGAAAGTACGGATCGTGGATTGTGGAACCGGAACGGATCGCGAGGACTGCACTGCATCAAGCGACGTGCTTCATCAATTCCGCAACTGCGCGTCTAGTGGTAATCCTCGTGGCCTTCTACCTGAGCTAGATCTTGGGATCACCACGTAGGGAAAAAGTTTTGTTTATCTCTACGTGGCCCAACAGTGGTATCAGAGCCCTAGCTTCTGGTTTTAGGCTCGAGATCGCGCATATGTGATATGCGGTTGGCGTTAGATTGGATCTAATTGCAGTTTTGGTGGTCGACCTATGGAATAGATCG
Organism: Avena eriantha; assembly: GCA_910589775.1. Classification (NCBI taxonomy): domain Eukaryota; kingdom Viridiplantae; phylum Streptophyta; class Magnoliopsida; order Poales; family Poaceae; genus Avena; species Avena eriantha. The sequence goes on along the minus strand of OU342742.1, from coordinate 479,673,037 downwards.
GTTTTGTACAAAGTTTATTAGATCAACTGTACTCGGGGGAATGGATGATCTGGCTTCCGTGCTCTAACTGCTAAGGTCGTGGAACGACATACCCCTACCGGTCGGTTTCCGCCATCGGGGTAGACTGTGATACGTAAACCCGGATGTGGTGATCAAAGATCAAAGGGTTTGATCGAATCGTAGTCTGGATCAGATTTGGGTAAAATTGTTTTATCCGATGATGAAATCCATGTCCAGAACTGCCGGCTTCGCCCTGTCGTAGTGCCTTAGATGTCGTTGCAAGTTTCACGACGCCGGTAGATATCGTATCTATGCATAACTTGTTTTTGCAGGATGATGTTGTGAATGGTATGGCTTATGTGCATGTGATGTGTGTAATCCATACGTGATCTGCATATCACGTTTTTTGTCAGCCGGCTGGAGCCTAGGTGCTGTCATCTTATTGTATAACGGCCTGCGTATCGGATTCTCTGTGTAATTTGCATTACTAGCTAGTGTAGCTGTTTGGAGAATCCGGATGGCATGCAAGTCGGTGTACAAGTCGGCTACATGGTGTAAGACGGCACGTGACAAGAGTTGACACGAGTCGGATTACAGGCTTTATGGAGATGGAGATCGCCATGAAAAGAGCCATACCATTTCACATTATAATTGCTTTATTTTGTGTTATTGTTATGTCTCTGTTTTACCTCTATTAGATTGTTGGTAGAAAGTAATCCCTCAAAGAAGGTCTAGTCGGTTTCCCCACCAGTGCTGCACCATCACAAGTCGGACATTTTTGGTAGTGGGCTCATAAAATTGAGGTGCTATCAATTCTTTCCGACTAGGTGGGTTCGAGTCGGACTCTTACAGCGGAAGCACTTGGTAATCTAGACAGGTCTATCACAACGGTTATGGGACTTGGGGAAAAGTCGGATGGGAGCCGGGGCATGTGATGCCACCCATCCAACAGGAGTCATATGAGATACGATTGACAAGGACTTGTCTACCTAGATCACTTGACGGCTAGCGGTGATGCTAAAGCTCACTAGTCGACTTGCTTATTTAGGGTCCTGAATCACTAAGTAACCATCGGAGGGGTGTTGGTTCTAGTGGGATCATAAATGTTAAAGTGTTTAATATGCTTGCTCTTTATGAATACATGTCTTAAGTGTTTTGAATATTTTCTATTGTAGATCAATGGCACCTAGCAGTCTTCCTCAGATTTCCGGTTTTCCTTTGAGAACCATCTTAGAGAAAGATAAGCTGAATGGAACTAATTTCACCAACTGGTATCGTAATCTGAGAATTGTTCTCAAACAAGAAAAAAGGGATCGTGTCCTAGACAACCCACTTCCAGCTGAGACGAATGAGAATGCGACTGTCGCAGCCACCAATGCCTACTGTCGTATTTGTGATGAATTCACGGAGATTAGTTGTCTTATGCTTGCTCACATGGAACCGGACTTGCAGCAGCAGTTCGATAATGTTGAGGCCTATGATATGATCGAAAGCCTCAAAAGTATGTTCCAGGCTTAGGCAAAGACTGAGAGGTATCAAGTCTCTCAGGCCTTGTTGAGATGCAAGCTTAAGGATGGCGATCCACTGAGTCCGCATGTGATCAAGATGGTTGGTTACGTGCAGTCTCTGGAAAGGCTTGGCTACCCCATTACCGAAGAGTTCGCTACGGACATAATTCTGAACTCTCTTCCTAGTGCGTATGGCCAGTTCATATCGAACTACCACATGCATAGTATGGATAAGAAGCTCGCTGAATTACATGGGATGCTCAAGCAGGCTGAGGCAGATCTCAAGAAAGGTGCCAGTCAAGTGTTGATGATACAAAACAAGGCTAAGTTCGAGAAGAGTTCTTGGACTAAGAAGAAGAAGGCAAAGTCAGGAGGTAAGACGGAGGACCCAGTCCAAAGCGCTTCCTCAGGGACTAAGCCATCTCCTACAGCCGGATCCACTTGCTTCTACTGCAGGTCGGATGGCCACTGGAAGAGGAATTGCAGCAAGTATCTAGCTGATAAAGCCAAGAGCGGAGGTGTGACTTCCGGCTCAGGTACGCTTGTTTGCAATGTTATAGACATTTATCGTGCTGATGCACCTGGTAGTTCTTGGGTATATGATACCGGATCAGTCATTCACATCTGCAACTCGTTGCAGGGACTGGTAAGAACTAGGAGCGTTGCAAGAGGCAAGGTTGACATTAGAGTCGGAAACAAAGCAAGAGTCGCTGCGTTGGAACTCGGCACAATGCAACTTCATTTACCTTATGGATTCATAATGGAGATAAATAATTGTTATTATGTTCCAGTGCTTAGTCGAAACATCATTTCTGCCTCATGTTTGATGAGATAGGGCTATGAGTCGAATATTAGGAATAATGGTTGTTCTTTATATTTGAATGATATGTTTCATGGCTTTGCGCCCGTCCGGGACGGATTATTTATTTTGAATCTTGAGGGTGAATCTGTCTATAACATAAATGTGAAAAGGTTGAAACCAAATGATCTGAATATGACTTACTTTTGGCATTGTCGGCTTGGTCATATAAGTTGGAAACACATGAAGAAGCTCCATGATGATGGACTCCTAACTTTGTTTGACTTGGAGTCGTTCGAGACATGCGAATCCTGCCTTCTCGGCAAGATGACCAAGACACCTTTTGCAAAGAGTTGTGAAAGGGCGTCCGACTTATTGGGACTAGTATAGTGATGTATTTGGCCCAATGAGCACGACAGCCAGAGGTGGTTATGAGTACTTCATTACCTTCACTGATGATTTGAGTAGGTATGGATATATCTACTTAATGAAACATAAGTCGGAAGCCTTTGAAAAGTTCAAGGAATTCCAGAATGAGGTACAAAATCAACTTGGCAAGAAAATAAAGTTTCTTCGGTCGGACCGAGGAGGCGAGTACATGAGCCATGAGTTTGATGACCATCTAAAGAGTTGTGGAATAGTTCCCCAGCTCACTCCTCTAGGAATGCCGCAGAGAAACAGTGTGTCAGAAAGGAGGAATGGGACCTTGTTGGACATGGTACGGTCAATGATGAGTCGGACAGATCTGCCTTTATCATTTTGGGGTTATTGTCTAGAAACTGCAGCGTTCACACTAAACAGAGTACCATCAAAGTCGGTAGAGAAGACACCACATGAGATGTGGACTGGCAAGAAGCCAAGTTTGTCTTTTCTTAAGATTTGGGGTTGTGAAGCTTTTGTCAAGCGACTTCAATCGGACAAGCTTACAGCTAAGTCGGATAAGTGTATTTTCGTGCGATATCCGAGGGAAACCTTGGGTTACTACTTCTACAACCGAGAAGAGGGCCAAGTGTTTGTCGCTCGAAACGGTATCTTCCTTGAGAAAGAGTTTCTCAGTCGGGGAGTCAGTGGGAGTACGGTGCATCTCGAAGAAATTCGAGAAATACTAGCTAGCAGCGGGTCGGCAAAAGCCTTAGAGGTTGAGCCAGACGTGGTACCTGAGCCGGAAACTGCACCGACACTGCGAAGATTGGCCAGATTGTGAAGTGTTCGTGATGTGATGCTGTTGGACAGTGATGAGCCGGCAACTTATTTAGAAGCGGTGGTGGGTTCTGATTCCGATTCATGGTTTGGAGCCATGAGATCCGAGTTAAAGTCCATGGATGAAAATCAAGTTTGGAACTTGGTTGATCTGCCAGACGGTGCAAGACCCGTCGAGTGCAAATGGGTCTTTAAGAAGAAAACTGATATGGATGGAAATGTTTCTATCTATAAAGCACGGCTTGTCGCGAAGGGGTTTCGACAAGTTCAAGGAGTTGACTACGATGAGACTTTCTCTCCTATAGCGATGCTTAAATCAGTTCGGATCATGTTAGCTATAGCAGCCTATTTCGATTATGAGATATGGCAAATGGATGTCAAGATGGCTTTGCTTAATGGAAATTTAACCGAGGACGTGTATATGATACAGCCCGAGGGTTTTGTCGATCCGGCTAATGCTGACAAGGTATGCAAGCTTCAGAAATCCATTTATGGGTTGAAGCAAGCATCTCGGAGTTGGAACATTCGCTTTGATGAGGTAGTCAAATCGTTTGGCTTCATCAAGAGCGATCATTATTCTTGTTTATACAAGAAGTTTAGTGGGAGCAAAGTAAACTTTCTGATCTTGTATGTGGATGACATATTTATTGATTGGAAATGATGTCCAGATGTTGCAAGAGACCAAGGAATCATTGGAAAAGAGTTTTTCGATGAAAGACTTGGGTGAGGCGACTTACATACTAGGAATCCGGATCTATAGAGATAGATCAAAGGGGCTCATTGGATTGAGTCAGAGTACATATTTGGACAAAGTGTTGAAGAAGTTCAACATGGAATCGTCTAAGAAGGGGTTCTTACCGATGTCCCATGGTGTAAAACTTAGCAAGACTCAGTGTCCTTCGACAACTGATGAGCGAAGTCGGATGAGTGCGATTCCGTATGCTTCTGCAATCGGATCCATCATGTGTGCTATGATTTGTACTAGGACGGATGTTTCCTATCCTCTAAGTGTTGTGAGCAGATACGAAGTTGACCCTGGAGAGATCCACTGGGCAGCGGCTAAAAATATCCTCAAGTATTTGAGAAGGACAAAGGATATGTTCCTGGTTTATGGAGGTGAGGATGAACTCAGTGTAAAGGGTTACACGGATGCGAGTTATCTCACTGACTCGGATGATTCTCGTTCGCAATCCGGATATGTGTTTGTGATAAACGGAGGGGCTGTGAGCTGGAAAAGTTCCAAGCAAGAAACGGTGTCTGCGTCTACGAAAAACGCTGAGTATATTGCTGCCTCGGAGGTGGCAAAGGAAGCCGTTTGGGTGAGGAATTTCCTCATGGATCCTGGTGTGGTTCAGGGCTCATCCAATCCGTTAGACGTGTATTGTGACAACAATGGTGCTATTGCACAAGCCAAGGAACCTAGACAACACCAGAAGAACAAACATATACTCATGCGGTACCACCTTATTCGCCAGTTCGTGGATCAAGGTGATATCAAGTTATGCAAGGTACACACGGATGCAAACATTGTGGATCCGTTGACAAAGCCACTTCCACAACCGAAGCATGAGGCGCACCTGAGAGCAATGGGCATCAGATGCCTAGACATGTGATGTCGGAATATTGACTCTAGTGCAAGTGGGAGACTGTTGGGAATATGCCCTAGAGGCAATCATGTATGATGATATTCCTGTGTATTCATAAGGTTATGGTCCATGTATGAACTGCTAATATGTATCATCGAATATGTGATTTGATTGTGAAACTACATATTCATGTTGTTCATACTAATTGTCCTTGGTCATTGAGATTGTGTCGGACACACAACTTAGACCAATGTGAAAGTCGGCAGATGACTAGGTTCCACTTGTCATGGGCATGGAGATGCTATTCTGACTTACACGGATTTGACTAAAGAGTTTAGCGAGTCGGACTGGCCCATATTGAGATGCAACGAACAAGCCGTCATTTGCATGTCTCAGTCAATGTAATCCTTAGACCTGAGGTTATTGCACAATCCAAGTTGAGGATCTCCGACTTAGGTTCTGTCAAATGTTGTTCCATCACTGGGCAGTTATAAAGGCAGAGTTCAGGTCGACTGAGAATCAAGTTGCGTGATGTGAATAACCAAGATTAGATTTTTCCCCTCCATCTGGAGAGATATTCTCTAGGCCCTCTCGGAAGATATGATTCGGAAAGCATGGCCAGGCGTGTCACGGTTAAGTGTTAACCGAGGCAGCCGACTAAGAGTTAGTCGGATGAATCACTTATCTCGGATCGAGAAAGAGAGTCGGACTATTTAAGGGATGACGATCATTCGCCTATAGTCCGACAAGGTATATCATGAGGCAAAAGGGACTCAGACGAAAGTCGCATTGGAAGGTATGTCGTCATGACTTATTGGTACTTGGGAGTTGGCATGTTCTGCTAGGAGCCGCTACCAACTGATCAATCACGAGTGAGACTCGGAATCGTGTCCGGATTACCATGAGTCTGTCGGGTCACACACTTAAGAGCGGGAGCAAGTTTGGGTTAGACCCAAACAGGAAACCTATTTGGGTTGGACCCAAATAGAGACATGGACTTAGTCAGCAAGTGAGACTTGCAGTGGCTAATATGGGCCTTTTAGTGAATGGGCCACAAGTGAGTGGAGCCCACTTTCACTCCCTATATAAGCTGGGGCACAGGTGCTTAGAGCACATGGTTAGGTCACTCCATGTGTTGGAAACCCTAGCCCTAGTCCGTCCTATCGCCGTCGTACCGGACCTAGCAGTCCATCACCAGCGCTCCTCCTCGTACGTTTGGATACCGGCGGAGGTGTTGTACGTTCAGCACTTCGACGATCATGAAGAAAGTACGGATCGTGGAACCGGAACGGATCGCGAGGACTGCACTGCATCAAGCGACGTGCTTCATCAATTCCACAACCGCGCGTCTAGTGGTAATCCTTGTGGCCTTCTACCTGAGCTGGATCTTGGGATCACTGCATAGGGAAAAAGTTTTGTTTATCTCTACGTGGCCCAACATTATGAACTTAGTCTTTATGTCTTTGCAAATATCCTTCTAGATCATGCCATACCCGCATGTGTACTTTGACCATGGGTCTTTCTTGCATAATCAGGTACTTCAGATGGGTCCAACTTCATAGACTGATGCCAACACTTAAGGGAAATCCTCAATGTAAATGACATACTCTACACGATACAAGAACAACAAGGAGATGCTCCCGATGATTCTGCAAGTGAGCAAGACTATGATGAATTTAGCGCTCACCCTAACATGTTCATCTGTGTCCAATGCACCATGCGCTTTGCCATGGAACTTGAATTGTAGGAACACTTTCTCCACACCAAACCATATGATATGATCGATGAGTTGAAGGCGCTCTTCATTCAGCAAGTCAGATTTTTGAAGTTTGAGCTATTGGACAAGTTTCTTTCACAGAAGATGGAATAAAACACATGCTTGGATAGTCACTTGGAGATAATGCATGGGATTCATGCACGTCTCGTGTACGATATGGACAACTGGATGACAGAAAGATTTGCGATAGATAGGGTATTGCGCTCGCTTCCTCCCAGCTACAAACATGTTGCCAGGGGCTATGTCATGAGAGACAAGTCGTTCACCTTTCATAAATTCATAGTGCGGTTAAGAACTGTCAAGGTAGAGCCTATCGCAGGGGAATTCATCAACAGAGAAGGTATATATATGATATACAATTTATAACTGTGTTTCTCACAAAACACTTATTGTAGTTTTTACTAAGTATTTGATACTTGTCCTTTTGTGAAAACGGGACCGTTTGTTTGAGAGTTGCATGGAGAAGATGAGGAGACATGGCATGTTGATGGAGATAAATATGTTGATGGAAAAAGACTCTTCTTCCTCTACATTTATCATCTATATTAGTTTAGAATTTGAATAAAAATTTGTAATCAATTTAAGTGTGTGAACTTATTGGTGTGTGTTGCATCTCCCGAGACGGTTATTCATATAGGTTAGTGACAAATCAGTTGTTCTATTATTATGAATAATTTCTATTATGGTCACATTTTCGGTTATGAATGCGTTACTCTTATTGTAATCTTAATGATAATGAATTAAGCATTTATAAAACATTAAAAGCCAAAAGATATTCAAACTTAATAATGACATCATGACACTACCTTAAGTTATAATTGAGTTATATTCATGTGATAGATTCATATTTATGAAACATAAAGTCTTCAGATATTCGATCTTTTGATGCATACAAAACCATGCCTCGTTGGGCAAGATGACTAAAACCCCCGTGTTCTGATAAAATAGAATATGTGCTAAGTTGATGAATTTCATACATAGTGATGTATTGTGATTCATAAATGTAGTGGATATCGTCATTTCATAAATAAGATTGTGGATCTAAGTAAATATGAGTGTTTACTCGATGAAACATGAATCTGAAATCATTTGAAATGTTCAGGGGGTACAGAATAAAGTTGGATATAAAATTAACGAGAAAACACAAGTCTTTGTGATTTGATCAAATTGACTAGTATTTTAAGTTAAGATTTTGGCATAAAGGACTTCTGAAAGATGTTCCACGAATAAAGATGATTAGATATTTCGAAGTGTATTGATATGTCTAACATCATAATCATATAGTATTAGATACATATGGTCCAAAATTATCTCTTATCGGGTCACCATAGTAGTTTAGAGTTCTAAGTCAAATAGTAGCAAGAGTTGTAAGTCAAATAGTAGCAATCACTCACTATAAAATAGGGAATCATCTAGATTCGTGGAAACAACACTATATGAGTTATGACATGTTTTTAGAGATTTCGATCATTCGAAATTGTAACAAACAAGTAAATATTTTTAGAGTATTCATAAGAAACTATGTATACATGTTCCACAACTAAAACCAAACTAGCAAACCTTGTTGCCTAACATGTTGTTTTATTGAGAAAGAATTTTTCGATAAAAGTGTTGGTTGAAGAAAGTAAAAGCACAAAACCAAGGTATTTGAACTTACCTTGAAATATCGAGTAGCACAACGGAATGAAGTTTCGATATGAAACTCTGTGAGTAGAGGATAAACTAATGATAATTATCATAACATTTGAACTAAGTATACTGAACAAGATAGGATTCAAGAATACATTTTGCAATCTTGCAGAATGATATTGTTGATTCACTTGTCATGTTAATGGAATAAGACATATCTATGAACCTATGAACCACGACGAAGCTATGATGGACCTATGTACGAGAAATGACTAAAGATACATGAAATCCTAAATAAGGTTAAATTTAAGATTATGAAGTAAAATAAGTTACTTGATCTTACTGAGTAAAATATGTTACTTGATCTTTCCCAGTAACTAAAAAGTTACAAGAAAGAAATGAAACTTTAAATCTTGATTTGTCACAAAGTACATTTTGACAAATTCAAAGGCTGACTACAATGTGTAGCGATGCTTGAGTCTATTGGATTTACACTAAGAAATTACTATAATTTTGATAATTGATAGATGGTTGTAAAAAATGCATGTTATTCAATGACAAGATTGGAAAAGGGTTGTAATTGGTACATCAAGCAGGTTTTGTTGAACCACATCGATGCTGGTGTCTCGTAGTGGGAAATTCTCGATTTGATATATGATCAAAGAATTTTGGAGTTAGCAAGATTATCAAGAAGACCTGCACTTGTGAATAATTTGAGTGGGAGCTAAATAGTTTCTTAGTCAAAAGTGTGGATGCCATATTTGAGTGGGAGCTAAGTGATTATCCTAGTCTCTCATATATGGTTAACATATTTTAGTGGGAGCATGACAACATTCTTATATATGTGGATGACATATGGTGAATGGTGTAATTGGTATTAGTGATATTTGAGCTAGTAAAAAATTCTGTGAATGAAGTTGAACAAAGTATTAAACAGTGAAGTCTATCGATATAGATAAATACGTTTAATGAACATTAGACTTGAAATGTTTCTGGTTTAGATTCTGAAGAAGTTTAGAATGTCCTAGATAAAATTCTAAAGAAGTTTAGAATGGAACAAGTAATGAAAAGAAATTCTTACTGGTAAAACTAGGGGAAACAGTGAGTTAATCTCATCATTATAAGTGAAAATGGTTAAAAGGGGAAGAATAGAGATGATCTTCATATCTTATGCCTTGGTCATAGGTTCTTCCACATGTACCCGTATGCAATACTCGAAAAAAATGTGACCCATGTTCTTAGCTTGAAGAACATGTTCTAAAGTGATTCATGAATAAATCACTGAACTAGAATTAAGTGTATCCTCAGCATTTATAGAGAAAACTAATGATCTACGTTGATATAGAAGTAGATGATTTCTTCAGAAATGGAAAGTATGATGGTTTTGGCTTAGGAAGTTCGACTTTTGAAGATGAGTGGTTTTCTAGTATGCATGACTATGGGAAAGTCCACTTGACCGAACTCATCATTCTATACATAGGGAAACAAAGTCTCACTCTATGTTCAAACAAATACTTCGACATATTATGTGATAATGGAATGAATATCAAATTAGGTGACATTAATGGTTTGGAAAGATCATTCTGATCTAGTAGATACAGATCGATGACAACACATTTTCCATGAGCATGCATGATCAAAAGCACACTATGTAATACTATGTTTATGGTTAGTAACAAATGCAACTAGATTATTTGTACTCTACTGCAAGTGAGAGACTAAAGGATATATGCCCTAGAGGCAAATAATAAATGGTGTTTATTATCATATCTCAACTAGTTAATAATAGTTTTATACCATTCTATAATAGTATGAGTCAGAAACATTGGTAAATGTGTGATATATAAACAAACCAAGTCCCTAGTAACCTCTATTCAACTAGTTCATTGGTCAAATAATGATCAAGGTTTCCTAATCATGGGCATTTATGTTAGTTGATAATGAGGTCATATCATTAGTGAATGATATGATGGACAAGCTTACCCAATATAAGTATTACGACACAATCAAGTCACACAGTTCATCATTGCGATAATTAGGAAATACAGTGACCTTCTCCTTGGACCGTGAGATCATATCTAATCGCTATCACCCGAGGCTGCCTTGACTGCATCAATCGCCACACCGTAATAGGGTGATCATAAAGGTGTCTATTAGGTATTCCAAAGGGATACTTTGAGGCGTATTCATCACAATCAGGATTTGTTCTCCTGCATGACGGGAAGATACACTTGTTGGGTTCGCAACATAGAAAAAAAAATCCTACGAAGTGAACAACTAAGCACCAAGATCTATCTACCTAGATACAATCAACGGGTAGATATACATCCACAGAGAACAAACCCTTGAATAGTGACAAAGTGTTACGAGGTTGGACTCATGGATGATGTAGTCGTTCGCTTGCCGATCTCAAGATCATGAGGAAGTCTAGCACCGCAACTCAGTGGTGCATCCGTGATCGCACACACATTTGGTCCTCCGACAACCTCCGCGTCCTCGCTCTAGCGATGCAGCGGAAGCATCAACTACTTTCAGACAAAGCCACCAGGAACATGTACCTCGCTAATCCGAGACCATGGGGGAATAAACTAGAGGGGAAGAGAGATCCTTCATAAGGAGGTGTGAGAGTGGAGGAGGAGGTGCTCCTTTTATAGGGAAGGGGCAGCCCCATGCCATGGCTGGCGGCCAAGGTGGGTGCCCCAACCTCTCCCTCGTTCATGTGGGTGGAGCTCCCACTCACATAAACACACCTCACTCACATGCATTAAATTTCCACCAAATTTAATGCAACTCTCATTTAATAAAACTATTTTATTTATTTTATTCATAATTTTGTTGATTAATTTAATTAAAAAACATTCACATAAAAGCCCTGTAAGATTTCAATATCACATGCAGAACCAGGTTCAACAATTTCACCCGAAACAATCCTAGTGTCCATCGAAATGATTCTAGCGCTTTCATAATCTTTCTTTGAAACATATTTGCTCCAAATGGTGTTGGTATCCCTCAAGTGTGTCACCCAACGGTTCGAGAATAATGCAGACATGATCGAGAGCCCTGTCCGATCAATAATTAGCAGTGGGACCTAGAGATCCGTACTGACTCTCACACATTCAACGATGACTATAGTGATCGTGAGAACATCTAATGTTTGTAACTAAATCCCTTTGTCTCGTGATATATTACATGTCCGAGATTCGATCATCGGTACCCCATACCTAGTTTGATCTTGTTACCAAAAAGTACTCTTCTTGTTCCCATGATATACCATTCTAGTGATCTTATCACTTGCTTGCAAGCTATATCAATGTGATATCACCGAGAGGGCCCGGAGTATATCCCTCCGTCATAGGGATGGACAAATCCCACTCTTGATCCATGAGCCTCTATATAACACTTTTGGAGTATCTGAACCCACATTTATTGTCACCATGTTACGTTGTGACGTTTGATGTTATAAAGTTACTCTTCTGGTGTTAGTGATTGACATGATCTCGTGGTCTAAGGACTAAAGTTACTTGGTATGATTTTATAGCAATTTAAACACAATGATTTTGATCGTATTGATATACTTTGAATGAATGTTCATCACATTATTCCACCAATGTTGTGACCACGTTATTAACAACATTCAATATCCATGATCAGGAAACCTTGATCATCTTGTTAATTAATGAGCTAGTTTATATGAGAGGCATAATATAGAACCTTTTATTTGTTTATTAAACACACATGTATTAGCATTTCCAATTAACACAATTATTGCATGCACAATAAACATCTATCATATACTTGAAATACGATAGTAACAATTTTATTATTACCTCTTAGGGAATATTCCCTTCAACACTTGGCCCACTCGGTAAAACTGCGTCCAAGAAGCTGCAGCGTATGACTAGGTCATGTGGATATGATATCACGGGAACAAGATAAGTAGACTTATTGGTAACAAGATTGTACAAGGTATGATTGATACCGATGATAAAATCTCAAACGATTTATGTATCGAAGTAACAAAAGGAATTGAACTCAAAGTTTATGGTTCAAACGATAGTAACATCATGGAACGCATAGGAGTCATTATGGGTATCTAGATCCCACTGATAATCATTGATTAGAGAAGTGTCTTATCATGTCTGTGATGTTCCCGAACTATAGGGTAACACACTTAAAGGTTCTACAAGCTTGGAGATCATTTTGGAATCATCAAGATCACTATTAGAAATAAGAGATAAAACCAGAATGGTTCTAGGAGAAACCGAAGGTAGTTTGGAATGATTGACAAGGAGTTTTTCATCATGAGGAAATGTTAAATATGGTTTTATGTTAATTATTGTAATTAATAAATAACAAATTATTTTAAAATAAATATTGGGAAAAACATCCGTATTGGGCCACTTCCCGGAGGCAAGGCCCATGTGGGGGGCCAATGTCCTAGGGCACCAACTCGTCCTACCATGGGCCACACATGGGGTAGAGTGGAGCCCACCCGGCCGGCTCCCTCCCCTTGTCGTGCCTCCTCCTCCTTTTGTCCCACCTTGCCAGCTAGCAGGTGGGAGTCACTCCCCTTCTCTTATATAAAGAGGGACACCGAGGGTGCTAAGAATTAATAATTGAATAATTCCTAAGGAAATTTTCCTTGAGGGATTTTCTCCCTCTCTCGCATTGGCTCTCGTTCTTGTGGTTTCAAGAATAACTACGCGCGTTGGAGACGACACCACTCCGGCATGTCGTCGCGCTGTTAGATCCCGGTTCCAGAAGGTCTACTTCCACAATTCTAGCTAGATCGGGGAGAATGAGAGTCATTGTTGAGCACCATATGTGTTGGAAACCGCGGGGGTGCTACCAGTTGTGGCACCTAGACATCGTGCGAGGATCATCGTGACCTTGAGATCGGCTACGAGTACGACTACATTATCCATGTTTCTCGTGAAACGTTAAACGCTTTCGGTGTACAAAGGTATGTCACCAAAACATCTCGCATTACTGCAGTAACTCATAGATAAATCTTAGCATTATTGTTGTGCTAGTTAGAATAATTATTGTTTTCTGCTACGATCCCCTTTAGTAAGACTGAAGGCGACTGCTCAAGCTACATCTACACGTGCGATGTCTATATTTATATTTCCCCAAAAAACATGTAAATGAATTATTGATGCAAGATCACAATGTTAGTGGGTGATGATGTGACTAAAAATGCATTAGAAAATGCATTGATTCGCATGGTCAAAGATGTGTATACCAAAGAGGAGAGGAGGTATGTGTTTTAGAGATCCACACTATTTCAACAAGGCTTTGCTTGCTAAATAGATTTGGCGGTTGATTTAGGAACCAGACAGTTTATGTGCTAGATTGTTGAAAAGTAAGTATTACCTGGATGGGAAAATATTAAATGCAAATTAAAGAAAGGCTCCTCGTTTACTTAGCAGAGTAAAATGGTAGGATTACAAACTTTTAAAAAAGTAGCTATTTGGCGTGTGGGTGATGGGAGTCAGATTAACACATGGGACGATTCTTGCTTACCACTAAGTCCAAAACGAAGGTTTTACACCGAAAGGACAAGTTTTATTGAAATGTGTCCATGAACTCATAGATGCTTTAGGCAATTGGGATGAGGAACTACTAAGAGAAAACTTCTGGTCAGTTAACGTGAAGAATATACTTTCAGTTCCATTGAGCCAGAATGGATGCAATATTTTGTCTCACGGAAATATAATAAGAATGGAATATTCACAATGATATCTGCTTATCATATGGATTGGGAGTTCCAATTTGGGAGTAGCCTAAGGAGATTAGATGGACAAGGTACTTCAAAATTAAATCCAATATTTGGAGAACCGTGGAAGCACAAGCTTTCATCTAAGATCAAGATATTTGCTTGGAAGAGCTTGCATGGTATTCTACCTTGCTACGGTGCTTTGGTTAATAGACATATGATGACTAATAGGTTGTGTCATATTTGCTCTAAAGACTATGAACATATTAAACACACAATGTTTAGGTGTGAAGGGGCTAAGGAGGTTTGGGAAAAGATGGGCCTGGGTAACGTGATTGATGAAGCATGTGATATTGGCCGATCAGATAGTGCGGTGTTCAAGTACCTAATTATGGAGAGATTTAGATCACCTATTGAGAGGGAGTACACTGATCTAGGGGTATATATGGTGAATTCAATGTCAACAGATACATGGGGAGATAGTCCAACCAGTGCCAGGGATGGTTATGTCTATCCAAGTCCTTGTAGCCAATTTTGTGTGTGCGGTGGAATCAGAGAAGAGAAGGAGACCAACTAGAAGAAAACGTGGGAGGGTTTTGTATCGATTACCGTGGATGATGCGTTTAATATTAATAGAAGGACTGGAGCTACGAGAGCAGTAATAAGAGATGATAGAGGCAATTTTCTTGCAGCAAGTAATAACGTGGTTGATCATGCTCTGGATTTTGTTACCACAGAAGCTTTGCCGATCAGATATGGTACGTATCTAGCAAATCAATCAGGAGTCAATAAGGTGATTATTCATTCTTATTGTCTTAAAGCAATTGATACTATTATGGGAGGTATTTTTCATCAACAATAGCAGCTCCTATCTTTGAGGACATTGGTATTAGACAACCTCGTTTGATAGCGTAGAGCTTTACTTTTGTCCTAGAAATTCAAATATGGTAGCTCATGTTTTAACAAAGGCATGTGCAAATCAACCTAACTAGAAGGACTTTGCATGCTTTGATGCGCCGTCTTTTGCTATTTTACTTTTTTGCTTGCTACTTAATAGTAAAACCTAAAATGAGAGCAGATTTTATTGGGTTGAGTATTGTGTAGTATCATGGCCTTCAGCTTTCTTTCTCCATCAGATTTACCTCATATGAGATTCATCAACAACTTTAGCACCTAAACTCTTTCTCATATCACAAAATCCATACACAACATCAAACATGTTACCATTTCTTTTCCGCACATCATTGATTTCCATAAATTGGTTATTTGAGCTATACAATGTCAAGTAAATATCACGTCAAATTATGGCGAAAGAACTTTTCCTACAGTAAAATGAACAATAATTTAAAGCTGAGATAATCATTAAAATCATCATGAAATAAAAAAGGAAATATTTCAGGGTGAACGTTAAATGGTGCGAACCGGGTACATGTAGGTTTTTCCGATGCCAATGAAATTTTTCTGAACAGACCTTAGTTGGCAACATATTCTTATGGGTGTGTCATGAAATGCAATCTTCCAAAGGTTAGCTAAAAAGGAGAGTCGTGACCACCCAAGCTCTTACACTTCCCTAATCTTCAAAAATCTGCACGTAATATATCATCCACCATGTGACACCAAGTAACCCGATGAAGGGATTGTTAAACATGTTTAAAAGGTTGTCATAACTTAAATTAGCATGACATGATAGTCCACATATTGACATAATACTTCATGAACACAACTTTTTCAAATCAGAAAGTTATGGAGGTAAAACATAGAGGACATAAGATTTCAGACGTTATTATTTTATGTACAGAAGGCACCGAAAAAGCACCATTATTTGAAGAAGGCATTTAGTATTCAGTTTGCATTGCTCTTTTATTCCATTAGCAACCCTCTAGTCATAAAATGCAGGGTTGCATGATTGATACAAAAGCATCAGTTACAAATACTAACAGTAAAACTATGTACAAAAATGAAGGCTCTTAAACCAAATGACTATAGTGACTGGAGTCTGAAGGCTTTTATAGTGAGCAAAAAGGGCAGGACGATCTTCCTATTGCCAAACGAGCTTTCATATGTAATAACTCATGGTAACATTGTGGCAAGCTATATTGCAGCACTTTAACAAGATGAAGAATTAAATAGGAGAAAATATAGTAGTATCTTAGAAGAGGAGCATGACATGGCATGGTGTGCTCCACCAAGGAAAAACACCTAGCAACTCAATGATTACACACCCTATTTCACACCAAAAAATAGTACCAATAAATCATCTCATTTTGGCTCTACTACTTTAGGCTCATTGTACTTCAGCAAGCCAACCAGCTGATGCCTGCATCGCCTCTTGGATGGCAACTGGGTAGTGCAGATGTAGAGAATTCTCAGTGCCTCGTACATTTTCCTCTCTAGCCTTGTGTCGCAGATCTTCACATCAATGATGCTCGACCTTGGTTTTTATGCACCATATGCCCTCTTTGGGAACACTAGGAAGAGGAAAGTGGAATTGAAGGATGAATTAAGTTCACTCGAGCTGATTGAGGAAGATGGGGAACTTCCTGCTGATCTTAGTGAGAGGAAAACTATTATCCTTGTTGAACTTATGAACATTTATGTTGAGGAGGAGTTACATTGGTACCAGAAGTCCCATGAAAAATGGCTCCTAGAGGGTGATGCCAACACTAGCTATTTTCATAGAGTTGCGAATGGGAGGAAAAGAAGAAATACTATTTTCTCCTTCACTGATAATGATGTGAATATTGAAGGAACTGAAAACCTACTGAAACATGCAACGGATTACTATAAAAATCTCTTTGGTCTTGCCCCTGGTAATCTTATTCCTATCAATTTTTCTATGTGGGGGCCTCTGGAGAAGCTTGATGTTTATGACAATGAAAAATTGAGTGAACCTTTTACTGAAGAAGAAGTGAAACATGCTCTAGATGCCATGGCTAAAAATAAACCTCTAGGGCCTGACAATATCCCTATTGAATTTTATCAACACTCTTGGAGTATTGTTAAAAATGACATCATGAACCTCTTTGTGTCCTTCCATGCTGGAAACTTGGATGTCCAGAGATTGAACTATGGTATCATCACCCTACTTCCAAAAGTTTCTGATGCTAACAGGATCAGCCAATATAGACCCATTTGCCTTTTAAGATGCATTTACAAGATCTTAACTAAGGTCATGACATTTAGAGTGGAACCCACGCTTCATAAACTAATTAGCATTAACCAAAATGCCTTTATAAAGAAAAGAAATATTGTGGATGGGATCATGTCCCTACATGAGGTTATGCATCATACTCATGTTAAGAAACAAGTGGGGATAATTTTGGAGCTTGATTTTGAGAAAGCTTTTGATAAGGTAAATTGGGATTTCCTCCTCTCTTGTCAGGAAGCTATGGGTTTTGGTCCTTTTTGGAGAAATATGTTGAAAAATATCCTGCATAATGGCACTATTTCTATCAAGATTAATAATACCTCAGGTCCTTATTTTTAGAGTGCTAAAGGGGTTAGACAAGGAGATCCCCTCTCTCCTTTCCTGTTTAACTCTGATGTTCAATGTTTAACTAAGATGGTTCTTGAGGCACAGCAGAATGGCCTCCTGGTGGGTTTAGTTCCTGACCTTATTGATAATGGGATTGCCATCATGCCGTATGCTGATGATACAGTGCTTTGCATTTTCCATGATCCTAAGAAAGCCCTAAATTTAAAGCTTCTTCTTTATATGTTTGAGTTGATGTCTGGGCTCAAGATCAATTATCAAAAGTGAGATGTTCATCATTGGAGGGGACAATATTATTTCTGAGATGTACTCCTCAATGTTTAATTGCCAGGTGGGCTTGCTCCCCATGAAATACCTGGGGATTCTTGTAACCTTTAGATCCCTCGAAAATTCTGATTTGGATTTTGTGGATGCTAAGTTTATCACTAAGCTTGATGCATGGAAAGGTGGGGTTTCCTCTTATGGAGGAAGGCTAGCCCTAGTGAATGCTTCTCTTTCTCATCTTCCTTCTTATGTCATGTCTATCTTCCTTTTGAACAAAACTTTTATTGAAAAAATGGATATGGATAGAAGAAGTTTCTTCTGGCATGGAAAAAAGGTTAAAAGAGGATATTATATGGTTAAGTGGTGCAGAGTTTGTAGATCAAAAAAGAAAGATGGTTTGGGTGTGTTAGACCTCAGGAAGCAAAACATCAGTCTCCTTTGCAAATGGTGGTGGAAACTTGAAAAAGGTGATGGTATATGGCAGAAGATTGTAAAAGCTAAGTATTTGAGGAATCATACAGTTGCTAGTGTAAAAGGGAAAGCTTCTGATTCACCTTGTTGGAGGGGCTTGCTCAAAATCAAGGACTATTACATGAATGGGAGGCATATATCAAGATTGGGAACGGTAACCTGGCAAGGGTTTGGAAAGATAAGATTTGTGATAATGTTTCCTTTGCTGAGAAGTTTCCTATTTTGTTTAACCTTTGTCAGGATCAGGATTGCACTATCAAACAATTAGTAGATGTTGACTTTAACATTCCTTTCAGGAGGACCCTTAGAGGGGATAACATTAACCATTGGAATCAGATTCTTGAGTGGGTCCTCTCTCTTAACCTTTCTGAGACTGATGATGATATTTCCTGGTCCCTTAACCCCAATGGTGTCTTCACAACCAAATATGTTTATCACTGGCTTGAAAGAAACATTGCTGGAGCTAACAATAGGTGGATTTGGAAGGCCAAAATCCCTCTTAAAATAAAAAAAATCATGTGGCAGTTGTGTCGGGATGCGATCTTAACCAGACAAAATATGAGAAAGAAAAATTGGCTTGGGTCTCCTATTTGCTCCTTTTGTTCTCAGGTGGAAACGAATGACCATCTTTTTTTCGCCTGCAAAGTAGCCAGGGTGGTCTAGGGTATTTTTGGTAGAGCCATGGGGACAAGTTGTGTTCCCAATAATTTTTGGCAATCTATGGCCTGGTTCTATTCCTTCCTTCCCCATCGTGAACAGTTTTATGTGGTTCTCATTGCTTCTGTTTGCTGGGCAATTTGGAATGTTCGTAATAGAGTAACTTTCGATAAGCATAAGCTGCATTCGCCCAGCGAAATCATCTATTTTTCCATTTCCCTTCTTCTATATTGGACAGGTCTGCAGAAGGGAGCTGATCAAGAAATGATGGCAGAAGGGGTGAATGAGTTGAAGAAGCGTACGACGACCTCGGTCTTCTCTCAGGACCCATCAGGATAGACTACTGGGAGGGCTACGCTGATGATCACGGGTGCCTAAGGGATAAAATGTGGTCTGGAGTAGCTATTTCTCCATCGAGATGTTGCCTTTTATGTTTGGTTGTGGATCTCCATGTCTTGTGGGAATGTTAGCTTAATCTTTCAGGTTGTAGTATGATACTCTGGTGGCATCAGGTTTTTGCCCTGTTGGTCGCTCGACGCCGAATGTTCTCAGCGGGTTTCCTGATGCTGCCCCAACTCGCTTCTGATCTCCCTCCCCCCTTTCTTTTACTTTTGGTTTCTGAAAAACTGTGGAACTTGGTTATTTCTGTTTGAAATAAATGGAAAGGGGTTGAAGCCCGGTTGGAAAAAAAATATGCCCCAACCAGTTCACCAGGTTTTCCACCTTCTAGCCATGGAACTCTCTGCCCAGTGCTCCTTGCCGGTGATCAGCTTAAACAACATGACACCAAAACTGAAATGTCAGACTTTGGCTGCTGCCGTAGCGTTCTCTGAGTCTGAGAACTATGGCAGAGCATGGCCAGGAGAATGGTGCAGCAGATCCTTGTTTGTGCTGCTCCAAGTGATCATCGATAACCTGAAATAAGATAATATAGGCTCCATTGCAGAGTCGAAGTAGATGATGCTTGCCTTTACATCTAGGTGGACGATCTGTGGAATGCAACCATGGTGGAGGAATGACAGTGACGTTGCACTGAAATCTGGTGCCGGAAGTCCAGGAACCTTCGTGTAGCAGTGCCCTCTGGCATGACGTTCCTAGTGGCTTCACCACCATTATTGTCCTCCCATAGGTTGTGTAAATTGTCATTCTCCATGTACTCATATATGGAGATTATTTGGTCTCCTGCTAAGCAGTAACCAGTATGGGAAACCAGATGATGATGTTTAACCATCTGAGCTTCTCAAGCTCTCTCGCAAAATCACGCACCAGATTGTGTAAATTGCGGTTCTCCATATACTCATATATGGAGATTCTTTCGTATCTTGCTAAGAAGTATCTAGTGAGGGGAACCAGATTAGGATGTTTAATCCGTCACAGCGCTCAAGCTCTCTCGCAGCATCTTTGTCTGAGATTACTGAACCATGGATAACATGTGTTTCTCTGCAATTTAATTTAGCAGAATCATGGTGCTTTAAAGTCTTTCAAGACCATAGAACTTGTATTAAATTAGTATACTAATTATAGTCATCACATGAGCTGCACATTTGTTTTACTAAAATCACGTGTACCTAATTAATTTGCACGGTTGTCCGGTTACATTTATTCCTTTTTCGACCATTGGACCGATTTGTTGATTTACACTTTCAGCTGACAATTACGTTGAGTAAATATCAATTTTACTTAATTCTTGAGAAATCATGCTTGTGTGTTTAACTTCCGTTTCATCTTAATCTCAAAAGAAAACTTCTCTTTCATCTTTGAAGGATAAGTTTGGTGCATTGTGCATGTTGCTAGCTGGCATGCTTGACATGCTTAATAGGCATGCTCTTTGTGACTTTTGCAATAGCTATAGTTTTTTAGATGTACTTTAGCTGTCTTTGTTATGTATGACCAGTGTAATGACTACAATATGACTTGTTCGGGGGATGACCCCAGGTAGGGTAAAGTCGAGGTTAAAGGACAAGGTCTACCAAGGTAAAAATAGGTCAAAGCATGAACTGGCCGAATCATAGAAGGGCCATCCGGGTTACGGCCGGGTTACCCTAAGCCAGGAAGCACTAGCAAGACTCGGCCGACATATACGGTATGTCGGCACGAGGAGAGAATCATTTTCCCTTTGCAGGTACCAACTTGGTTTGGTTAACTATGCCTAGGCCAAGTCGGGAGACAGCTTGCTCAAGAAGGAGCTCAAGGTCAGTGCTTTTCTCTCTCCTAAGGGAATCTAGGGAGAGACAAACGCTAGCGACAAGAGTCAGAGAGTCAGAGATAGAAGAGATCGTAAAGGACGTGACAGTCACTAGCGGCAACGGTTATAGCGCGTGGGCTCTATGCCATTGTCGAACAGAGGCTGAGCACTGAGGAAAGGAGCATGCCGAGTTACCTCTTTGGGACAAGCATATTCCAAGCATATATATTAGGACACGTAAGTCCTAGATGTACCCTGGCCACCCCTTTATAAGGTGAGCCAAGGCCTCCAAGGGAGGGGTCGATCTTTTTGCCTATGGGAAGAACCCTAGAGAGAGTAGAGAGTAGGAGAACTTCATCTCCTTCCTGTCTACGATACAGCTCAAGGAGCATCTGTATTAGCTTTTGGATCATAATATAAGATCTGTGAGAAGTTCATCGGGTGTGTGTTGTTCTATCTTTCCTGTGTAGAATCACTACGCTATCCCTCCCCGGATACCACTAGTACACATTAGCCCCATCTTTAGCCTACCCATGGCATCTGCCGTGACACCACCACGACAGTTGGCGCCTACCGTGGGGCCAGCAGTGGTGCTAGTTGGAGTCAAAATATGGACAGGAAACTTCATCGTCTCTGGGCTAGTGTAGTGGTTCGGCATGTTGGACTTCGTCAGCAACAATGCCCGCAGCATCGACAACCGCCCGCCTCCGCGCAACGGGCTCTTCCTCAACTTTGGTGCCCACAAGATCTACATCGGCATCGATGAGTCCTGCATGCACCCACAACATGTCGTCGAGGGAGGAGAACCTCCTCTCAGCGCGGCTCGTAGTCCGCATATCACTCGCCCCGCTAGCTGCGCCGAGGTGATGATGACTGCGCCTGACGCGGGAATGAGCAAGGATCCGACAAAAGACCCGGAGACAACTCCGAAGGTACCTAGGGCTCGAGGTCCTCCGCTAGAGAGGCCACAGAATATACTGCAGCAGGCAATAGAGAGCCTAACTACAACTATAGCTCCCATAGTTGATCTGGCTTGGGCACATGCCGAGTTGGAGGAAACTTGATAGAAAATACTAGAGGGTGCAAAAAAGGTAGCCGCGGCTCCGCGGTCATTGAATATCACACTGCGTGGGTACACCAAGGCAAACAAGATTAGTACTAGTCCCACCCGTTTGGATGGAGTAAAGATTAGGGGTAGAGACCTCCTCAGTGAGATAGATAAGGAATATGTTCCTATGCTAGGGGAATCAGGCAATCCCATGTCAGCAAGTCTGCCGAGGTATAGCACCCCGGCCAAGAACCTCAGAGTTGCAGATGTAGCAGCGTCCAAGTTAGAGGGTCTGACCGGTGAAGCCCGACAGAGGCAGCAAGAAAGAGTCATTGAGCTAGTGAAAATAGCTAACAAGCAGAATGAGGAGTTTCTTAAGGCAAACCCAGCAAGGGAAGGAGGTTCTCGAGTCGTTCATTCGGCAGGGGGCACTCTGGCAAAATCCGTCGAGCAGTGTCATCCGCACATGAAGGCCCAAGGAGAGAAGAGGTAGTAACCTCGGGGAGAAAAAACTAGTAGATGGTCCCATATGACCCGACAAGGGCAGGGAAAGGAAAAGTAATACAGTGTGACGAGGATCGTCATAGTGCCAGCCGAGGTGAAGGTAGACGAGGTAACCACGACCAAGGCCATGCAACACAAGGAAACGTTGGGTACGGTAATGCCGGACAACATAACTCGGCAGGAGCTGGACAGAATCCACCTCGGCAGCATCAGCAATAGTACATACCTCGGCAAGAGCAAAGTGTCGGCCCACCTATGCAACAGCCATATGTTCATCCGGGTCAAAATAGATATGATGACGGTTATTCGGCAATGGCTCATGCCGGATTTACTAAGCGGGATCACCATGTGTCATGTGATAGGATCGAGGTTAGGAAACAGAAACTTGCAACCATATGATGTAAGATTGAAGTTGGACGGGATTTATAGGTCGGAAATGATGGAGGGACAAGGTCCTCTGGGTCTAGCATGCTTTGGACCTCGGATTATGAGAGACCCTGCAGTGTCAAACTTCTAGTTGGCCAGAGGGACAAAGACGTATGATGGTAGTACCAAGCCATAAGATTGGTTGATTGATTATGCCACCGCAGTGAACATTGCGACGGGTAACTTGGGATGGGCGGTGAGATATGTACCGTAGATGCTAGAGGGACTAGCGAGAGTTTGGCTGAATAATCTGCTAGCAGAAAGTATCAACTGTTGGTTAGATTTTGAAGAAATGTTTATCAACAATTTCACCAGCACCTACAAGAGGCCGAATAGGCCACAACAACTGGCGATGTGCCGAATGAGACATACCGCGAGTTTTTAACTCGGTGGTGAAACATGTACAATTCATGCGAAGGATTAATTGAGTCACATGATATTGCCTGGTTTGCACAAGGGTGCAGGTATGGAAGTGTGTTATGGCAAAAGTTGCAAAGGGATATGCCAACTATGTTGGCCAACACAATCATAATCGCTGACTCGTATGCATTGTGTGACCAAACGTAACCCCGACTTGTATCGAACGAGTCAAATGAGGAATATTACCCCCGTGATCGAGCCGGATCATCCTGGCGAAATGATTACTGGGGTAAGAGAAGGGATGAAAGGCCGGATTACAGATATAGTTCGCATCAGGTTGCTACTGAAGATCAAGATTAGCCCGGAGATGGGAATAGCCAGCGACAAAAAAGTGGTGGCCAACGGTGGGCATAGAAAAATGATGGCAAGAAGTCTTGGACCAGTGAATAGAAAAAGCAATGGCAAAAAAGGAAAGATAGGCCGAGGTATATGTATGAGGCTGTGCTGTGTCAACCATGCAAGCTCCACACACCAAATCCGAGTAAGCCAGCGAATCATACAACCCGACAGTGTGAGTGGTTTTAGTGTGCCGGACAAGGTAACCCGGAGCAAGGTAACTTCGGACCCCCTCAGCAACCTCGGCCAGAGCTAGAGTTCGGGACTGGTATGAATTCCTCAGAATTCGGCTCCTCTGGGTCCAAGCTATCCCGAGACTTGCCCCAAGTGAGGGTCAGGGTCTAGGTATCTTTGATGGTCTGCTGAAGAAATTTCTGAATAAAGTAATGCAAAAAGGTCAGATAAGTGATAAAGGCTGACATAAAGTATGACTCAGAAAAGGGGTCACATGAAAGATGTACCTGGGGATTTGGTCTATCTCGGTTGTGGGGCTCTAGTCCCCACTCCCAGTCCTCAGTCAAGGAAGTCTTGAAAATGGACTTAACCCGGTGGAAGATTTGGGCATCGGAGAGCTCGACCGATGAAACTCGGTTAGGGTCAAGATGACCGCTCATATGGCAGAGTTTGTGGGTATGCTTCTGCAGCAGGAAGATTCGGCTCCAGATGAAAGTGAGCATCAGATCCTCACCGGTTAGCCCGTCAACGATCAGCTCAAGGATGTGTTTCTCCACTAGATCGACCAAGGTGCTAGATTTCTTGGGGGCCTGTTCCCATTTGTTCTTGTAGGGGACACCGACAGAGAAGGGGCAGTCGAATCTTGTCATCTGAGGTATCGTTCTTTACGTAAAAGAACGTCTTGGCCCACCCTTTGCAGGACTCCAATCCCGTGACCCGGGGAAAGATGGAACCTCACCGAGGTGCGACCGAGGCCGCCCCTCACTGGGTCAAAGCCTTATCATCGGGACGAAGTTCCTTATTCGGAACAATGTTAGCCCAGAAGAACTTGGACCAAACCGGTATAGTGGGCCATAGGCCGAGATACCCCTCAATGCCGCTAGCATAAGCCAAAAGAGAGGCGATAGCATTTGTAGGGAGATGGTGAGGTTGGAGTTCAAAAGTTGTGAGAAAATCATGGAAGAAGTCACTGGTGGGAAGGCCGAAGCCGCGGGCGAAGTGGGAGAGGAAAACCACGAATTCACTAACCTCGGGGGCGAGAACGAGCTCGTCACCGAGGATGTGGCAGCTAAACCCTGCAGGGACATGGCGTGTGTGGATGAGCCAATCAATCTCATCCCGCGTCACGGAAGAGCCGGCCCAAGATCCTCTTCCTCGAACGCAGAGTACAAATCGGGGGAGAAGGGCCTAGACTGGTGCGGCCTCGTAGCGTCATCTATCAGCAGCACTGCGGTGGAGAGAGGAAGCGCAGAAGACGATGTCGGTGGTGCTATCGCTAAGCATAGAGCAACAGTAGCGGCGGGGCTAGGAAGAAGAAGAAGAAGGAGAGGTGAACGGGGGAAAGTGGCTAAGGACCTCCCCCGCTCCCCTATTTAACCACACACACATCATGGGTAGTGGGATCACAGATTACGGTGAATCGCACGATACGGGCGTGTATTTCCCAAGCGAGCGCATCAACGATGAGCCACATAGTGGGTCGCACAACACAGAAGATCGGGTGACGCGATGTGGCTCTGCAGTTATCGAAGAGGCACCCCACTATGTGATGGGGTGCTGTAATCCCTGACGGCGTGCGTAGTAACTGACATCATGGCCCTTAAAATGAGACAAAAGAAATGATTACCTTCCACGTAGGATACACGGAAGTGTACACGAGAAGATAGGCATCTAAGAGGGATAACCCGGATGCAACAATATGACTCGGCCAATGAGAAATAACTCGGAAAGACCCAAAGAAAGTCAAGGTGAAAATTGAATCACCAAGAGGTACTGCCGAGTTTAAATCGGTACGGGCCGACATATGCATATGTCGACACGATGGACTATGATCCGAATAAAGATGAACCTGATGTGGCCTTACCATCTAAGGGTTGATGAGACCGCACCAGCTTTGGGGACTAATGTTGGGGGATGACCCTAGGTAGGGTAAAGCCGAGGTTAAAGGACAAGGTCCGCCGAGGTAAAACAGGTCAAAGCATGAGCTGGCCGAATCATAGAAGGGTCGGCCGGGTTACAGCCGGGTTACCCTAAGCCAGGAAGCACTGGCAAGACTCGGACGATATATATGGTATGTCGGCATGAGGATAGAATCATTTTCCCTTTGCAGGTACCAACTTGGTCGGGTTAACTATGCCTGGGCTGAGTCAGGAGATAGCTTGCTCAAGAAGGAGCTCAAGGTCAGCGCTTTTCTCTCTCCTAAGAGAATCTAGGGAGAGACAAACGCTAGCGACAAAAGTAGGAGAGTCAGAGACAGAAGAGATCATCATGGACGTGACAGTCACTAGCAGCAACGGTGTAACAACCTCGGACCCTACGCTCTAAGTTCAAGCCTGGATGGACCAGAAGTGGTTAAAATAGTACAGCGGGGGCCCAGGGACCACCCACGTGTAGACCCGTCGGCCGTCCTAACCACTTCTAGAACATCGGGACAAGAGCGAGCGGCGTAGGCAATAGGCGAAGAGATCAAATACATACACAAGTGAGTATGTATGCAAGCTACCTTACAACAGTTCTCAGAGCCATACCATCTAAAAGAAATAGAATTATTGCAACACCATATGGCAAGATCCAAATATCCTAGATAGAGATAATAAGGGAGGATAGCTCCTCATACATCAATCAACAGAGTATCAAGCGGAAGTGGGAAACAAGATCCGAGTATGGACAAGAAGCAAATCGGCATAAGATGCCACATAAATAAGCACATCCCGCCCACAGATCTCGCGGATCCCCATCCCCGGAATCTCTACACCGAGTGATCGTTGCCAACATCATCTGTCACCTCCACCCAGTATCCATCTTGCGAAAACACCTGTTCATCTGAATCAAACAATTTATCGTGTGAGACCCTAGGGGTACTCAGCAAGTCTTTATACCTCTAAAGGGGACATAACCTGGGGTGACGCAATTGCAGCAAAAGATAATAACTAACAAGTCTATAGATACTCACTAACCATCCGCCTAACCAATGATAGACGGATGTTCGTGTATTAGAAACAACAGTTATAACAGTGTATATCAACAGATCCATCTTCCTTCTCGCTTACCAACGAGAAAGCGGACGAACAACCCATCCGTGGGTAGTTTTATTAACCATTCCATGAGCATTGCACTATTTACTAGTCAGGTATTTAGTCAAATTGAAAGCGGTACTTTAGTTATACTTGTCTATGATCGATAAACTGTGCTCCAAGTCGTCCATAACCGCGGACACGGCTTTCAGAAAGATTTACCCTGCAGGGGTGCACAAATAGCAACACACACTCGATCAACCTCGGAAAAACCAACTCAAAACCTAACGAGGCATTCACAACAAAGTGATCACAGGATTCATAAAATATTTCAGGGGGGCACCCCATTAAGCTACCCGCAACGAAGTTGGCCGACTCCGAGACAGACCCAAGGTTTGCGTCAATGGCTGTAAATGACTGGGAACCCGAAAATGTGACTAGGCTTGTCGATACCGCGAAAACACTCCGCATCCAAAACAGTACAGGTGCTCCACGCACAATCTTAATTAAACAGTAACATGGCATAAGTACAGGATAGTAAATAAAACCCCAAACTAGTTTGTGGCCCCAAGAAATAGAAAGGAATCAAGCTCTGGCTCAGGGGGGTCCATAAGGCCTCCCGGATGTGGATAGTGCGAATAGTCAAGGAACAGGAATCAAGTACTCGGGGTCCTACGGGACACAAGTGGGCATAAAAACCAATGACAGATATTACCCACCAGTGCCTCTTTCATTAGTTATCCCATTACTACTTAGGTTAAGTTGTTTAGGTACCTCGCTATCCATCAGACACTCACATACCCTACAAATGCTGTTCTACGACTCCCATGGCTCAAACAACTCCTGTAGTAATTGCTCATAGGATGGAGGAACAAGCTTCGGTGAGGTTTAAAAGTAAAGGCTATGTAGTACTTGGGATTCAATTTAATGCAATCGTGACTCAATGATGCAAGAATAAGATAGAAGCAATATGTACTATATGTATGCAAGCATGTGGTAGTGCTTGCCTGGCAGCTCAGTTGAAGCGAGAGACGGATCTAGGTAGTACTCCTAGGGTTCCTGATATTTCCCCTGCTCGGCGTCCATTCGAAAGAAGAACCAAACAAACAAGGGCCAACATAAATAAAGTGTACAAGCATATAAATAAAATGCGACAAGAAAACAAGCATGCCATGATGAATGATGCACAATCTACATGGCAATAAGTACCATGGCTTGGGTGAGGTGTGGGGTGCAAGAATAAAGCATTTTATTAAGTTTTAGTCAAGTTTTATTGCAATAAACAGTTCTGATTTTTAATAAAGACATGATGCATGCTTCAATTCATATCATGGAATGCATAATCAGAACGGGCTCATCGCGCTAATCGATTTAGACATATTATTTGTCAAATTTGGAGTTATAGAATTAAAGTTATTAGTTAATTAAGAAAAGGCATTTTTATTGCAATTAAACAATTTCGAAAATTTAAATTAGCCAACCATTACTTTGAATGGCATATTTGAATTCCTCACATTTTTCTGATTCAAAAACATATATTATTTGTTTTATTTAGATTTATTAATAAAAAGTTATTAATTTCTGGATTTAAAATAGATTAACCAATTCCTGGAATTATTTTTATTAAACAAATGAACGCGCATACTTTTTGTACCGAGAGAGATCTAGCCACAGTCACCGGCAAGTGGGGCCGGCGCTGACTCAGCCGCGGTGGGTCGCAGCGGTCTGCGAGGGCTTTTCTCACCGAGGATCCAGCCAGCCGTGGTGGATGACAAGCGGGACCTGCGCCTGTGCAGACCCACACGAGGGCGAGCGAAGGAAGCGCAGCCACGTGGCGGATCCGGGGGACTGCGGCCGGGAATCAGCGGAAGCCGAGGTATCTTTTTGCAAAACGGGCGAGGGGCTGACTGGTGGGACACAGGGTCCGTGGGTTGAGGCGGGAAAAACTACAGGGGCCTGTTAGCAAAAGCTTCCTGGCTGTGTGTACGAGAACTGACGAACTGGATTTATCCGTGGAGAAATTGGCTAGCTGGACCGATATTCGGATGAATATGGCGAGCAAACCACTGCGAATTTGGCAACGCCGTAAGAACAAAAAGTGGAGAGGAGAGACAGGGCTACAACCTCCATTTAGGGCGTTGCTTCAGAGGTGGGCTATAACGTCGGGTAAAAGTCGTAGAACAGAGGCCGAAACGATCCGGTGACTGAGTTCTTCTGACCGCGCGTTTCTGCAGATTTTCGAGGTCGACGGCGAGCTCATCGGGGCATCTTTCAGAGTGTCGCTTCCTCTGGTGTTTAGAGGGTTCATCTAAGAACAAAAGTCCTCAAGGAAGGTTTGTCGGAAAGGGACTGAAACGCCCGGGAAAAATCGGTGAACAGCGGTACTGGAAGTGCCAGCAGAACTGAGGAAGCAAAGATAGCAGCGAGCTGAATCTGACGGCGAGGCAACACGACGGCGGCGACGATGGCGACGGCTACAGGGCACCAAACGGAGCAAACTTGGGCTCGCTTCGAAGAGGGTAGATAGGCCTATGCGTTGGTGGTCGGGGTTTTGCAAATGGTGGACCGAGGCGATGACACGGTTGACCGTAACAGCAGTACTGCAATCGACAGCGGCATGCGTGGCGGTGGTGAGTGATGGGTTCATAGCATGGAAAACAAAAAAATTCTACTGCAAGAATGAACAAAACCTAGATCTAATCTAGATAAAAGCCAAGATCTAATCTATTAGACATGAGCAACGAGATAGATGGGAACTAACCCTCGTAGATCCGAACGCGTTAACGAGATTAGATCTCGTGGTTGATGTAGTCGATCACTTGCCGATCTCAAGATCGTGTGGACGATCCTTCCGGCATCGCGTTCCAGCAGCGCTTCCGCCCTCGGTCAAGTAGACGATCCTTCCGGCGCCACGTTTCGGCAGCGCTTCCGTAGTCGGTCACACGTGCGGAGTCGAAGCAGACCTTCCTCTCCCCGTTCCAGCGAGCAGCGGAGGTAGTAGATATTCTCCACGGAATCCCAGCAGCACGACGGCGTGGTGGTGGTGGAGTAGAGAATTCTGCAGGTCTTCGCCTATGCCTGTGCAGAAGATGGTGCAGGAGAGAGGCGGCAGAGATTGGGTGTTATGGGAGCAGGGGAGGAGGGGGCGCCCCTGCCCCTCTATTTAAAGAAGGGAGGCGCCTGGGGAGGGGGGTCCTTGTAGGACTCCCCTCCCTCTCTAGGCCGGCGGATTGGGAGGTGGGGGAGGAGTCCTCCTCCCCCACGACTCCTAGTCTTGACCCACCAGGACTCCTTGATCCCTATCTTGATTTTCAAGCAAACTCCAAGATATCTTCTAGAACCTTCCGGAACATTCCAAAACCTTCTAGAATCCTCATACAAACACTCCGGAACATTTCCTAACTCAGAAAATGATCCCCTATATATGAATCTTATTCTCCGGACCATTCCGGATCTCCTCGTGATGTCTCGAATCCAATCCGAGACTCCGAACAACATTCGGTCTCCAACGCATATTCCATATCTACTTAAAACAACTTCGAACCTTAAGTGTGTCACCCTACGGTTCGTGAATATGTAGACATGATAGAGACACATCTCCTATCAATAACCATCAGCGGGACCTGGAGATCCATAATGGCTCCCACATACTCAACGATGACTTTGCGATCGATTGAACCACTTACATACGAAACTAATTCCCTTTGTCTCGCGATACTATACTTATCCGAGGTTTGATCGTCGGTATCTCCATACCTAGTTCTACCTCGTTACTGATAAGTACTCTTGACTCGTTCCATGATATGTCATCCCTTGTGACCCAGTCACATGCTTGCAAGCTAACTAGATGACATTCCACCGAGAGGGCCCAGAGCCTATCTATCCGTCATATGGATGGACAAATCCCAATCTTGGTTCATGCGCTTCAACACATACTTTCAGAATATCCAATGACACTTTTATAACCACCCAGTTACGAAGCGGCGTTTGATGTCATCAAAGTATCCATCCGGTGATGGTGATTAACATAACCTCATGGTCGAAGGAATAGGTTACTATGTATTTGAAAGCTTACAGCAATACGAACTTAATGACTTGATCTTATGCTACGCTTACTATGGGTGCGTGTCCATCACATCATTCTCCTAATGATATAACCTTGTTATTAATTACATCCTAATGTCCATGATCAGGAAACCATTATCATCAATTAATCAACAAGCTAGTTCAACAAGAGGCTTACTAGGGACTCTTATATGTTTACAAAACACACATTATTAGTGTTTCCTCATAATACAATTATAGCATGGGATGTAAACATTCATCATAAACACAAAGATATAATAATAATCACTTTTATTATTGCCTCTTGGGCATATCTCCAACAGTCTCCCACTTGCACTAGAGTCAATAATCTAGATTACATAGTAATATACCTAACACCCATGGAGTTTTGGTGTTGGTCATGCTTTTCCCTAGGGAGAGGTTTAGTCAACGGATCTGCCACATTCAGATCAGTGTGTACTTTGCAAATCTTTATGTCACCATCTCAGACATACTCGCGAATAGCGTGGAAACGTAGCTTGATGTGCTTCAGCTTGCTATGTGACCTTGGCTCCTGCGCATTAGCTATGGCACCTGTGTTGTCACAGTAGATGGCCATCGGGTCCAACGCACTGGGAACCACGCCGAGTTTAGTAATGAATTCCTTCATCCAAACGGATTCTTGTGCAGCCTCCGAAGCAGCTATGTATTCCGATTCAGTTGAAGATTTCGCCACAACGCTTTGCTTCGCACTCCTCCAGCTCACTGCAGCACCATTCAAAATAAATACGTATCCCGACTGTGACTTCGAGTCATCCGGATCGGTGTTCCAACTAGCATCGGTGTAACCGTTTACAACAAGCTGTTCATCACCTCCATAAGAAAGAACCATATCCTTAGTCCTATTTAGGTACTTTAGGATATTCTTGACCGCTGTCCAGTGTTCCACTCCAGGATCACTTTGATATCTGCTAGTCAAACTAACAGCATGTGCTATATCCGGTCTTGTACACAGCATGGCATACATGATAGAACCTATGGCCGAGGCATAGGGAATATTATTCATTTTCTCTCTATCTTCTGCCGTAGCTGGACTTTGAGTCTTACTCAAGGTCTTACCTGACAACATGGGCACGAACCCTTTCTTGCTATCTTCCATTCTAAACTTCTTTAGAACTTTGTCCAAGTATGTACTTTGTGAAAGCCCTATTAGGCGTCTTGATCTATCTGTATAAAACTTGATGCCTAGAATATATGCCGCTTCGCCAAGATCCTTCATTGAAAAACTATTATTCAAATAGGTTTTGACGCTATTAAGAAGTTCTATATCATTCTCAATCAACAATATGTCATCTACATACAGTACTAGGAATGCTACAGAGCTCCCACTCACTTTCTTGTAAATACAAGCTTCTCCATAAGTTTGTATAAATCCAAAGTTTTTGATTACTTTATCAAAACGTTGATTCCAACTATGGGATGCTTGCTTCAGTCCATAAATGGAGCGCTGAAGTTTGCATACCTTGTCAGCATCTTTAGGATCGACAAAACCCTTGGGTTGTACCATATACAACTCTTCCTCAATGTCACCATTAAGGAACGCCGTTTTGACATCCATCTGCCAAATCTCATAATCGAAATGTGCAGCAATTGCTAACAAAATCCTTACAGACTTTAGCTTCGCTACTGGTGAGAAAGTCTCATCATAGTCAACTCCTTGAATTTGTCGGAACCCTTTCGCGACAAGTCGAGCTTTATAGACGGTAACATTACCATCAGCATCTGTTTTTCTCTTGAAAATCCATTTGTTCTCGACAGCCTTACGGCCATCCGATAAGTCCACCAAAGTCCACACTTGGTTTTCGTACATGGATCCCATTTCAGATTTCATGGCTTCTAGCCATTTGTCGGAATCTAGGCTCACCATAGCTTCTTCATATGTTGCAGGGTCATCAGCGTTGTCCACCAACATGACGTTCAAGGCAGAGTCATACCAATCAGGAGTGGTACGAACCCTCGTTGACCTGCGAGGTTCAGTAGTAACTTCGTTCAAAGTTTCATGATCATTATCATTAGATTCCTCTTCAATTGGTGCAGGCGGCACCAAAACATCTTCCGGTGCTGCGCTACTCTCAAATCCGAGAGAAGGTTCAACAACCTCATCGAGTTCTACTTTCCTTCCAGTCACCTCTTTTGAGAGAAACTCCTTCTCAAGAAAGGATCCATTCTTGGCAACAAAAACTTTGCCTTCGGATCTCTGATAGAAGGTATACCCAATCGTTTCTTTAGGGTATCCTATGAAGACGCATTTCTCCGCTTTGGGTTCTAGCTTATCAGGTTGTAACTTCTTTACGTATGCTTCGCAACCCCAAACTTTAAGGAATGACAACTTAGGTTTCTTACCAAACCACAATTCGTACGGTGTCGTTTCAACGGATTTAGATGGTGCCCTATTTAAAGTGAATGCGGCTGTCTCTAATGCATAGCCCCAAAATGATAACGGTAAATCTGTAAGAGACATCATAGACCGAACCATATCTAAGAGAGTTTGATTACGACGTTCGGACACACCATTACGCTGTGGTGTTCCCGGCGGTGTCAACTGTGAAAGTATTCCACATTTCTTCAAATGCATGCCAAACTCATAACTCAGATATTCACCTCCGCGATCAGAACGCAGAAACTTAATCTTCTTGTTACGATGATTTTCCACTTCACTTTGAAATTCCTTAAACTTCTCGAAAGTTTCGAACTTATGTTTCATGAAGTAGACATACCCATATCTACTCAAGTCATCCGTGAAAGTGAGAACATAACGATATCCACCACGCGATGCTACACTCATTGGACCGCACACATCGGTATGTATTATTTCCAACAACTCCGTAGCTCGCTCCATTGTACCAGAGAATGGAGTCTTAGTCATTTTTCCCATTAGACATGCTTCGCATCTTTCAAGTGATTCAAAATCAAGTGATTCAAGAAGTCCATCAGAATGGAGTTTCTTCATACGCTTCACTCCAATGTGACCAAGATGACAGTGCCACATGTATGTAGAATTATCATTCAATTTTATTCGTTTAGCATCTATGTTGTGAACATGTGTATCACTACTATCGAGATTCAGTAAGAATAAACCATTCATCTCAGGTGCATTACCATAAAAGATATTACTCATATAAATCGAACAACCTTTATTCTCAGACTTAAAAGAGTAACCGTCTCGCAATAAACAGGATCCAGATATAATGTTCATGCTTAACGCAGGCACCAAATAACAATTATTTAAATTTAAAACTAATCCCGAAGGTAGATGTAGAGGGAGCGTGCCGACGGCGATCACATCAACCTTGGAGCCATTTCCAACGCGCATCGTCACCTCGTCTCTTGCCAGTCTTCGTTTATTCCGCAGCTCCTGTTTCGAGTTACAAATATGAGCAACCGAACCAGTATCAAATACCCAGGCACTACTACGATTACTAGTAAGATACACATCTATAACACATATATCAAATATACCTTTCTTCTTGATGTTGCCGTTCTTCAGATCTGCCAGGTACTTGGGGCAGTTACGCTTCCAGTGACCAGCACCCTTGCAGTAGAAGCACTCAGTTTTAGGATTAGGACCAGCCTTGGGCTTCTTAGCAGGTGCGGCAGCTTTCTTGCCGTCCTTATTGAAGTTGCCCTTGTTCTTAGGCTTGCCCCGTTTCTTGAAATTGGTGGTCTTATTGACCATCAACACTTGGTGCTCCTTCTTGATCTCCACTTCAGCAGTTTTCAGCATGGACGACAGTTCAGGCAACGTCTTGTTCATGTAGTGCATATTGTAGTTCATCACAAAGTTCTTGTAACTTGGTGGCAGTGATTGAAGGAGACGGTGAATCCCCAATTCATTAGGAATCGATATTCCCAACTCTTGGAGCTTCTTTGCGTACCCAGACATGGTGAGCACATGCTTGCTAACGGAGCTTCCTTCTTCCATCTTACAGTTAAAGAACTTTTCGGAGGCCTCATAGTTCTCCATGGCCGCGCGAGTCTCAAAAATTAGCCTGAGCTCCTTAATGATCTCGAACGGGTCGTGGTGCTCAAAACGCTGTTGGAGCTCCGCTTCTAAACCGTGGAGTAATGATTCTTCCGAGTGGCAAAAACATTCTTTTCGTCATCGGTGGCATTATCTGCAGGTGGGTCACCTAGCGGTGCATCGAGCACATAGGTCAACTGACCAGCCCTGAGGACGATCTTCAGTCCACGGAACCAGTCCGTGAAATTTCTTCCATTGTTTTTAAGCTTTTCTTTCTCTAGGAACGCATTGAAATTGATGGAGGGGTTCGCCATAATCTACAACAATTTGCAAGTAGTTTAGACTAAGTTTATGATAAATTGAGTTCAAATTTAATTCTTAAACTAACTAGGTGAACTCCCACTCAAAACAACATCCCTCACATTGTCTTAGTGATTACACGAACCAAGTCCACTACACCAAGTCCGATCTTCACGAGAAAAGATGTAGTTTCATCGGCGAACAATCTTCATGTTCATCATATCAATTATATGACTCATGCTCTAACTTTCGGTATTCCGTGTTCCGAGACCATGTCTGCATGCTAGGCTCGTCAAGATAACCTTAGTTTCCGCATGTGCAAATCTGGCTTGCACCCGTTGTATGCACACGTAGAATCTAGCACATCCGATCATCACGAGATGCTTCGAAACGACGAGTCTTAGCAACGGTGCCAACTAAGGGTGAACACTTTATTACTTGATATTTAGTGAGAGGGATCATCTTATAATGCTACCGTCACGATCTAAGCAATACAAGATGCATAAAGGATTAACATCACAGGCAATTCATAATAAGTGTGATATGATATGGCCTTTTCTTCTTGCGCCTTTGATCTCCATCTCCAAAGCACGAACATGATCTCCATCATCACCAGCATTGCGTCAAGGTCAGTGGCGCCGCTTCATGGTTGTCCATCATCACCAGCAACTATTACAACTACTTGGAATAAAGCTATTACAAGATGAATAGACACGCAGGTCTTAACAGAATTAAAGACAACCATTAGGCTCCTGCCGGTTGCCATATTACAACAAGGATCATTGCATACATCAAATACAATCATAATCACATGATGGCCATATCACATCACAGAACCCCTGCAAAAACAAGTTAGACGCCTCTAATTTTCTTTGCAAGTTTTACGTGGTTTGGGGCTTTCGCATAAGATCGATCTTACCTACGAACAAGAACCACAACGTTGATACAAGTGTTATCAAGATGCTCATTGTAAATCGAATCTTAACTATGGTGGGAGAGACAGACACCCGCAAAGCCACTTGTGCAAAGCAAGTTGCACGTCAAGCATGGAGCAAGTCTCATGTGCGATGACATGTAATGTTAGCCCGAGCCGCTTCATCCCACCATGCGGCAAGATGCAAAGTACACGCTAAGACACCGACACCAAAAGCATCAACGCCCACAAAACCATTGTGTTCTACTCGTGCAACAGATCTACGCATAGATACGGCTCTGATACCACTGATGGGTTCGTAGCATGGAAAACAAAAAATTTCTACCGCAAGAACGAACAAAACCTAGATCTAATCTAGATAAAATCCAAGATCTAATCTATTAGACATGAGCAACGAGATAGATGGGAACTAACCCTCGTAGATTCGAAAGCGTTAACGAGATTAGATCTCGTGGTTGATGTAGTCGATCACTTGCCGATCTCAAGATCGTGTGGACGATCCTTCCGGCGTCGCGTTCCAGCAGCGCTTCCGCCCTCGGTCAAGTAGACGATCCTTCCGGCGCCACATTTCTGCAGCGCTTCCGCAGTCGGTCACACGTGCGGAGTCGAAGCAGACCTTCCTCTCCCCGTTCCAGCGAGCAGCGGAGGTAGTAGATCTTCTCCACGGAATCCCAGCAGCACGACGACGTGGTGGTGGTGGTGAAGTAGAGAATTCTGCAGGGCTTCGCCTATGCCTGTGCAGAAGATGGTGGAGGAGAGAGGCGGCAGAGATTGGGTGTTATGGGAGCAGGGGAGGAGGGGGCGCCCCTGCCCCTCTATTTAAAGAAGGGAGGCGCCTGGGAAGGGGGAGCTTGTAGGACTCCCCTCCCTCTCTAGGCCGGCGGATTGGGAGGTGGGGGAGGAGTCCTCCTCCCCCACGACTCCTAGTCTTGACCCACCAGGACTCCTTGATCCCTATCTTGATTTTCAAGCAAACTCCAAGATATCTTCTAGAACCTTCCGGAACATTCCGAAACCTTCTAGAATCCTCATACAAACACTCCGGAACATTTCCTAACTCAGAAAATGATCCCCTATATATGAATCTTATTCTCCGGACCATTCCGGATCTCCTCGTGATGTCCCAAATCCAATCCGAGACTCCGAACAACATTCGGTCTCCAACGCATATTCCATATCTACTTAAAACAACTTCGAACCTTAAGTGTGTCACCCTACGGTTCGTGAATATGTAGACATGATAGAGACACATCTCCTATCAATAACCATCAGCGGGACCTGGAGATCCATAATGGCTCCCACATACTCAACGATGACTTTGCGATCGATTGAACCACTTACATACGAAACTAATTCCCTTTGTCTCGCGATACTATACTTATCCGAGGTTTGATCGTTGGTATCTCCATACCTAGTTCTACCTCGTTACTGATAAGTACTCTTTACTCGTTCCGTGATATGTCATCCCTTGTGACCCAGTCACATGCTTGCAAGCTAACTAGATGACATTCCACCGAGAGGGCCCAGAGCATATCTATCCGTCATATGGATGGACAAATCCCAATCTTGGTTCATGCGCTTCAACACATACTTTCAGAATACCCAATGACACTTTTATAACCACCCAGTTACGAAGCGGCGTTTGATGTCATCAAAGTATCCATCCGGTGATGGTGATTAATATAACCTCATGGTCGAAGGAATAGGTTACTATGTATTTGAAAGCTTACAGCAATACGAACTTAATGACTTGATCTTATGCTACGCTTACTATGGGTGTGTGTCCATCACATCATTCTCCTAATGATATAACCTTGTTATTAATTACATCCTAATGTCCATGATCAGGAAACCATGATCATCAATTAATCAACAAGCTAGTTCAACAAGAGGCTTACTAGGGACTCTTATATGTTTACAAAACACACATGTATTAGTGTTTCCTCATAATACAATTATAGCATGGGATGTAAACATTCATCATAAACACAAAGATATAATAATAATCACTTTTATTATTGCCTCTTGGGCATATCTCCAACAGTGAGCGTGCGCCGCGGTGAGGTCGGCGGCGAGGTACGGTGCTAGGGAGAAGGAGGGCATGTCATGGAAGGAGCTCCGCTCACCCTGAGGTCGTTGGTGTAGGCGAGGTAGCTTGAGGTGGAGGTGATATCGCGCACAACCGGGATTCCGAAGCTCCTGGTACTTGGCGGGATGCATCTGCAGAAGCGCCTCCGGCGTGCTCCGGCATGGTGGAAAGGTACAGGGAGAAGCAGAGGAAGCAGGTGAAGGTCCTGTACGCCTTGGGCACCTCTGAGCACATCCCCAACCGCCCTCCTCCTGGTATAGCTGAGATAGGGTTTAGAGGGACATGGTGAGGACATGGTGAAGCTTGGGGAGGAAGAAGAAAGGGAGAGGAGCTTCAGATCTCGATCTGAAGTTGTTGCCGTGTGCAGGTAGTGGTGGACTGCAGGTAAAGCAAGAGAGATAGGGGTGGAGCACATGGGGGACTCCTACTTTTGCAACAAAAAGAAGGAGAGGCTCGGTGGTGGTCTTCTCTCTCCTCTACTCTTGTTCTTAGCCGAAAATAGCAAAGGGAGATGGACCAGAGAGGAGGAGGTGGCGTGGGAAGGTGATCTGGTGCTCTCTTGCAAGGCAAGACAAGGGGAAGGAGGTGAGGTGGAGGGCTAGGCACCACAAGTGCCATGGTAAGGAGAGGTGGGATGGTGTCACGGTTTGGGAGGGATGGTGAGTGTGTGTGTAGCTAGGTGTATTTAGATCTAGGTTAGGCTAGCTCATTTGAACAACATCAAATTAGCTCAAAGTTTAAATTTTAAACCTCATAAGCCAAAAGAAAAGAAGAGAAAGGATTGAGGTGCTCTATTATTGCATGTACATGCATTAATGGGCATGGAAGAGAAAGAGAGAGAGAGGGTGGCAAAGGTTTTGGTTTGAATTTGATCCATTCAAAACCCTTCGCAAAACCACAAGAATTCAAAAGAAAAGAAAAAGGGGATGACTTGGCTACATGTGATATGCATGCATGCGTGATGTAGCTTGTGAAAACAAACTAGATCGCCCTAGCAATGGATTTATGCAAGCATGCATGTATACATGGAGCATTCCAAAAGACTCAAGAAAGGGGAAAGAGGTGTTATCTTATGCTAGGTTGAAAGGCCACAAGAAAAGGTCCAAAGCACAACAAGGTACTCACAAAACCCCAAAATGATTAAAATGGAAGAGAGGAAGGGTGCAAGTGTTGCATGGGCCATGCAAAGGCAATAAATACATGCTTCAAGTCATATTTTGTGAAAACAAAATATCTAAAAGCATTTTAGCATGCATGCAAACCCACAATTCCAACAAAAATATATATTGGAACCATTCACTTACTACACATGGTTTACATTGATTAAAAGCATGTGTGAAAAGAGGTGGCCATATTCAAACATGACCTTGGCTCAAAATAGTTCCATATGGTAGGTTGGAAAGAGCACTACTCATATTGCATGCAAAGGTGGCTATGTGGCTCTCCACATATCAATAATGTGAAAACAACATGATGCATATATGGGAGCATGTGGAGTTGTGAGTGGATCCATCCCAACCCACATGAGCTAGAGGTAAAACCAAATAAAAATGCAAAGCTCACATATAGTTGGATGGTGGGATTATGGGGTGGTGACAAGAAAGGTGGTGGAGTTAATAAAAGATATGCCCCCAACTCAACTTGGGCATCAAGCATTTATCAAGAACCAAATACAATATATCAAGAGGCAAATACAAATATTAGTGCATATGAGATAAGAACCAAATGAAAAAGGGTTTTATATGATGCTCAAATTCAAGGTGGCATGATGACATGAGCATGATATAATTATGATGCAACAATTATATGTAGGAAGTAGCATATATATAGACTAGGCTAGTAGCATTGCAATTGTTAGACAATTGGGATGATACAACTCTCCCCCACTAAACAAGAATCTCGCCCCGAGATTCCTAGGAAAAAGAAACCAACACAAGGAGAGGCGGGTGTTCGGAACGAAGGTGATCCTTGCGTTCCCAAGATGATGAACAATGGAGTGGTGCGACCATTACACCTTGCAAAACTTGCTAGACTTGTCGCGAGTCTTTCGTTTTGCTTGAGACACAAAGGGTTAGAAGAATTGAAGGATTGTCGTGAGACAAGAAGGATAGGAAGAACATAGCTCCGGTTTTCTCGAGAAACATGATAAAAGAATAGAACCACTTGTGAAAGAAATAGAAAGGACAATGTATCATGGATAAAGAAAAGACACACCATTAGGATTAAAGATCAGAAGCTGCAAGTGGTGATGATTCTTGCCCTTGCCGGACGAAAAGAGCGACTTTGGAGAAGTTATCAACCACTATGAAAATAGCAATGTACCTTCCCTCAGATTTGAGAAAGGAAGTTCGGAAACAATATCGCCTTCAAACAATAGAGTTCCTTGATATCAACGGAAAGATTTAGTTAGACATTGTCGGATTAGATTCTTCTTGCGCCGGTAAGAACCAAGGATCACACAATTGAGGTGCGCGGATATATCTTCAAGAGAAGGAGGTGATGCTAGTTTATGGTGGAATCCCGAGAAGAAAAGAATATGGAGGATCTAGGGTTTATTGTATAGATACTTATTGCTTTCTTTAACCTTGAGGCTAATGCAATAGATTTGCGACTGATGGCATCAACCATAATTGGCTTTACCAAGAGAAAAGGAATTTGACAAATTGAAGACAGGTATAGTTTCCTTCCATCTTGTTTGAAGATGTCGAGCACCGGTAGAGAAAAGAAGATAGAGAAGATTTTGCATTGGTTTCCACCAGATCATTGAAGATTTTGCTCCGTGTAGATGCGGCCACCAACAAGAGATTAAGGATTACCTTCTTCGAGAGTCCGGAAAAACAAGGACGGAAGTAAAAGTATCGAGGGATAAAGGCCACGTCTACTTCCGTGGACTGAGTTAAATCGCATTAATCCACCAATTCATTGTACAAAAGCGAATAATAAGGATAGTGGTATGGTAGCTACTCCATCCCGCACTCAAAGCATTACTCCGGACATGAATAGGAAAACTATGCAACCCAACTGCTGAACAGACTGAAGAACTTGACAAGAACTCATGGAACTCCGTATGAAAACAAAGATAGATGCAAACGATTCGTCGAAACCAAAATAGATAAAGATGATGATGTTGTCGTCATGTCAGAAGTACCAAGCCACCGGAAAGATATGAAGGAAGATTACAGAGACAACTGCAAGATTCAACAGATAAAGAAAAAGATAGCACCAACTTGAACAGAAGGATTACAAAAGATCTGAAAAGTCTTCATGGCCTTCGGTGGATTGAGCATAGACGATAGAACGAGAGGGTTTCAAAAGATTACTTACTGAGCATTCTTCTGAAGAATAACCAAGAGAGATTTAGCTGTCTTGAGGGAAACTTCGGCGGAATGACGATGACAACTTGCCAACAAAGAAAAGCTCCAGGTTAAGTTGAAGGTGGAGGATGGAATTAACAA
Organism: Avena eriantha; assembly: GCA_910589775.1. NCBI lineage: Eukaryota > Viridiplantae > Streptophyta > Magnoliopsida > Poales > Poaceae > Avena > Avena eriantha. Next base: position 479,630,984 of record OU342742.1, on the reverse strand, counting down.
TGGCTTGCTGATTCCAGAATTGACGCATATTAGTGCATATGAGATAAGAACCAAATGAAAAAGGGTTTTATATGATGCTCAAATGCAAGGTGGCATGATGACATGAGCATGATATAATTATGATGCAATAATTATATGTAGGAAGTAGCACATATGTAGACTAGGCTAGTAGCATTGCAATTGTTAGACAATTGGGATGCCACAAACGGTCATAGTGCGTGGGCTCTGTGCCATTACCGAATAGAGGCTGTGCACAAGGAAAAGGAGCACGCCAAGTTACCTCTTTGGAACAAGCATATTCCAAGTATATATCGGACCACGTAAGCTCTAGATGTATCCTGTCCACCCCTTTATATGGTGAACCAGGGCCTCCAAGGGAGGGGTCGATCTTTTTGCCTAAGGGAAGAACCCTAGAGAGAGTAGAGAGCAGGATCACTTCATCTCCTTCCTCTCTACGATACAGCTCAAGGAGCATCTGTATTAGCTATTGGATCATAATATAAGATCTGTTAGCAGTTCATCGGGTGTGTGTTGTTCTATCTTTCGTGTGTAGAATCACTACGCTATCCCTCCTCGGATACCACTGGTACACATTGGCTCCATCTTTAGCCTACCCATGGCATCTGTTGTGACACCAGCACGACATGACTGCTACTTCTAGTCATACGCCAATGAAAATGAATAGTGTTGGTTATCTTGCTACCTTGTTGGGTGCTATGTACATTTATCTATTTTTATTAACATTTTTTATTATTATGCGCCTTATAGGTTGCACTCTAGATTGAGCACAAGTACCCGAATCACATCGTATTGACCTACCTGACCTGCATTGGATGCTGAACAAAAACTGGTGGTCTGAACCACCCCACCCATCCTATTTTGCTTATTTCAGACTTGAGGACATCCTCATCACCAAGAAATTTAAGAACTGGAGTTGTCCCATGAATCAAGAACCGGAGTTGTCGCAGTAAAAACAACAAAAAGACATATACAAACCTATATGGGAGTTTTGCTACAGGGGTTAGACAAGAGCACGGAGCCGTCCAAGCATTTCCAACGAATCTCTCGATGGCTGCGTACAGGGCCTGATTGTCCTTCTCCCCCATCGGAGCAACACCGAACCCTCTTGTCAGCCACCCCTTCGGCCATGCAGTCGTGGTGCAGTTGCAGCGCCAAGAATAGCACCACCACACCCAGTATACGCCTCACTACAAAAAAGGATTCGGGGAGGTGGACGAAGTAATTGACTGAACCATTAGTTGCGGCCACAACATCGATGTCCCATCGACACCGGAGTCAATGTAACCGACCTAAGCGACATCATTGGATCGAGCTAGCATCCGCGTGGGAGGCCAGCTGTGGCATCCATAGGCGCAAGTCATCGGGGTGTGGCGCAGGCGGGCGAGACGCTGCTACGGACGGCTAGCCCACACCATATCTCCAACGCGTGCGTCTATTGAATTAGCGGAGGACACTAAGACGAACGCACGCCGGTGACTAGCAATGCCGGAAGTGGCGAACGTAGGATGAATCAGAGGAGGCGATTTGGCCGTAGAATAGAGAGAAGAGGAAGAAAGATCTGGAGAGTGAAAAGAAGCAGTGCGAGAGCGAGAGTTGACTTGGATCAACGCGTAGACAGACGCCCTAGAGTCCTGGATCAGCACAATTGGTCAGAGAAACCGACTCCGAAAAACGCGTAGACATATGGGCCGCCGCCATGCGCAATCGGGTGTGGCAATAGAGCCTGCCAATTCTAGGGAGCTTAGTGCTCTTAGAAGATGTCTGGTTGGATGAGGCACCGATTTTTATTTTCCGTTGTTCGTGAATGATGTAAGTGTGATTTACTTAATAAAGGATTATTTGTCGGAAAAACCGTTGTGAATCTTTGGATGGACAAAAATAAAGGATGATTGGATACCACAAAACTTCTCGTATCAAGTCATGAGATATCAGCAGTTTTATTCTGAATAGCCTCTTCTATCACCTACTGAGAGCATCTTCACTCGTCCTCCATACAACGTTCGACGCAACTTGATTTTGGGCCGTATGGGGATAAGCTAGTGCGCATGGGCATACGCAGGGGTGGGGCCGGGTAGGCCGTGGCCCTCCCAGAATTTTAGAGAAAAAAGATACTACCACTAATCTAAATAAAACTAATCTGATGTTTAGGTCGAGGACCACTTGTATATTTCTCCTATCGTTTGGTGTATTCATTTACCAGTCGCAGAGTTGATTGTATAAAAGTAATACGTGGGGTTGGGAGGGATTCAAGTCGAGATCAGTAGCTTTCACTAAACCGCATAAACCATCCATCCTCTACTACCGTTGGCGTATTCTAGCAAATATCATCTTTTTAGACGGTTGGCGCATGCACTACATAAGAGCATCTTTTTAGACTAAAATTTTCCTCACCCACCCGCGCGTCCACTCACCCTGGCAGCACCACATCGCCGCCACCTGTAGCTCGTCGACCAGCTTGGCGACCAGTTCTGGCCTTCCCAACTCCTTGTAGGCTCCCCGGACCCTCTTGATCTTCTCCGCCTAGTTGCCGACACCGCCATCGGAATCGGGCGGCGCAAGCTACGGTTACCACCGCAAATCCACCACTAGGCCGCCGGATTCGATTAACCGCGGCCGAGATTTGCGAGCTACAACCAGATCCGCGCGGTTGCGCACCTCCAGCATGTCTTCGTCCTCTATGTGTTGTGACACCTCGCTAGCTTTAGGGTTAAAGGAGATCCCTGGCGTCGCATCGGCACCGGCGCCGGAACCTTCTCATCCCGACTCCTATGCCCACATGGGTTATTGAAAAAAAAACTCTAGTAAGGGATGATCTCTACTTACAAGTCTAGTAGCTAAAAAGCATATTCTTTCTAGTTGTTTAATTCTATTGTTTAATTGTCTTTGTTGTACTATAATTTTATAGAATTAAAATATATTTTGAACCTAAAAATTGAAACATATTATAGAATTATAATATTATGAGGTTCAACGGTGCTATTTACATTACTTTTTATGCAGATTTTGTAGTACATATGGATCAACAATTTTTTTTTGAAGTGTACCTACTCTCTAATTCATTCCTGCGTCCGCAACTGCTGGTGCGGACACGAAAATGAGGGGGCTCCTGGTCGTGAAACCCATAGGTAGATCATGGAATTTATTTGCCGATAATTTTATACGAGTGAAAATAAAAACTAATCATAATCCTAATACAATTTATTTTAAAATTTTATTTGCCCTTTTCCTATTTTCATCCATTTTGCCTCAAGCGCGTGATCCGATCTAACCCCATCCGAGACGAGAGCCACGCCTCCGTGTCCTCCGTCCCCACCACCACGCCGTCGAGCGTCGACCCCGACAGACACACGCCTTGGATACTGCGGTGCGGTCGGTCGCGCCGCGCACCGGCGTCGTCTCTGCTTTCCACACGCCCTCCCCTCCTCCCTCTCGTCCCCCCTTTTGCCCTCTCTCTCTCTCTCACACACACACACACACACATCGCCGCTGCAAAAGGCGCTTGCATTGCAACCCTCCGTGCCGCGCAGCGGATCGAACGTCCTGGCTCCCTCTCCCGTGGTTACCCCTCTGCACCGGTAGATCGGTTATCACCTACCTACCCTGCTCCCACGCCACGTAAATCCACGCGCAAAAGAGCCCGTGGCAACTTTTTGGGCGGATTTGCTTTCCTTCCTCGGCATCCCCTCCTTGCGGCACCGGCGTGCCTGTCCGCTTCTGGTTCTTGCTGGATGCCCCTGAGGTTCTAGAAACAGAGGGTAGGAGAAGGAGATCGAAGAGGTCATATATGGCGCCGACGCACCGGTGCCTGCTGGCCTTGGCCGTGGCTGTGACCGCGGCGCTGTCGGCAACGGGCGGCGCCGGGGCGCAGGAGACGTGCTCGGGGGTGGTGCCGGAGCCGCCCAAGCGCGGGGCCTGGATGTCGGTTGCCAGCTTCGGCGGCGCGGGCGACGGCCGGACGCTTAACACGGAGGCGTTCGCGGCCGCCGTCGCAAAAATCGAGCGCCGCAGGGCGTCGGGCGGGGCGCTGCTGTACGTGCCGCCCGGGGTCTGGCTCACGGGGCCCTTCAGCCTCACCTCGCACATGACCCTCTTCCTCGCGCGCGGCGCCGTCATCCGCGCCACCCAGGTCAGCCACTCCTGCTCCTCACCACCATTAGTCTTGTGCTCCTCTGCTAAGTCTTTTATTTATTAGTGGATCTTTAAGAGGCGGTGCTGAGAGCTAGTCTTAATTCTCAGTTCCACTGCTCTGTTACGAGATCTCTTGCTGGATATACCACATAAAAAAAGAACAGTTGGATTTTCTTAATGAAATATTGTGGTCTTTGGAGCAGGACACATCGAGCTGGCCGCTCATCGAGCCGCTGCCCTCATATGGGAGAGGACGCGAGCTGCCCGGCAAGAGATACATAAGTTTGATCCATGGCAAAGGACTTCAGGATGTTTTCATCACAGGTTCTCATTCTGCACTGATAAATTTATCAATAATCCTACTTGATTTCGCTACTTGACAGACACTGCATAGGAATTTCTTTCCTAGAAAATTCCAGCCTGTTATACTGCACTTCAGAACAAGGTTTATATCATCATGCTAGTCACACCAGGCATACAAAAGAATATGGAAACTGTGGAAATGACCTTCCTCATATAGATCTACGTCTGCGTTCGTCCCGATGATGAATGTTTTTGTGATTGAAACTGTGACTTGTGCAGGTGAGAATGGCACTATTGACGGCCAAGGTAGTGTGTGGTGGGACATGTGGAAGAAGGGTACATTGCCATTCACAAGACCCCATCTACTTGAGCTGATGGACTCATCAGATGCTATTGTCTCCAATGTGGTCTTCCAGGATTCGCCATTCTGGAACATCCATCCAGTTTATTGCAGGTGAGGCTAGCCAGATAGTTCTCTAGACCAAATTCCCCAAACCCTATCGTTGTTCCTTATGGATTTGATGATGAAGACCACTAGCCAGTTCTGCAGAGTTGGGTCCTGCAGTGCACCTTCATCTTGCGGTCCAATGCTTAGCTTATTTGGGACACACTTGCTTGCTTTCAACCCTACTGCAGTTATATAGCAGGATAAGGATCCACGCTTGTACTACATCTCCATTTGCACCATCACAAATTGCGCACGAAATCCAGGCTGGGTTCTTGTCCTGCTATAACTGTTAATAAAGACCACATTAAACTGTATGGAGCAAGCAGTAAAGCAGTGATCCGTTACCAAAGTACAGAAACTGCCGAACAGTACAATACAAGATTAGCACATTATTGTAGGCTCTCTATCTCTCCAAAAAAAAATGCACATTATTGTAGGCTCCATTGTTTGTTTGTTTTAGTTATTGCTACCTGTTACTAGCAAAACTTGTGGTCCAGATCTGCATTATTATTGCTCCAGCTGAGACATAAATGTCTAAATCATCTGCCCTGTATGTGCAGCAATGTGGTGATCAGAAATGTCACTATACTGGCTCCACATGACTCCCCTAACACAGATGGAATTGATCCAGGTACAAATGTTATTTTCCTTTCTCACTGACAATACATTCATGCAAATATGTAGCTTTTGATTCTGAACCCAGAGCTGTGCTCCATACTGAACAGATTCGAGCAGCAATGTCTGCATCGAGGATTGCTACATCTCGACGGGAGATGACCTGATCGCCATCAAGAGTGGCTGGGATGAATATGGCATAGCCTATGGTCGCCCCAGCTCGGACATCACCATCCGGCGAATCACAGGCTCCTCCCCTTTTGCTGGCTTTTCTGTCGGAAGTGAGACCTCTGGCGGTGTGGAGAATGTCCTCGCTGAGCATCTAAATTTCTACAGCTCAGGTTTCGGTGTCCACATCAAGACCAACACTGGCAGGGGAGGTTTCATTCGAAACGTCACGGTCTCCGACGTGACCTTGGACAATGTCCGCTATGCTCTGAGGATTGCCGGTGATGTTGGAGGCCATCCCGACGAGCGTTACAACCACAATGCGCTTCCAATCGTCGACAGCCTGACGATAAAGAATGTTCAAGGCCAGAACATCAAGGAGGCTGGGCTGCTCAAGGGCATTCCAAAGTCAGCGTTCTCCCGAATCTGTCTGTCGAACATTAAGCTCCATGGCAGCGCACCAGTCCACCCATGGAAATGCGAGGCTATTAGTGGTGGCGCGCTCGACGTGCAGCCGTCCCCATGCACAGAGTTGACAAGCACGTCTGGAATGAGCTTCTGTACAAATTCCCTCCGACGCTGAATCAAGTTTTGCACCTCAATAGTCAGTTCTCTTTTGGGTGCCAATGCACTTCATTTCTCGTACAAGGAGGATGGCATCAACATAGTACATTTTTTTCTCCAGTATTCTATTTAAAAAAACCTCGTGCTTATGATTGGTGGAATCTCCGGTGGTTCAATACCTTGTTAATAGGCTATTAATCAGGTTTAGCTCTTCTGCATTTCAACCGTCGAGCTGATAACTCGGAAACCCTAGTTGGAACTTGGACGCTACAAACCCCTCTCGCAATGGCGACAAAGCGCGGCAGCACGCGGGCGGAAGGGGAAGAGGTGCCAGATGTGAGTGCGTGTCGTGCTCTCGTGTGTCTGGCACCGACGCTGCTACTGCTGGTCCTGCTGTTGGCAGCCACGATATAAAGGGCCATGTTCTCAGTTGCTCCACAATCTACCGCAGTGCTCGGCTTCCCAACAAGAAGCACAGGGAACAAATGTCATGACCGATCGACACAGGAAAAACAGCTATATGCAGCGTACACTCTCTTAAAATCAACAGACCTATGCGTTTGTGTAATAGCGAAAAACAGCTATAGAGCATCTCCAGCCCCCCACCCCCTCCCCCGGGAGAATATCATTTTACGGCTCAAAAGTTGGGCCGTCCAGGCAACGCGGTACCCAAGTTGATTTTAATTACCGTGATTCGAAAAGTTGGGCCGTCAATTGCTAAGAGGGGTGTTTCGAGTGAACGATGGTCAAACCCAAAATTTTCAAATCGCGTCCGTTAAGTCAGGATATTCCGTTACACTAGTTCCTACTGTGCCCCTTCTTCGCCGGTCACTCTTCTTAGCCACCATGCACGTGTCGTAGGGGCAAATCCATTATCGTACTTTCCTAACTCTCGACACTGAATCTTGCTGCTGCGGCGGCGGTCCCTTTTCTTCCCTTCCCCGACCCTAAATCTGCCGGTGGCGGGGGACCTTTTTTCTCCCTCCCCCGACACTGAATCCGACAGCGGCGGCCCAATATGTCTTGCAAGGCGAAGGTTGTAGCTACATCGCCGACTGATTCGGGTCCGTCGGGGCCCAAGTCTGGGGCTCAACGCGAAGCAGCGACGAGGTCTTCAGCCTCGGTTAGCGAGGAGGTCAGCAAGGATTCTGCTTCCAAGGTACCTACGAGAAGCGGGTTGAAGAGAAAAGCAAGGCCGACGGCGGATTGTTCGGCTCCGGTGGGCGGATGCGGCACCCAGATCTCGAAAAAAACCCGGGAGAAGAGCGAGAGGTGATTTTTTCTTATCTATACCTTATCTTACAAGTAGATTAGTTACGGCATAATAGAATCGAATGAACTGAAAAGTTTCCCTTTTTAATCAAATTAGGCATAGTTTTGATACAAAGGACCTATATGAGTTCACAGTTCATGTTCGGCAGTACACTTCAAAGCTTGATTTTGGTTGCGAGAGGGTTGTGTTCGGGCAAGATGTGCATCTGCTTGTGAATTGCAAAGAGGTTGTGTCTGTTTCGCAGCTGGTAGATATGCTTGCCGCTAGAATTCCCTGGGGTTCTAGACAGAGGACAAAATTGGTGTGGCGCAACATGAATGATACCTATCAGCAAATTGAGCACTCCCATGAGCTTCAGATGGTTTGGGAGTGTTGTGCAGCTGATCGTAAGGTGAAAGTTGAAGCGATGATTGATGATATGTATGTAGATGCTGGAGATCTTGCTGCCAGAGCTTTTGCTCCTAGAGAATACGGACCAATAGATGTTGATCTAGATAAGTTCAGTATACGCATAGAGGTGGATTCATACATGGCAAAACTTGATGAGGGAGTTAATAAGCCAGTTTCGTCATGTACTGTGGAGATCACTGTCGATTCCAAAAACATAACTCTTGATGAAATGAGAGAGATGATCGGTAAGGAAATCAGTATTGCCCTAAGCAGATGGCAAAAATCCGGTGGTGGCATCATAAGAAGCAGCAATTCATAGATGTTTTGGATACTGAAGATCTTATGCAGATTATGCGACGAAAGAAGCCAACCAGGAAGGTGTTCTTCCTTGGTACCATTTCTGATGTTGTTGAATAGGTTATAGTGGATGTAGATGCCTCTATAATGGCTGAACAGAATGAGGTGGTCAAAGTTCATGAGGTCTGATGAGAGCTGCTACCCTAGGCTTGTCATATGGACCGCGGGGTTCCCCTGCCTGTATTTGTAATATTGACTGTTGTTGCATTTAGAGCGTGTTTCTATGATTATGTTTGTTGAGAGATTGTGATATAATGTTGTGCGAGCTGTTGAGATTTTCGGACATGTCACTCACTGAAACCATCGTTGTTGTAATAAGACATAAGTACATTGTAGTTGACATGATTATGTTTCTTATGATGACGTACCATACTTGTTTCTGTTATTATGTTTGTTGGGACATTGTAATGTAATATTTTGTGAAACCATGACTGGACAAGTGATGCATAAATACATTGTAGTTGACATGATTATGTTTCTTGAGATGATGTACTGTACTTGTTTCTGTTATTTTGTTTGTTGAGAGATTGTAATGTAATGTTTTGCGAAACCATGATAGGACAAGTGATGCGTAAGTACCTTGTAGTCGACATGATTTTGTTTCTTGAGTTGATGTAATATACTTGTTGCTATGATTATGTTTGTTGAGAGATTGTAATATAATGTTTTGTGAAACCATGATGTGATTATGTTTGTTGAGAGATTGTAATGTAATGTTCTGTGAAACCATCACCGAAGAAGTGATGCATAAGTACCTTGTAGTTGACATGATTTTGTTTCTTTAGATGATGTAATATACTGGTATGTTTTCGTTAGGCAATGAAATTGGGATGGAGGGAGTACAGGTTTAATATTTGAAATAAGAATGTATGAAGAGAATCCATATTAGGCAGGAGACAGTAATCCAGGGAAAGGGCATGGTATCCATTAAACTATTGTAACATGCCAATTTAGTCATTATTGCAGCGGTAGAAGGGATGCTCTCTCTCTCTCTCTCTCACACACACACACACCAACGTCGACACCGACGCCGACGCCATGTCATGCGACGACGCATTCGCCATGTTGTCCTTGAACGGCGAGGATGACCAGTGGAGCAGCGACAGACTTCTCTCCGACATCAAGTATTCCTTCCACGATGTGAGTTCCTCTGCTTTCTTGGGCTAGGGTTAGGCAATGGTATCTGAGCTCCATATGTGCATGCAATCGTGTTCGATTTTAGCTTTGCGTTTACCTATAGGTACCACAGACGATCTACGACTCCGAATGGGAGGGCCTAGATCTCGATGGAGAAGTGCCATGTGACCATGGGCTAAAACTGAGGAGATATGTTGCATTCAAAGGCAGTAACACTGGGAGAAGTTTTTGGGCTATACAAATCAGGTTTGTTTACATTATGTGCAACTGTGACATGAAGTAAAATGTATCGTGGATGTTCATAACACTATAGTGTGTGTGTTTTTAGGTTGGCCCGGTGTGTAAAGCAGTAGAGTGGGTGGATCTTGAGTGGCCAGATGCACTTAAGAAATGTTTGGCACAGTTATGGGAGATGTATGAGTTGAAAGGTCGGAGAGATTTACTGATGTAAGTGATGCAGCTGAAAAAAATTACAAGCTATCGGTACGAAATAAGGAGCTGGAACAAGAAATCGAGAATTCGCAGTCAGAGCTAACTGACGGAATCAATGGGAGCTTGGTTGTTGGAACTGCAAAGAAGCTTCAGGAGAGTCACAGGTTGCTGATTCATAATGCAGAAAAGGAGAGGGATCAGCTCAGGGAAGACAAGAAGAAGATAGAGTACTGCATTGCGGATTTGAAGGAACTAAAGAAGGCGCGCGAGGGTGAACAAGGATAGACTATAGAAGATAAAGGAAATTCGAGATGAATAATTTATGTTGTGCCAATGCCTGAAACTAGTTAACTGTAAGACTTGTAGTTGCGCTTTCTTAACTAAGCCAAACTCAATCCTCGAGCAAACTAATTTCAGACGAACACACATATCGTGCATAGAGATAAGTTCACGCTTACAAAATCACCACTACAGAGGATAAACCAGGTAGTTCAGTACTAAATAGACATATGTCGTGTTCAAGCGAGCCTGGCCCAGAGCTGCTTGTTTTCCTCCCTAAGATCGGCCATCTCCTTTAGTACTTTGTCGTGCTTCAGCTGTAGGTTCCAGCGCTCCGTCACGGATTGGAGAAGTTGGTCCGTAGCCATACGATTTTCCTTCAAGATCCCTTTCATGATCTCCGTTTGCTTCCTAGCCGAGGTGCGACCTTCACTGTGTAGCTTCGCCCAGCCGGTGTTTAACTCCTTCAGTTTCTGGCACTTGTCAAAAAGGACCACGACTTCAGTGCACAGGTGGTCAAAGGCCTGTTTCTGGGAATTCTTCTTCTCCCTTTGGATTGCTATCTTGTAATTTAGCCAGGTCGCCAGGTCCTGGTCGATCTTTTGCCTCTTTCCTTGCAACAAAAATACATAGTATGGTGTTCAGTTCACCAGGACAAGATGGTTAGTTTCCATAATTGACTGAATCGACTAGTGGCACTGTCATAATTTCAAGGAAGAAGCAATCTAGGAGTAATCAACATTTTATGAATCGACTAGTGGCACTGTCATAATTTCAATTTCAAAGACAAATAAGATTTATCTGCAGTTTAGTGTGCTATGGGTTTTTCCCAATATCACCACATAGTAGTCGGAGAGTGGCAAACTCATAATGCAGAAACCCATGTCCAGATACATAATGTAAAGAGCACATGGTGTCCATTCATGAACATGAACACCAACACATGTCCAGATAAATAAGGAGTTGCCATAGGATTCTTATTGCACCCTATAATGGGAAGCAGACTTGGGCATTGCTCCCTAAACCCTAAACATTACAAAAGGAGTGGAGGACGGACTAATATTCGTGTCCCCGCTAACGGGAATCAGACTTGGGAATTGCTCCGATACGCCTCCAGACAAGCCCTTAACTCCTCGTTCTCTTTCCGAACACCCTTGAGTACGGTGATCCCTCTGCTCATGTCCTGCTTCATCTCCTTCACTGCATCCAGGCAACGGTTCCTGTCATGGTAGGCTCGGATGGTAGCCTTGGTTTCCTCGACGCGTCCTCTGAGTGCCTCGGTGACTTTGTCCTGCAGGAGAGTGCACCTTTCCACGAGATTCTTCTTCTCCTCCATGAGCTCGTTGATTATCCTGATGGCCTGTTCTTGCCTGTTCAAGTTACGGCCGAGCACTTTCTGCAGCCTCACGACATCACGTGCAAAATCTAGCGAGATGTCCTTCTGCATAGATAATTGCTTGCGTAGGCTCTCATTAGTTTGGGTGAGGGAGCGTGCAAGCCCATGTTGGTTGTCAATCTTGGAACTGATCGCGGCCACCTTGTCACGGTACTCGGCCTTCGATCGCTGCATCGTTCATGTTAATTGAAATAGGAATTCTATAATTACACTCCAGGTTCTAGGTGAATACTGATACAAATCAAAAAATCCCCGTTGAATCTATTGACCGCAGTGTTAAAAAATGGATCTAGAGATCTATTCATGACCACGATAAACCAATCATAATCACAAAAAATCCATAGTGAATCTATGAATAGAGGTATTAAGGAAAGACACAGAGATCCAGTCATATTCATGAAAACTAATTGAACTCACAAAAGAAGAAGAAAACCCAATGCGGGACATACACGATCTAAGAAATCCACATCAAAACTCGGAGAAATAACAGTGTGGATATTTGCTACCTCATTGAGACGTGGAACGGGGCCGAACGAGTCCTACAACGCCTCCGTCATGGTGGATTCTGGCTCCACGGCCGACCTGTAATACGTAGAAGAGGAAGAGCAAGAAGAAGAAAAACAAGAAGAAGCTGAATAAGATCATGATGGAGAGGGAGATGGAGAAGAAGTAGAACAAGAAGACCGTACCGGGAGGAGCCCTTGCCTGGGTAACATCCCAAAACTTTAATCCAAGGTTATTCAGATCCAAATCATAAAAATTAGGGTTAGAAAAACTTTTCCAATTAAAAATTTATTAAAGCATTCATATGTGTGTGCATTTGAATAGGAGTTGATTTGAATTGCCATGATTAAGTGATCCATTACTTGTAAAATGATTCCTAGGTCAAATAAACATCATCTAGATCATTCCCAAACCAATCTCAAAGAAAAACAAATCAAAATGAATAAAAGAAGTGAATGGTTATTTGTGCCATTTTAATCAACATACCTACTTTGGCTATTCCTAGTACTCAAAACCTAACAGAAAAATGTGGATATTTGCACCCCTTGCTAGTACACATAATGATGTACCAAGGCCCACTTTGTGATCTGCCAAAAACATTCAAACACTAAATTTAAATGGCAGTTGAAAATTGAATCTATTTCATATGGGAAGATCCCACTATTTCAAAAACCACTCAAACAAGCTCAATTTTCAAAACCCAGGCAACCAAAGAGTCTCAAGCTTATAACTAACACACCCACCAAAAATCTTTTCAAAATTCAAAACAAATTTTCTTGCGGCCATTTTCACAAACACTTGGCAGGCAGGAATTACACCTAGCAATAGCTCACTGTTTTCTACAGGGTTTTGCACCCAATTGTCCTCAAAACACTCCCACTGTCTCCAAATGATCTAACCAGGCCATTTACACCCCATCCCCTACCCCTAGCAGCAATGCCATGCCATGCCGAGCACCATGCTTGCCGGCCGACCATGCCATCGCCGCAGCAGACCGCCCCTCTCTCTCTCGCCATGTCTAGGAGCTAGCCTAGACCGCACCGCCACCCTCTGTCCCCTCCTCGAGCAGAGCCGAGCCGTGGACCACCCGCAGATCACCACGGCCAGAGTGTCTGCGCCATGACGAGCACGCGCCTGACACGCGTGTACACGCCGCCCCTCGATCGCAGCCCACGTCCACCGCGTCGCCACGACCCCAGGAAGACCGCAGACATGCCCGTTCGCCGCCCCTTGCACCACAGCCACCGCTCGCCGTGAAAACCGCCGCCTCTACCGCTCAGAGTGTGCTCACCGCCCGACCGAACACCACCGTCCCTAGGCCCGCATTTACCCTGTAGAGCACCGCCAGGAGGCAGGCCACCGTCCCCTACCTCGAGCCACGCCGCTAGCACGTTGTGCAGCCCTCACCGGAGTCGCCCGCCCATCACTCTCGGTCGCCTCGTCGAGGTATAAATAGAGGCCACCCCAACACAAACCACTCACACCATTCCACTCCCCTCTCCTCACTGGTCCTTCCCCACCTCTAGCCGGAGCAGCTCGAGCACTGGTTCGCTGGCATTTGGCCGGAGGAGCCCGCTGCAGAGGAGGAGAAGGCACCGTCGATTTCGTCCACCCAGGAGCTGCCTCGACCACCCCTGAGCCCGTCATCGACCAGTTCGTTTGCCCCCGTCGCCGTCGTCGTCAGAGGCCTGGTACGCCCCCTGAGCACCCCAATCGAGCCGCTAGGGTTAAACCTTGTCGGCGACTTGTCCGTCCTCGACAACAAGCCCCAGCTATCGATCCTAGTTCTAATCTAATGGCTCACATTGCCCCGTACCGCTTCGCGTGTTATGAGCCGCTGACCGGTGGACCGCCCTGTCAGCTATGCCCCACGCTGCGGAGTGTCACTGGGCCGGCCCGTTAGCTTTCCCGCGTGACCCATTTAGTTTGAATTAGGATTTTTCTATTTTAGTTTAAACTTAGTTATGTCCCCTAGTTTAAAAATCAATTCAGAGAGATTTACAAATCCAAATGGAGTAATTCCAATTTTGTTAGAAAGATACTGAAAAGATCTATCCAATCCCGTTGGATTTAATTCAATTAGAGTTAGAGATCTCTCCTAGTAAAAATAACAAGACAGAAGCTTTTGCACCTTGCAACATTTTTATAAAATCAACCAAGTTAGCTTTTGACTTGATTCCAACTCTCAAAAATAATATTTAACCATAACTATCTGAATATGTAATAATATTAGGGTTTACATGCAGTGACTTTGGACTAGTACCAAAATAATACTATATAGGCATTTCTAGTCACTTTAAATCATTAAATAATAAACTTAAACCAAAGTAATTGTGATCCAACCTTTAAATCATATTCCCACATGTTCAAATATGTGGTTATGACATGTGTCCACATGATCCCATGTTTTAAGTGGTGAATATTAAATCTTAGTTAATTTTTCAATGAGTAGAAATTACTTTTCTAAAATAAAAAGGATGAAACTATTGAATAAAACTTGTGATACTAGTGATGATAATAGATCATCAAATGTGTGCCTTAGAGTGCTAATTAGACTAGTTAAGTATTGATTGGTGATTGTGTACTCCGTATGTATTTATAGAGGATAGTACCGACCAAGCTTTCGAGGAGGAGAAGTTCTACCAAGAGGAGGAGGAAGAAAACTTCAACCACTACACCAACCAAGGCAAGCTATTGTTAGCAAGCAAGAATTAAGCTAGATGACTTGAGCAAGGAATGCTTGAGTTATACCCCCTTTGACTATTATTCACCCCAAGTATTATTTCCAAGCTTTACTTCCTTTACTTTACCCAAAGTTCTTTACTTGTTTTGAAGGTAGCATAAAGAGTATAAAACTTGACCTATATAGATAACCTTAGATGTCATTTTATGGTATGAGATTGAACCCATCTTCCACCTTAGTGAACACTCTTAACTTAGTAGTTTAGAGTAGATAAAAACTTGAGTCACTTGAGATGGGAACACTTGGTGAAAATGAATTATGAAAACCTTGGAATGATGAGTCATTCTATTGAGATGTTTTGACATGTGTTGAGAAACACAAATGGTTTATGATGGTGAAAATGTTGAGGCATGAGCCTTAACCCTTTTATAAAACTGATGGTTGGATTCAGATGCGATACCATTCCAAATTTACCGTACAACCACAATACATGAATTGGGTAAGGCTTAGCCGAAAGTTTATATGCATTAGTATTAGTTCCCTCGTGGGAGAGGTTTGAGATGAGGCTACCTCTCAATGTTGTCCACCTATGCAGTGCCCAAGATGACAGATGGTCATGGTTGGGAGGCCATGCTCATAGGAGAGGTGCTTATACTAGGGTGTGTAAAGGAAAGGTTATGTTTGATTATCTGCATACTAAGTATGATGATTCAGGGTTATCCCTAACAAATGTATCGAATCTTGTGGTGAAAGTGTACCACCTCTACAGAGTGTCAAACTATTCGAATAGCCGCGTCCGCGGTTATGAACAGTTGGAATGGCCATACCGTTTCGTTGTCAGATGTTTTCAAAATAACTTATGAAATGAATGATGAATCTTGACTTGACCACAACCGGGTTGTGTTTATGACACTAGATTCCCAACTTAAGTGATTCTAGAACTTTATTTTATCTTTCTTTGCTTCTGAACTCAGCTTAGGTTTCAAACTTAACTTTATAGTTAAACTTAGAGTTAGCACTTTACTTTAGAATCATATTGCTTATTAGTGGTAGTTTGCGAGTACTTAAAGAGTACTCATGGCTTTTGTCCCTGGCTATTCTCATGGCCAGACTATGAAGGAGACTACCAAGATGATGGCCAAACGGACGGCTATGATAACTAGGACTATCTGCCTTCGTCAGCTATGCTTGTGCCCCTGAAGATGGACCCCACCGCTACACTTATCTTTTATTCTGCTGCTTGTTGTATTAAGACTGGATCATGAGATCCTTATTTGTGTAAGACCTTATGTATGGTTTGTAATGGATGATGTACTGTGATATCCAATCTGTTATGTCTCGCAAAAATGGTAATCCTGGGATAGCGATGAATGACATAACATGCATCTGGGATTAAAAATCCGGGTGTTGACAAGTTGGTATCAGAGCCATCATGACCATAGGAGACCCTAGTTAGAATGGACGTCCAAACAAAAACTTAGTTTCAAAACCAAAGTGAGTATTATGAAAAACTATTTCCTCTCTTATCCTTGGGAATTCATTCTTTCTAAAAAATTCATGTTCCTCAAAATTCTTACATTACTACTTAAAATTTGACACACTTGATCACTTCACTAATTTCCTCATCCTAAATTCTTGTAGATGGAGACTCAGTTCAACAAGTTCTACTAGTTGGGAAACGGAGGTCACTGTCGGAGTTACTGGGACGCCCACATCCGGATTTTCTTGGAGCTCAACTTCCAGGACCCCCAGGAGGAGATTTACAGTGGCTAGTCACCGCTGATCTTGGAGGAAGCATCGAAGCACCAACGTCCGGGAGAATCCAGTTCTCCGTGAGAGAGAACAACTGGCTAGATGGATTAGCCAGGGCAATGCATGAAGCTCTCGCACGTCTATGTGCCCTCAGCGTCAACCAAATCCAAGGAACCCGTTTTGCTCACTATGCAAGGCGTGACTTCATGGGAATGCCGATGGAGATGCCAAGTCATCCGGAACTGAAGCGTCAAGTGGAGAACCTTGACTTCCTATTGTATGATCGTCAGAAGGAGTTAGACAATGCTAGGGAGTTCGCTAACCACAACCGTGCCATTGCCGCCCAGAAGGCTCAGACTTTCTCACTGCTTGTCAAGGATCATCAGTCTCTTCGCCTCCAGCACGAGAAGAAGGATCGCACCATCGCCCGTCTTCGCAAGTAGGTGGCCGACCTCAAGAAGACCGTCAAGGAGCAGGAAGCTCAGCTTGTAGCAAAGGATGAAGAAGAGGAGGGTGAAGACATCCAGGGAGACATGGATTCTTACCTCAGCAATGACGATGACTTTCTAGAGGAGGATGCCGTGGACTTCTACACTGACGATGAGGACTCCGACTTCATCGATGATGAGTAGATGCACTAGAGCACTATCGTAGCATGAGATGTATCGGTTCCACTGTATCGTAGCTTACAGAATGGTTCTTCAAACCATCTGTTTTCCTTTGTTGTTGTGGTGTGTGTGTTTGTATCGTGTGCTTGTTTGCATGAATGGAATGAAGTTAGTTGCAAAACCTGAGTCAAAATCAAAATTTTAGCTTGAAACCAAAACCATGAACCTTAGAACTTTCCCTCTTACCTCTTTATCTACCTCAATCTTCAGATGACTCGTGGAAACCTAGGAGGGAGCAGCTCGTCGCAAGACCCAATGCTGCAGATTATGCAGATGTTAGTTGCAGACCATGAAGCAAGCAGGGCAGAGTGCCAAGCCAACTTAGCAACATTGCAGCAGATAGCTCAGATGGCCCAAAACAACCAAGGGCATGGAAACCAGGATCACCATGGATCCAAACTCAAAAACTTTCAGAACACCAATCCCCCAATCTTGAACCAAGCCGAAAACCCATTAGATGTTGATGACTGGTTACAGACAATGGAAAACAACTTAGAAGTTGCAGGAGTTGATGACAACGAGAAAGTTCTCTTCGCCACCCACTACCTGGCGGGAGATGCAAGAGCTTGGTGGACTAGTATCCGTAACATGAACCATGGTCAAGTGATGACATGGGAAGCCTTCCAAATCAAATTCAGCCGCACCCATGTGCCGCAGGGTCTAGTCACCAGAATGATGGATGAATTCCGCGACTTGAAGCAAGGCAGAATGACTGTGGTGGAGTACCGTGATAGATTCCTATCACTTGCCAGATATGCACCTGATGAGATCAAAACGGAGGCCAAGAAGAAGGAGAGATTCTTGAACGGACTGCATGATGAGATGCAGATTGTCCTCGTCAACATCCCGCTTCCAGGATCTTGAAGAGCTAGTCGACTCTGCCATTCAGATGGAAGGGAAGATTAACCAGGCAAACGACAACCGCAAATGTCGTATGATGCAGCAATCTGGATCCAGCAGTCACCAGAAGTACCGTCCCAACCCCTCACCAGGATATGCACCAAGGAACAATAGACCCCCAATGTCTCGCCCAAGCTACCCCAACCGTAGCGGAGGCAATGTGAATTCCGGAGGAAACAATCACAACTCCGGCAATGCCAACAATTTTAACTGTGCACCTCCCAAGAGCAACAACAACACTGCACCCAGAACTGGCAGCAATGCTGTGCCTGTCGCAGCAAAGGTCAAGTCTCACATCACTTGTTTCGAGTGTGGAGTGAAGGGTCACTATTCCAATGAGTGTCCCAAGAAGACTGCAGCCACTGCCAATGTGAATGCCCCAGCTCAACAGGAGTGTCGTGTTCAACAAGGAAGAAGATTTGCCCCAGGGAACCCTCATAACCGCAACGGTCGTCTCTTCCACATGAATGCCGAAGAAGCCCAAGAAGCGCCAGATGTAGTGCTGGGTATGTTTTCTATCAACTCAGTTTTAGCCAGAGTATTGTTTGATTCGGGAGCATCGCATTCATTTGTCACCGAAGAATTTGCATGCACTAGTAAGATTCACCCAACCAACTTGAAGCATGTCATGATAGTTCAAATCCCCGGTTCAACTACAAAAGCTAGAAAAATTTGCAAAGCTGTGCCTATCAGAATACATGGGATAGATTTTTATGCCAACCTAATTGTACTTGGAACCAAAGGATTGGAAGTAGTACTAGGTATGGACTGGATGTCAAGGCATAAAGGACTGATAGACTGTGCTAAGAAAGCCATCACCATGACCAGTAGCTCTGTAGTAACAGTAGAGCATATCTCTGAAACCTTACCCCATCAATTCAAGTGCAACAAGAGTGTAGCCCTGCCCACCATTGACCAAGTGAGAGTAGTCTGCGAATACCCTGACGTATTCCCAGATGAATTGCCAGGTATGCCCCCGGATAGGGATATTGAGTTCATTATCGAACTAATCCCTAGAACCGGACCCATAGCCTAGAGACCCTATAGCATGAACCCCTCAGAGTTGGTGGAACTAAAGAAGCAGTTAGATGCCATGTTAGCAAAATGCTTGATTCAACCAAGCGCATCTCCATGGAGATCACCGGTGTTATTCGTCGACAAGAAAGATGGAGGCAACCATTTGTGCACAGATTACATAAAGTTGAATGACGTCACCATAAAGAAGAAGTACCCCTTGCCAAAGATAGAGGATCTATTTGATCAATTGACTGGAGCCCAGATATTCTCAAAGATTGATCTTAGGACTGGTTATCACCAACTTAAGATTCGCGCAATGGATATTCCTAAGACCGTCTTTACTACTCGCTATGGTTTATATGAGTATACGGTTATGTCTTTTGGATTAACCAATGCCCCTGCTTATTTCATGAATCTCATGAATAAGATCTTTATGAATTTCCTAGATAAGTTTGTAGTTGTGTTTATCGATGACATCCTTATCTACTCCAAGTCAGAAGAAGAGCATGGGTAACATCTGAGAATCATCCTGGAAACCCTTAGAGAGCATCGGTTATATGCCAAGTTCAACAAGTGTGAGTTTTGGCTGAAAGAAGTAGGATTCCTAGGGCATATTGTGTCTGCTGGAGGAGTCTCTGTTGATCCTACCAAGATCAAAGATGTCGAAGAATGGGAAGCCCCAACCACTCAAACCCAAGTTCGTGCATTTCTCGGATTAGCGGGATACTACCGCAAGTTCATAGAAGGATTCTCGAGCATTGCCCGACCCATGACCCAATTGTTGAAGAACGACAAGAAGTTTGAATGGACTGACAAATGTGAAGCCAGTTTTCAAGAGCTGAAGAAGAGATTGATATCATCCCCAATTTTGATCATGCCAGACATTAAGAAGCCGTTTGATGTATATTGTGATGCATCCAAGATTAGTCTCGGATGTGTATTGATGCAAGAAGGCAAAGTCATCACGTATCTGTCTCGACAACTGAAGCAACATGAGAAGAACTATCCGACCCATGATCTTGAATTAGCAGCCGTAGTGTTGGCATTGAAGACATGGCGTCATTATCTGACGGGTAATCGCTGTGAGATTTACTCAGATCACAAGAGCTTAAAGTATATTTTCACTTAGAAGGAGCTGAATATGAGGCAAATGAGATGTATAGAGTTAATCAAGGATTATGACCTTGACATTCACTATCACCCTGGCAAAGCCAATGTGGTAGCGGATGCTCTTAGTAGATTGCCTTGCAGGCTAAACACCATGATCAAGGAGAAGCAACCAAGTTTGTATGAGGAGTTGGAGCAGTTCAGAACTGAATTATTTAGCAAAGGTTTCTTAGCTAGCATTGAACTTCAACCCACTTTTATTAGCCAAGTCAAGGAAGCCCAGAAGGGAAATGAAAGTATCGACGGAATCAAACGTCGTATTGGTACAGGAAAGGTACCTGGATTCACTAAAGACGAAGAAGGAGTTTTGTGGTACAAAGGACATATCTGTGTGCCAGCAAATTCAGAGCTGAAGCAAGTTATGATGAAGGAAGCTCATGATAGTCTTTATTCTATCCACCCCGGAGGAATGAAGATGTATCAGGATTTGAAAGAGCAATTTTGGTGGCACAAGATGAAGAGAGAAATCGGAAGCTACATCGCCAAATGTGACATCTGTCAAAGAGTCAAAGCACAGCATCAGAGACCAACATGATTCTGGAATGGAAATGGGATTCCGTCAGAATGGACTTTATCACCGGATTGCCAACTTCCAGTAGGGGAAATGACTCAATCTGGGTCATAGTTGATAGACTGTCCAAGGTAGCTCACTTTATCCATGTCAAGACTACCTACCAAAGTTCGAAGCTAGCAGAACTGTATATTGCTAGGATTGTTAGTCTGCATGGAACCCCCAAGACCATAGTACCAGATCGAGGAAACTAGTTTACCTCAAGATTTTGGCAGAAAGTTCAGGAAGGATTGGGAACCAAGTTGAACTTCAGCACCGCTTATCACCCACAAATAGATGGACAGACTGAGAGAGTCAACTAGATCCTAGAGGATATGTTAAGATCTTGTGTCTTAGAGTACGGATCAAAATGGGAAGACTGCCTGCCTTTTGCAGAATTCTCATATAACAACAATTATCAAGCTAGTTTGCAAATGGCACCATTTGAATTCCTATATGGAAGGAAGTGCCGTACCCCTTTGAATTGGTCGGAAGTAGGAGAGAGTCAGATCTTTGGACCCGACATTCTCCGAGAAGCCAAAGAGAAGGTTCAAAAAGTCCGTGAGCACCTCAAGACTGCCCAATCCAGACAGAAGAGTTATGCTGACAAAAGAAGGAGAGACCTGACTTTCAATGTTAGAGATTTTGTATATCTCAAGGTTTCACCATTGAAGGGAACTCAACGCTTTAGTCTGAAAGGAAAGTTAGCCCCCAGATATATCGGGCCCTTCAAGATTCTGAACCATTGAGGAGAAGTATCGTATCAACTGGAACAGCCAGAAGAGATGTCAGCCATCCACAATGTGTTCCATATATCGTTACTTCGCAAATGCCTGGAAGTGCCGGAGAAGACGGAAGTTTTCAAGAACATCGATCACCGAGCTGTTGAGATCAACAATGACCTGACATATCGTGAAGTGCCCATCCGTATCCTAGAAGAAGCTTACAGAACCACTAGGACCAGGAGTATCAAGTTTCTCAAGATTCAATGGAGCAACGATACCGAAGAGGAAGCCACTTGGGAGCGAGAAGATTACATTAGGACAGAGTTCCCAGATCTCTTTAGTTTCTAGTTTCTTTGTAAATCTCGGGACGAGATTTTGTTTAAGGGGGGAAGGTTTGTAACATCCCAAAACTTTAATCCAAGGTTATTCAGATCAAAATCATAAAAATTAGAGTTAACAAAAACTTTTCCAATTAGAAATTTATTAAAGCATTCATATGTGTGTGCATTTAAATAGGAGTTGATTTGAATTGCCATGATTAAGTGATCCATTACTTGTAAAATGATTCCTAGGTGAAATAAACATCATCTAGATCATTCCCAAACCAATCCCAAAGAAAAACAAATCAAAATGAATAAAAGAAGTGAATGGTCATTTGTCCCATTTTAATCAACATACCTACTTTGGCTATTCCTAGTACTCAAAACCTAACAGAAACAAATGTGGATCTTTGCACCCCTTGCTAGTACACATAATGATGTACCAAGGCCCACTTTGTGATCTGCCAAAAAATTCAAACACTAAATTTAAATGGCAGTTGAAAATTGAATCTATTTCATATGGGAAGATCCCACTATTTCAAAAACCACTCAAACAAGCTCAATTTTCAAAACCCAAGCAACCACAGAGTCTCAAGCTTATAACTAACACACCCACCAAAAATATTTTCAAAATTCAAAACAAATTTTCTTGCGGCCATTTTCACAAACACTTGGCAGGCAGGAATTACACCTAGCAATAGCTCACTGTTTTCTACAGGGTTTTGCACCCAATTGTCCTCAAAACACTCCCACTGTCTCCAAATGATCTAACTAGGCCATTTACACCCCTTCCCCTACCCCTAGCAGCAATGCCATGCCATGCCGAGAACCATGCTTGCCGGCCGACCATGCCATCGTCGCAGCAGACCGCCCCTCTCTCTCTCTCGCCATGTCTAGGAGCTAGACCAGACCGCACCGCCACCCTCTATCCCCTTCCCGAGCAGAGCCGAGCTGTGGACCACCCGCAGATCACCGCGCCCAGAGAGTCTGCGCCTTGTAGAGCACGCGCCAGAGCGCCGCGCCCGACACGCATGCACACGCCGCCCCTCGACCGCAACCCGCGTCCACCGCGTCGCCACGACCCTAGGAACACCGCAGACATGCCCGTTCGCTGCCCCTTGCACCATAGCCACCACTCGCCGTGAAGACCGCCGCCTCTGCCACTCAGAGTGTGCGCACTGCCCGACCGAACGCCACCGTCCCTAGGCCCGCATTTACCCCGTAGAGCACCGCCAGGAGGCATGCCACTGTCCCCTACCCCGATCCACGCCGCTAGCACGTTGTGCAGCCCTCGCCGAAGTTGCCCGCCCATCACTCTCGGTCACCTCGTCGAGGTATAAATAGAGGCCACCCCAGCACAAACCACTCACACCATTCCACTCCCCTCTCCTCACTGGTCCTTCCCCACCTCTAGCCGGAGCAGCTCGAGCACTTGTTCGCCGGAATTTGGCCGGAGGAGCCCGCTGTAGAGGAGGAGAAGGCGCCGTCGATTTCGTCCACCCCAGGAGCTGCCTCGACCACCCCTGAGCCCGTCATTGACCAGTTCGTTTGCCCCCGTCTCCGTCGTCGCTGGAGCCCTGGTACGCCCCCTGAGCACCCCCACCGAGCCGCTAGGGTTAAACCTTGCCGGCGACCTGTCTGTCGTCGATGACAAGCCCCAGTCGTCGATCCTAGTTCTAATCTAACGGCCCACATTGCCCCGTACCGCTTAGCGTGTTATGAGCCGCTGACCGGTGGACCGCCTGTCAGCTGTGCCCTGCGCCGCGGAGTGTCACTGGGCCGGCCCGTTAGCTTTCCCACGCGGCCCATTTAGTTTGAATTAGGATTTTTCTATTTTAGTTTAAACTTAGTTCTGTCCCCTAGTTTAAAAATCAATTCAGAGAGATTTACAAATCCAAATGGAGTAATTCCAATTTTGTTAGAAAGCTACTGAAAAGATCTATCCAAGGCCGTTGTATTTAATTCAATTAGTGTTAGAGATCTCTCCTAGTAAAAATAACAAGATAGAATATTTTGCACCTTGCAACATTTTTATCAAATCAACCATGTTAGCTTTTGAATTGATTCCAACTCTCAAAAATCACATTTAACCATACCTATCGGAATATGTAATAATATTAGGGTTTACATGCAGTGACTTTCGACTAGTACCAAAATAATGCTATATAGGCATTTCTAGTCACTTTAAATCATTAAATAATGAACTTAAACCAAAGTAATTGTGATCCAACCTTTAAATGACATTCCCACATGTTAGAATATGTGGTGATGACATGTGTCCACATGATCCCATGTTTTAAGTGGTGAATATTAAATCTTAGTTAATTTTTCAATGAGTAGAAATTACTTTTCTAAAATAAAAAGGATGAAACTATTGAATAAAACTTGTGATGCTAGTGATGATAATAGATCATCAAATGTGTGCCTTAGAGTGCTAATTAGACTAGTTAAGTATGAAATGGATCGTATGTGCACCTAGAGGGGGGGTGAATAGGTGCTACACCAATTTTTAATTCTTTTTCAATTTTGGGCTTAGCACAAAGGTAAATTCTCTAGATAAACTAATGTGTGGAATTTCCCTTTATGCAAGCCTATCTACTAGCGAGTAAAGAGCGAGTGGAAGAGGAACGAGTGAACCAAAGTGAAGCACATGGAGACACATGATTTGTTTGACTTCAGTTCCTTCCTTGTTAAGGGAAGTACGTATGCGTTGGAGGGGTGGGCAGTACTAAGACCACCATGCCACAAAAGGCCTCACCCTGTTCTCCGATGGATCTCGCCACAACAGGCCTGATCCACCTTCCACTATAGGTACCCTTCGAGGCGGGCACCGGCGCCTTTACACAACTAGCAGGGCAATAACTCCACAACAACTTGGAGGCTCTCGAAATGACAACAAGGTGCCACAAGAACAAAGTTGTCAAATACAATAACAAGATCTAGGTATTAACAAGAATACTAGATCAGGGATTTCTCCAAGTGAATGGAGAGGAGTTGAAGCGCTTGATTCTTGATGTTGATGATGAACTTCTCCTCCTTCAATTCCACCAAAAATCAAGACCTTCGGGTGGTTGAAGTGGGTGATCAAGATTTAGAGCTCTTGCACAAGGTCTGGTCAAATTCGAGTGAATCAAGAGTTCTGGACGTTGGGGAAGAAGGGGTACTTATACCCCCTTCCAAAAACCAGCCGTTGCACACTTTGGGGGCCGGATTATCCGGCCCAAGTGGGGGCCGGATTATCCGGTCTGGGGAAACTCCGCCCTAGACTCGGAATATCCGGCAGAAAATCCGCCCCTCACAGTGAGACGCGCCGAGCTTGCCCTTGATCATCTTCTGGGGGCCGGATTATCCGGTCCTATGCGAAGGCCGGATTATCCGGCCTGGGGAAGAAAAACCGCCCCAGTTCGGATTTTCCGGGAGAAAATCCGACCGGATACCGAGCGACGCGCCTTGGCTCCTTTTGCTCGAAAACTGGGGGCTGGATTATCCGGCCCTTGCGAAACCCGGATTATCCGGCATGGGGAGGAAAAACCGCGCAGTTCGGATTTTTTGGGAGAAAATCCGACTGGACACAGAGCGACGCGCCTTGGCTTCCTTGAGAGATGAGGTAGGTCGGATTATCCGGCCCTTGGAGGGGCGGATTATCCGGCCCCCCTCAAAACTTCCTGCACACTTAGCACACATGAAAAGTCTCCATAGTATTGTTATCTAACACGCAAAACAAAGGAAAACATGAAATGTTCTTTCAATCTCCCCCTTTTTGGTGTTAGATGACAATACCAGGATTTGCAGGAGAAAGACACAAGACAAACATAGATAACTACGAAAGGGACTCCCCGTCAATGTGTGCATAATAGAGTTTTGCATTGGAATACAAATGCACACAAATAGGTGAATCTATTCCATAGACATAAGGGCAAAAGCACATACCACCGAAGTAGAGAATAGGCATCCTTGACAAAAATCACAATTATTATTGGATAACCATTATGAGCGCGCGCCTTCCGTGATAAATCTCCAGCAATAGGATATGAATAGATATAGCCATGAGCATAATCCATGATATGAAGTCCATAGGTATCATCCAGACAACCACATAAAGTCTCAACCACAAATCACAAACCATGAATTTAAAAGTTCAACGCTAAATGGGCATAAGCAAGAAATAACGAATAAAAAAGTGCAAGTGCTTATGCCTGGCCCATGCAAATCCACGGACAACCTAATAGAACTACTTCTCCCCCTTTGGCATCGAGACTCCAAAAAGGGAGAAGAGCGATGCTAGCGCCCCATGGGATCACTTATCATAGTCCTCGTCCTCGTCCTCTTCTACATGCTCTTCCTCATCCTCATCTTCAAGCTCCTCAGTGTCACCTTCCTCATCATCAGCATCGGCAGCAGACGCAGAGGGGAACAAGTGACGCTCCAGCTCACCATAGTTCAGCCCGGAGGAAGAGTTCCACCAAGCATATGGAGTGGGAGGTGAAGGAGCCGGAGGAGCACCCGAAGCGCCAGACACGTGGTGGAGAATGAGCTGCTGGGAGTGAGCCAACTCATGGCGCTGCCTGTATGCCTCGTACTGACCCTTGCGTGTGTCCACGCCCATGCAGAGAATGTGACGCTGGAACCAGTTCAGCTGCTTGATCTCACGGGCCACGGGAGGCACTGGGGGCCTGCGAGCATCCCTCATGAGGCCCTCAGGAGCAGAGGAGGGGTGAGAAGTCTTCCGAACCTTGTTGTATATCTTCTTGGCCTTGTGCACCGAGTCAATGTGGAACTCCTCGGTAGGAAGCAGGTGGCGGATGAGCATCATAATGTAGGGCGCATAGGGAATGGACATACGATTGAACATAGCATCACACAGCTCATGGTAAATGAAGTCCATGACATCCAGCCTGTACTGCACTGACTCGTCTTCGCAGGAGGCAACCTCATGAGAAAATTGAAGTAGCTGAACAAGGTGACCACGGATGCTGTCATTGTTGCCCCCACTCGGTGTAATAGAGTCACGGAAGAGACCCACCAAAGCAGCATAGATGGGAGCAAGACCAGCCACAGTACCGACAATCCCATTGTCCACAGTGCACGGAGAGAGAGCTGCATCCTTGTTGGGCTTCAACTGAGTGATAATGCGGTGGCCACTGGCTCTATCCCTTCTACGGAAGGAGTACCCCAAAACCTCAGCAAACATGTGAAAATCAGCAGTCAAGGGCCTGTCATGAGTCATCCACTTCATAGTGCGATGCTCATCACCACAAATCACCAGAGTGGAGAAGAATTGCTTCACTACCTCAGAGTCAAAGGAGCACTGGAGGGACATGAGATAGTGCAGCCTCATCCTCTCAGCCACAAACATTGCATCCACAAGATGCGCCTTCTCCAAAGCATCAGCAAGTACCAGAGGGTGCATAGGCCTAATGTTCATCCTGGCATAGATGTCTTCATAAATCCCCTTCTGTTTTGCACACCAGAAACGAGCATCCCCTAGCTCATCATCACGAGGCAGCTCAGCAAACAAGTCACGTTGATGGATGACATAGAAGGAGACCGCATCCAAAGTCCTGTAGTTGATCTTGGGCTCTTTGCCCTTCCTGTTGGACACACCCTTCCTAGTCCTCTTGGATTGTTCAGCCATGCGCCTCTCTTCGTTCTTCCTTCTCCGCAATTCAACTTTGTCCACTAGGTTACCTTGACCGTCGTCCCAAAAGTACTTGGCGCTAGGACGGTGCTTGTAGGTCTTGGAAACACCGGAACCACCTGTGAGTAGAATAAGGGCGATAGCAAGGGGATAAGCATACACACAAGTCCAGGAGAGAGCATGCAAAAAGTAGTCAAAAAGTTCATAGGACAAAACTACTCAATACATACACCATAGTGAAACTGAAGCAGACTTGAATCTGTCAGGCCGGATTATCCGGCCTGGCCAGGGGCGGATAATCCGGCCCTGGCAGAAATTTTCGATTTCACCAAGAATGCATGCAAAAAAGTAGATCAGGCCTAGAAACTATAAGACTACGAGTTCTATGCAAAAACACATCCTTCTAGACAACATTCCACCCAACAAGATACACATCTAGCCAAAGATGGGGAGAGAGGGAGTTACCCTCACTCATTGGAGGAAGAACACGGAGGAGAAGGTACCCGGAGGCGCGGAGAAGAAGATCCAGGGCGGCCCGGAAAATCCGGTGGCCGGAGAGGCTCCGGGGAGGGTGAGGGGCGGCAGGCGGCGGCTAGGGAGAAGGAGAGGGCTGGGGGAGAAGTGCTACTCGATATGAGGCCATCCCCCGAGCCCTGCCCTTTAAGATCGAATCCGCCAGGGCCGGACTATCCGGCCAACACTTGAGCCGGATTATCCGGCCTAAATTCTGGGATTCTGTTATACATAGAACCAGGCCCGCGCATCCCCAAACAACACCCCCACAAGGTGTACAAGGGACTTGTGTGCAAGAATAGATGGCTTAGGGGTAGGGAAGGCTTAGGATTGAGAAAGCCAAACTGAGATGGTACTAGACACTCAAAATTGCAAAATCCAAATCAAATAAAAGCCAAGATTGAGTGTGATTCCCATAAGAACATGAGAGAGCAAATAACATCCAAAAAGATCCAATTCTCCACAAGGGAGAGGGCGGTGGCCGAAGCCACCTTGTTGGAGTGTATGGTGTGACACCGCAAAGATATATCTTAGGTTCACGACCAATACTCATCAATAAGCTCACATATCACAACATGATATTAAGAGAAATGATATAACTTGCTATTGGCATTATGGGGGGAGGGTTAGCCCAATAAGTTAGGACCACACTCCCCTATATCCATGCCCACACCTAGACCAAACAAGGATTGAGACGTACGAGTGAGTGCATGGGTAATCAAGACACACTCCCGGAATCAATGATATTTAGCTCATTCCTCAGATAGCAGAATCTTGCTTCATCAAGTGGCTTTGTAAAGATATCCGCCAGTTGGTTCTTCGTGCTCACAAAAGATAGATCAATATCGCCTCGAGCAACATGGTCACGAATAAAATGATTCCGAATCTCAATATGCTTCGTCCTTGTGTGTTGAACTAGATTATATGCAATTTTGATAGCACTTTCATTATCACATAAAAGAGGAACTTTGTCACAATTTACACCGTATTCCTTTAAAGTTTGCCTCATCCACAATAATTGAGTACAAGCGCTGGTAGCAACAACATATTCAGGTTCGGCGGTGGAGAGAGATATACAATTCTGCTTTGTGGAGGACCAACATACAAGAGATCTTCCCAAGAATTGACAAGCTCCAGAAGTGGATTTCCGATCATCCTTATCACCAGCCCAATCTGAGTCAGTATAACCACATAAAGAGAAATTGGAGCCCTTGGGATACCAGAGACCAAAGTTGGGGGAATGAACCAAATATCGAAAGATCCTCTTGACAGCTACTAAGTGGCTTTCTTTAGGAGCTGCTTGATACCTTGCACACACTCCCACACTCAACACAATATCGGGTCTAGATGCGCAGAGGTAAAGAAGAGAGCCGATCATGGACCGGTATACCTTTTGGTCCACATCTTTACCGTGAGGGTTGAGTTCGAGATGACACTTTGTTTGCATCGGAATAGCGACACCATTTAGATCTGTCATCTTGAATCTCTTGAGCATGTCTTGGATGTACTTTGCTTGATTAATAAATGTTCCTTCTCTAAGTTGCTTGATCTCGAATCCAAGAAAGAACTGTAATTCCCCCATCATAGACATCTCAAACCTGTCTGTCATAAGCTTTGAAAATTCATCATTAAAAGCGTTATTAGTAGAACCAAAAATGATATAGTCTACATATACTTGGCATACGAAGAGCTCCCCCTTAACCTTCTTAGTAAAAAGAGTGGGGTCGATTTGCCCAACTTCAAAGCCACGATCTAACAAAAGCTCTTTAAGGTGCTCATACCACGCACGTGGGGCTTGTTTAAGGCCATAGAGTGCCTTATCGAGTTTGTAGACATGGTTCGGGAAGTTAGGATCCGCAAACCCCAGGGGTTGCTTTACGTATACCAACTCATGTAGAGGACCGTTAAGGAAGGCACTCTTGACGTCCATTTGCTGCAACTTGAAATTGTTATGAGCAACATCAGCAAGTAGGATACGAATGGACTCAAGGCGAGCCACAGGAGCATAGGTCTCGCCGAAGTCGATGCCCTCAACTTGGGAGTAACCTTGTGCCACAAGTCTTGCCTTGTTCCTCACAATAATGCCATTCTCATCTTGCTTGTTCTTGAAAATCCACTTGGTGCCGATAACATTGCGGCACTCTTTGGGTTTCTCCACTAGTTTCTAGACTTCGTTGTGCTCGAAATTATTCAATTCTTCATGCATAGAAACAACCCAGTCTGGGTCTTCAAGAGCTTCAAAGACCTTCTTAGGTTCCACCATGGAGATATGAGCTTGATGCTCACCAAAACTGGCCAATTCTCTTCTTGTAGACACCCTTCGTCGAAGATCACCAACAACCTTGTCGAGAGTGTGACCCCGCAACTCAAGGTTACGATCAGCCCGAGCCTTGCGACGAAGTTCAATAAGTTTGTTGTCTCTTGGTGGAGGAGATTCATCACTTGAGTCTTCATTGGAAGCATTTTCTCCGCCTTTATCAGTAGCTGGAACATCAGTAGCAGGTGGTGGAGATGCATGCCCTTGAGGTGAATCCGAAGCCATAATAGGAGGCTGCAGAACTAGAGAGTCAGGGCCAGATAATCCGGCCGATGAAGAGGCCGGATAATCCGGCCTGGAAGAACTTGCAGCAGCTTCATCAGGAAGCCTAGGACTTGCTTGAACTGGCGAGGAGCCGGATAATCCGGGGTCAGCCGGAAAATCCGGCCTAGAGCTTGTATTGATATCTTCACCACCAGGAGCTGCATGGTCAGCTAGAGCGGGGTGGCCGGATAATCCGGTATCCACCGGAAAATCCGGCCTGGAGCTTTCTGGAGCATCTTGACCTTCAGCAGTTGATGGAGATGGTGTAGAAGTTGCCCCCGTGGTTGGAGCATGTTGCGTATGTGTAGATGAGGGCTCTATATGAGTAGAGCATTGTCCTTCCCGGTCCGCCACAAGGGGTTCCTCAATAGGGCGGAAGAATCCCACGCCCATTCTTCTTATGGCATCTTGGGGTATTTCAACATCTGCATCACAAACACCAACTTGCTCCGCACGGGAACCGTCATTTTCCTCGAACACCACACTACAAGATTCTACAACAGTTCCGGAGAGCTTATTGTAGACTCTATAAGTGTGGGATTCGGCACCATAACCAACAAAAATACCTTCTAGAGCCTTAGATTCAAACTTAGATAAACGAACTCCTTTAATAAGAAAGAAACACTTACACCCGAATACCCGAAAGTATGAGATGTTTGGCTTGTTACCGGTAAGTATTTCATACGGAGTCTTGTCCAAAATCTTGCGGAGGTATAAACGGTTGGATGAATGACAAGCAGTAGAGATTGCTTCAGCCCAGAAATTATATGGAGATTTGAATTCGGCCAACATTGATCTTGCCATGTCCATTAGAGTTCGATTCTTCCTCTCGGCTACACCATTTTGTTGAGGGGTGTACGCAGCGGAATATTGATGTCTTATCCCCTCTTCACTTAGGAACTCATTTAAGGTGTAGTTCTTGAACTCCGAGCCGTTATCACTCCTTATAGCCAGAATGGGGACGTTGTGTTGACGTTGAACCTCGTTGGCAAAGTCGATGACAGTTTGTTGAGTTTCACTCTTCAACTTGAAGAAATAAACTCAAGTGTATCTTGAGTAATCATCAACAATCACAAGACAATACTTCTTCCCACTAAGGCTTGCATGAGATGGAGGTCCGAAAAGATCCACATGATGGAGCTCCAAAATCCTTTTTGAAGAGATAACAGTTTTCCTTCGATGAGGAGAATCATGCATTTTCCCTTCAACGCACGCCCTGCAAACACGATCTTTGGCAAAAGAGACATTTTCTTTTAGTCCAAGAATGTGGCCACCCTTGTGGAGACTTTGGAAAGTTCTCATATTGACGTGGGCTAGTCGGCGATGCCATAGCCAACCTACTTCAGCCTTTTCGAAAAGACACATCGGACCTGTAGTGGTTTTCCCCGAAAAGTCCACCACGTATAGGTCGTTTTCGACATATCCCACGAAAGCGACTTTTAGAGACTTGCTCCCCAAGAGTACCACTAAATCAGCATCAATGTAAACTGCAAAGCCCATCTTACCAAGGGCACGAATTGAAAGTAAGTTATACCCGAGGGTCTCAACAAGCATGATGTCCACGAGAGAGATATCGTGAGCCACCACAACTTTGCCGAGACCCAATACCTCAGATTTTGACTTGTCACCATAGGAGACGGTAATGTGATCAAGGTTTGGCCGCATCTCCGTGATGATCTCCTTGCTTCTGGTCATATGACTCGTACAACCTCTATCGAGTACCCATTTAGACCCACCGGAAGCATAGCCCTACAAGAAAATTACTTCTTGGTTTTAGGTACCCATTTTTCAATGGGTCCTATCATGTTAGTAACAAGGGTCTTGGGAACCCAAATAGACCAAGGAATGTAACAATCATAAGGCCCTACATAACTAGCATAAACATCACCATAAGAATCACAATATAGTTCGAAGTTAGGATTGTTGATCCCTGCAAAACCATCATAATTAGTCTTGTCATTGGTAATGTTGCTAGTCTTCGATTGAGCAGTCTTGTTCTTCTTATTCTTCTTCTTGTTTTTCTTGCTCTTTATCTTGGGTATGTAACCAAGACCTTGTTTACTGTTGTTTGTCCTTTGCCTGCTCAGTATCTCATCAATAACCCCTTTACCTTTGTGTTGAGAACTCCTTGCAAGATCTTCTTTTCCAAAGGATGAAGATGAGGTACTTGGCACATCATACCGTTTCAATTGAGTTTGGAGCTGGTCATGAGACTCATTTAGAGTAGAATGATCACTCTTCAATGCCTTGTGAGCACTTTCAAGATCATCAAACTTCTCCAAAAGTCTAGCATGAACAGCCCCAAAATCAATCTTTTCTTTCTTCAGTTTCTTTACCTTGGCAAGAGCATGGTCACGTTCTTTAATGAGCTGAGCTACAGCTTCTTCTTGTGACTCCTCTAGGGATTCGAGTATTTCTTCCAAAGAAACTCGAGTTTACTCTTCCTCTTCCAAGGCATTCTTCAAAGAGGCTATCTCCAAGGCATCTTCTCTTTCAATTCTGCCCTTTTCTTCAAGGAGATCTTCGGCTTGAGCAAGTTAACTCATAAGAGCATCAAAATGGAGTTTGTGCTCACCTTGTAGGTTAGTGAAAAAAGTATCCAAGGCAATAACTTCTTCTTTCATTTCAAGACTGTCATGATCATCCATATCCAAAATTATGTTAGTCTTAGGAAATGAGGAGTTAGAAGTTGATACCTCGGATCCTCTTGCCATTAGACAAGTGGCATTGTTGTTGATGACGTTCTCGTTCGGCGAGTCGAAGAGAGAGGAGGGAGTCGATGTGGTGGCTATAGCAGCCACTTCGCGGGAACTATCATCATCCTCTTCATCTTCACTTGCGGAGGAGTATTCCTGTTGAGATACAAGGACCATCTTGGGGTTGCTTCTTGAAAGGGCCATTCTTCTTAGCAAACGGCTTCTTCTTCGGAGCTTTGGATTTCTGTTTGAGAATGAGCCTGCCACCGTTGTCTTCTCTATTTTGATAAGGACACTCGGCTACAAAGTGCAGTCTATCTCCACAGTTGAAGCAAGTTCTCAATCTTGGGCCACTTTCTCTTCTTCCATTTGACCCATTCTTGCGCTCAAGTTCAGACTTGGCTTTGGTAGGGTCCTTCCAAAAGTTCCTTGCATAGAATGCCATGTACTCACCATGAGAACATTTGACCTCATCGGGGCAGTCCATGGATACCCTCGCAAAAACTCCTTCATCGTCCTCTTGCTCAACAACATTGGCTTTGAGAGCCACATTGACACCCTTTTGCATTCCAATGGCCCAAGCACGGACATCTTCAGCATTCTTTGCCGCCACTTTGAATGACGCCATTTCTTGCATGACTTCATTGGATGTCATTTGATGATAGTTGTGTCTACCTTGCAAGCTCTTCAAATCCGTCGGTTTGAAAGGCATTAAGGCACTCACATACTTTCTTTTTATCCATGCATCATCAATGTGAGTGGCCCCATGCTTCCGAAATGTTGTTGCGATGCCCTTGAGTCTTCTATACATGTCCTCATGGTTTTCACCATCCAACATGTAGAATCCCTCAGCTTCGTTACAAAGGACATCATACCGGTTTCTTCTCATGCTTTCATTTCCAACAAAAAGGTCCGTAAGAGCATCCCACGCCTCTTTAGCTGTGTTGAGATGTTCAATGTGTGGCATGTCGTTGGGACCCACACCCAGCTGTATCATGTGGAGAGTAGTGGCATTCAACTAGCTATCCACAACTTCCCTTCTTGTTAGATTGGTTTGATCTCCAATATGAAGACCTTCTTCAATAATCCTCCACAATTCAATAGAGGAGGTGCAAACATGAGATTTTATTAGAAATTGCCATTGGTTAAAAGAAGATGCAGTGAGCTTGGGTGGATCACCCCTACTATTTATATGAGGATGAGGGATAGGTGGGTCGGGGGAATATACGTGGCGGACCTCACTATATTCCTCCTTACCACTTCCCTTTTTGGAGGTGGAGCCATTTAGTTTTTCACCTTCCACATCATCATCCTTGGATCCGGTGTTACCCTTTTCCTTAGATGATGGTGTGGGAGCCTCAGAGGAGGATGGAGATGGGGCTATGGATGATGTAAGGCGAGCAATCATTTGATTCATCTCCTCCATCTTGGCCTCAAAGGATTTCAACAAGGTTGTTTCCAACGACTTGAGATCATCCATTGTGACCTTATCCACAGCCTCATTTCCATCATCCCTGGTACCCATACTACTCTTAGGCAGTTAAGCCCGAATTAAGAGCCGGGGCTCTGATACCAATTGAAATGTATCGTATGGGCACCTAGGGGGGGGGGGTGAATAGGTGCTACACCAATTTTTAATTCTTTTTCAATTTTAGGCTTAGCACAAAGGTAAATTCTCTAGATAAACTAATGTGTGGAATTTCCCTATATGCAAACCTATCTACTAACGAGTAAAGAGTGAGTGGAAGAGGAACGAGTGAACCGAAGTGAAGCACGTGGAGACACATGATTTGTTTGACCGCAGTTCCTTGTTAAGGGAAGTACGTCTACATTGGAGGGGTGGTCGGTACTAAGACCACCACGCCAAAAAAGGCCTCACCCTGTTCTCCGATGGATCTCGCCACAACAGGCCTGATCCACCTTCCACTATAGGTACCCTTCAAGGCGGGCACCGACGCCTTTACACAACTAGCGGGGCAACAACTCCACAACAACTTGGAGGCTCCCGAAATGAGAACAAGGTGCCACAAGAACAAAGTTGTCAAATACAATAACAAGATCTAGGTATTAACAAGAATACTAGATCAGGGATTTCTCCAAGTGAATGGAGAGGAGTTGAAGCGCTTGATTCTTGATGTTGATGATGAAATTCTCCTCCTTCAATTCCACCAAAGATCAAGACCTTCGGGTGGTTGAAGTGGGAGATCGAGATTTAGAGCTCTTGCACAATGTCTGGTCAAATTCGAGTGAATCAAGAGTTCTGGACGTTGGGGAAGAAGGGGTACTTATACCCCCTTCCAAAAACCAGCCGTTGCACACTTTGGGGGCCGGATTATCCGGCCCAAGTGGGGGCCGGATTATCCGGTCTGGGGAAACTCCGCCCCAGACTCGGAATATCCGGCAGAAAATCCGCCCCTCACAGTGAGACGCGTCGAGCTTGCCCTTGATCATCTTTTGGGGGCCGGATTATCCGTTTCTATGCGAAGGCCGGATTATCCGGCCTGGGGAAGAAAAACCGCCCTAGTTCAGATTTTCTGGGAGAAAATCCGACCGGATACCGAGCGACGCGCCTTGGCTCCTTTTGCTCGAAAACTGGGGGCCGGATTATCCGGCCCTTGCGAAACCCGGATTATCCGGCCTGGGGAGGAAAAACCGCCCCAGTTCGGATTTTCTCCCGGAAAATCCGACTGGACACAGAGCGACGCGCCTTGGCTTCCTTGAGAGATGAGGTAGGCCGGATTATCGGCCCTTGGAGGGGCGGATTATCCGGCCCCCCTCAAAACTTCCTGCACACTTAGCACACATGAAAAGTCTCCATAGTATTATTATCTAACACGCAAAACAAAGGAAAACATGAAATGTTCTTTCAAAGTATTGATTGGTGATTGTGTACTCCGTATGTATTTATAGACGATAGTACTGACCAAGCTTTCGAGGAGGAGAAGTTCTACCAAGAGGAGGAGGAAGAAAACTTCAACCACAATACATGAATTGGGTAAGGCTTAGCCGGAAGTTTATATGCATTAGGATTAGTTCCCTCGTGGGAGAGGTTTGAGCTGAGGCTACCTCTCAATGTTTTCCACCTATGCAGTGCCCAAGATGATAGATGGTCATGGTTGGGAGGCCATGCTCATAGGAGAGGTGCTTATACTAGGGTGTGTAAAGGAAAGGTTATGTTTGATTATCTGCATACTAAGTATGATGATTCAGGGTTATCCCTGACAGATGTATCGAATCTTGTGGTGAAAGTGTACCACCTCTACAGAGTGTCAAACTTTTCGAATAGCCGCGTCCGCGGTTATGGACAGTTGGAATGGCCATACTGTTTCGTTGTCAGATGTTTTCAAAATAACTTATGAAATGAATGATGAATCTTGACTTGACCACAACAGGGTTGTGTTTATGACACTAGCTTCCCAACTTAAGTGATTCTAGAACTTTATTTTATCCTTCTTTGCTTCTGAACTCAGCTTAGGTTTCAAACTTAAATTTATAGTTAAACTTAGAGTTAGCACTTTACTTTAGAACCATATTGCTTATTAGTGGTAGTTTGCGAGTACTTAAAGAGTACTCATGGCTTTTGTCCCTGGCTATTCTCATGGCCAGACTATGAAGGAGACTACCAAGATGATGGCCAACAGGACGGCTATGATAACTAGGACTATCTGCCTTCGTCAGCATTTCTTGTGCCCCTGAAGATGGACCCCACCGCTATGCTTATCTTTTATTCCGCTGCTTGTTGTATTAAGACTGGATCATGAGACCCTTATTTGTGTAAGACCTTATGTATGGTTTGTAATGGATGATGTTCTTTGATATCCAATCTGTTATGTCTCGCAAAAATGGTAATCCTGGGATTGCGATGAATGCCATAACAAGCATCTGGGATTAAAAATCCAGGTGTTGAGAGCCTGCTAGAACATTCGGTGCCATTGTCGGGGGAGATTGGGCCTTGATGAGAGGGGGGCTTGAGCGCTGGTAGAGCAAGAAGTGCCTCGCGACGATTTCTCTCCCTTTTCTCCGCGAGGATCGTCGACCGGCCTCTCCCCCTGCTCAGGGGATCCATGGTTTGCAGGGTGAGGGTGGCGGTGGCAGGAGGAAGAAGATAGTGATTAGTGTGGGAGAAGAGTCAAAGAGTACATGTTGTGGTCTAGCAGTACTAGTACTATTATACAAGACCACCGTGTATGGTCTACCTTCTCAAAGAAGCCAGGGAGGCCGGGGTAGGGAATCGATGGGACTTGTCTTTATTGCGATGGACAATTCAATGGTCTTCGCCGCCGCCCAAAATCCAGTATATAATAAGGGGAGTGCGAGCCGGGTGGTCATCACGGGCATCGGCGTGCACGTCCTGCATGCGTGTGTCACGTGTTGATGGGGCAGTGACGCATGCAAATGATGCACGATCACGTCGGCACATCGAACTCCATCGAACTCAACGTCAACAGGCACGCACGAGATATTTACGAGTCTAGAATATGTTGTGCCACTTTTGTTGTGATCAAATTATGTTCAGTACACGAGATATTAATTTTTTTTGATAATCGACAAATGCATGCATGGACACGACACACGAAACCGCTGCTCATCCTTAATCAGATCGGCACCCCACTCTGTGTACCCGCCATCGACCATTCAGAGCAACTACCTCGAGCACGATGCCTCCGAGCTGTGGAAATGGCAGGTGCAAGCCGTCCACTGACCGTCCTGCATCCCCGGCTCTTCGCTGCATCATTCATGCTCGCGAGTCGCCTGCTGAGGTAGCACGTCGTGTCTGACCGCGCCAAGTTCCATCGACATCGGCACTCGAGGACACCACGATGTCGAAGCTCATACCGGCTGTGTAGGAGGAGCATGTGGTACCTACAACATCAGATGAGCGCAAAGCAGCAGCCAGGACGGGGGCGCGTGTTGCACCGGCGAGTACGGACAAGAAGAGGAACGAGAAGAAGACCCGGAAGAAGAGAGGAGATAGCTATTTGGACGAGTCCGACTCGTCCAACAAGGAGATGTTCATCGTTCAGTTGGAGGTAGAAGCGAAGGAGAGTGACATGGACCCGTGGGACTATGAAGAGGAGTAGGAGGAGGACTCCGACAAGGAGATATCATGCTTATTCGAGGAAGGGGGCGATGTCGAGTCGTCAGAGGAGGACACCGACGACGGTGATGACAGGGACCATGGCGTTGATGGAGACGAGGACAAACCGGAAGACGAAGTTGATAGCTTCTTCGAAATATGATCATTTATTTTATTTAGATAGATGGATTTTCACTTGTTTATGGAGGTGGATTGACCATGGCACGGATTGACCATGCATAAAAAAAGTGGAGAAGGGAGGGGTTATCCTGCCCGTTGGATCACATAGGATCAACGGTTGGTGGAGACGATCCGCGTGACATCTATGTCAACCAATCAGGGCGTAGCACCCAGAGTGAGCACACGTTTGGGATCTCCACACGTTTGGGCTTTTGTGAGATTTGTGACCGAGAGAGAGGGCAAATCTCTTATCACAATCCACCTATGGATCCACCAGTGTCACTGCATGTGTGTTCTTTCCACAAACCACATGGATCAACTAGAGTCATTGCATGTGTTCTTTCCACAAACCACACATGGATCCACCAGAGTCATTACATGTGTGTTCATGTCACAAACCACACATGGATCCACCAATGTCACTGCATGTGTGTTCTTTTCACAAACCACATATGGATCAACAAGTGTCATTGCATGTCTGTTCTTTCCACAAACCACATATGGATCCACCATAGTCATTGCATGTGTGTTGTTTTCACAAACCACATATGGATCCACTAGATTCATTGCATGTGTGTTATTTTCACAATCCACGTATGGATCCACCAGTGTCATAGCATGTGTGTTATTCTCATTAACCACAGCTAGAGTCATTGCATGTGTGTTCTTTTCACAGACCACACATGGATCCACCATTGTCATTGCATGTGTATTCTTTTTACTAACAACACCTAGAGTCATTTCATGACTATTCTTTTCACAGACCACATATGGATCCATCAGAGTCATTGAAATGTGTGTTCTCTTCAGAGACCACACATGGATCCACCAGTGTGATTGCATGTGTGTTCTTTTTACTAACAACAACTAAATTCATTGCATGTGTGTTATTTTCACAACCCACATATGGATCCACAAGAGTCATTGCATGTGTGTTCTTTTCACAGACCATATATGGATCCACCAGTGTCATTGAAATGTGTGTTCTCTTCAGAGACCACACATGGATCCACCAGTGTCATTGCATGTGTGTTCTTTTTACTAACAACAACTAGAGTCATTGCATGTGGGTTCTTTCCACAAACTACACATGGATCAACCAAAGTCATTGCATGTGTGTTGTTTCCACAAACCACACATGGATCCACCAGAGTCATTGCATGTGCGTTCATGTCACAAACCACACATGGATCCACCAATGTCATTGCATGTGTGTTCTTTCCACAAACCACATGGATCAACCAGAGTCATTGCATATGTGTTCTTTCCACAAACCACACATGGATCCACCAAAGTCATTGCATGTGTGTTCATGTCACAAACCACACACGGATCCACCAATGTCACTGCATGTGTGTTCTTTTCACGAACCACATATGGATCAACAAATGTCATTGCATGTGTGTTGTTTCCACAAACCACATAAGGATCCACCAGTGTCATTGAAATGTGTGTTCTCTTCAGAGACCACACATGGATCCACCAGTGTCATTGCATGTGTGTTATTTTTACTAACCCACATATGGATCCACCAGAGTCATTGCATGTGTGTTCTTTTCATAGACCATATATGGATCCACCAGTGTCACTGAAATGTGTGTTCTCTTCAGAGACCACACATGGATCCACCAGTGTCATTGCATGTGTGTTATTTTTACTAACAACAACTAGAGTCATTTCATGACTATTCTTTTCACATACCACATATGGATCCACCAGTGTCATTGCATGTTTGTTCTTTCCACAAACCACACATGGATCCACCAGTGTCATTGCATGTGTGTTCTTTTTACTAACAACAACTAAAGTCATTGCATTTGTTATTTTCACAACCCACATATGGATCTACTAGTGTCATTGCATGTGTGTTCTTCTCATTAACCATATCTAGAGTTATTGCATGTGTGATCTTTTCAAAGACCACATATGGATCCACCATTGTCATTGAAATGTGTATTTTTTCATAATTTTCAACGACAGCCATTGGCCACAAACAATCGGGACGCAGAGCTAACCAGCAACCGCTCTGGGCTTCTAGAAGACCCGATCCCCGATTGTTAGGCGCTGTTGGATCGGGATG
The DNA here is from genome assembly GCA_910589775.1 of Avena eriantha. NCBI lineage: Eukaryota > Viridiplantae > Streptophyta > Magnoliopsida > Poales > Poaceae > Avena > Avena eriantha. The sequence goes on along the minus strand of OU342742.1, from coordinate 479,590,422 downwards.
CGTGGACGATAAGGATGTCCTTCGCGAGGGGATCCGTGAGAAGTCTGTTCTGCGAACTGATTGGCAGTGGCAACGACGCTAGGCCTACGTCCTTGGCCTTATCCCCTTAACCTTGGGGCCGAAGCTCAGATCGTGTTCCTTCATCGCCATGGAGAGGGAGAGGCCCAAACTCAGCTTGCACGAGGCTTAGATGTTCGCCCACTACGACATACTCGCGCCGCCGTTTGCAACGCTTCCGGCCGGCTTCGAGCTCACCTACGCCGGGGTTCCTGTCGCGCCGCTCTTGCGCGACAACGCGTTGGCGAGGCAGATCGAGGAGTACCGTCGCTAGCTTCCGAAGTGGAAGAGGGCAATGGAACGGTACTCGCGCATGAGCGCGTACTAGCAAAATCTGTTCAAGAAGGAGCGGGCTGCGTTGATTGAGCCGTGCGGAACGCAACAGCGGGAGATCCACCCGGATCTGCGCAACCCTGAAGGGAGGCAGCGCTTCTGGGCAGTGCCTAGGCGTACGACCTCCACCGTTATCGATGCGGCGCGCCATGAAGAATCCATGAGGAGGAGGAGCGCTTCCGGGAACATCGGCATCGATTCCGACACGGAGGAGGCTGGCGGCGACACGGACAACATCGTCGATGATGGAGACTGCGGGAGCATCATAGTCGATTAGGGCCACTTAAGCATAAATTAAATCTATGTACGGTATCTTAATGCCCTCTTTGGATCTGGGTCACTTGAGTCATAGTAGATTATCGTCATAATCTATATATGTTGGCCATGTTTTAGTTGTCTTTGTCTTTGTAACTTGTCGAAACTCGTCCGATCCTGAAAATAAAGTTCGCGTGTTCCTGGCATATCGGATGGGACAATACGCTGACTCTGATTCCAGCACTTGATGGCACAGCCATAATTTGGAGTGCACCAGAGGAGAAGGGATCGAGCGTGTTGTAATAGTGTACTACTCCTGTCCAGATGTAACCGACTTAGTTTTTTTATAGATATTTAATAAATGTGTCTATACCCAAAACATGTCTAGATACATGTTTTAGGTTTCTCTGTCTTTCAAACTAATCAAAATTCATCAAATTCTAAACAAACAAAGTCATTGCATTCACATCTGATGGGACAATACGCTGACTCTACTACTTGATGGCACAACCATAATTCTGGAGTGCGCTAGAGGAGATGAGAATCTAAGGGAGATGGGAACTAGTAGCTGCGTCCATACGCAAGTAAAAAATTAATGTAATAATATTTAAAAAATTGTAATCTGGTCCATATGACCCCATCACAGACACGTTGCACACGCCAAATATAAATAAAAATGACACGACTAGTTTAGTTTCAATGATATAATTCAACATACAACATTACTGTGCCCGCATCTTTCTGCTCCTCTTATTAGTCTGCTAGCCCACGCTGCATTAAGCATCAGTTGATGAGGATAAAAAATGATAAAATGGCAAATAAAATAATTTTTAAGCTTACCTTTCATCTGGGGAATCATACAAAGATGAAATTAGCAGAGATTTATTATTTTTCCTGCAGTTAGCCGAAAGATCCTCAAGAACATCCTCAATCACCCCTGCAACTTCTTCATATTCAAATACACCTCCATTATTTGCCCTTTCCTCCCTGTTTCGCTTACCCTTTTGTATCTTTTCACACCCTTTTTCTCGCCGGCACCTTCACTTCTTTATAAATTGGCTGCTTACGTACGTTTTCCTCTGAGTGCTCATCACCGTTTTCCTCCACCTGCTGCACTTCCTCAAGTTCTTCGTCTGCGCGCTGCTCTTCCTCCAGTTCTGGCTGAGAAGCCTTATTTTCTGCCACCGGGGTGTGAACAGGGACAATATTATGTGTAACTGGGTTTTTGCACAACCTCTTGATATGGCCAAATCCTCCACAACGTTTGCATTTCCTTTTCCTAGCTCCCAGCCATGAACCTTTATCGGTGGAGGCTTCGATCCTTAGCTTTCTAGGACTCCTAGGTGGCCTCCTAAGAACTGGTGGTTGAAGTTTGAACCCTGGATCGACAATCTCCCAATCATTTTCATCGTCCATAGGTGGTACGTTTTCTGCATAAGTTGCAGCAAACTTGTCCACGGAGAAATAGTTATCGACATAGTTCTCTATTTCAGCTTCGCTACCTCTAAGCTTTAAGATGAAGTAAATTGCATGGTGACATGGCAGACTAGTAATCTGCCACTGCCTACATGAATAAGTCTTGTTTCCAATGTCTACAGTGTACCTCCGTTCACTTCCACGCTTGTATTCTTTATAAACCTCAGCCAATGTTATGGAACTTTTAACCATCCTCATCTTTATCGTTCTCATTGCCCTGGTTCTTGCATTCAGTAACATAACCACCTTTGGAACTATTTTATGGCCTAAACAATTTCTTGCACAAATTCTTTGCCTTAAATCTATCTTCACCATTATGCACTGTCTTATTGCATCCAACAAAATAACAATTCCAAGTGTCTTCATTCCCGAAATATTATCATTGAAACTCTCTGCCAAATTATTGCAAACAAAATCCACCTTGCTTAACTCACCAAACCTGCTTCTGGCACATAGCTTGGTGTGATGTTCTTCAAGGTATTTTTTCACCTTTGGCACTACATACATGTTCTGCAAGTAAGTAGCATGCGTTCTTAGGGTGTATGTGTATGATGATCGCCACAAGTCCTCTTCAAAGATCTTTCCTTTGAACTTCTTTGTGAAGTTAGTAGCGAGGTGCTGCATGCATTCCCTATGCTCAACCCCTGGAAACATAGAATCAACAACATTCTCAAGACCCTTGCATGCACCGGTGTGTATCACGGGTGACCAGTTACTTCCCGTAGTCTCGGCATGAACCATGTCCAGCTTTCATTTGATTCACCCTCAAGAACAACATAAGATACGGGTAGAAGCCAATTATGCGCGTCCAAAGCACAAGCAGAAGCAACATGTCCCCTGAACTTCCCTGTTAAAGAAGTTGCGCCTATTGCCAAGTATGGCCTGCAGCCGTCTAGGAACCCCTTCCAGCATGCCTTCAAGCAAACAAAACATCTCCTGAAGCATATCTTATCTACCTGCTTATACCTGACCCCCCTCGAGACTTTTTCTCTTCGTTTCACAACCTCGTAATCGATGTCAACAACACTACCAGGTGATGTTTTCTCTACCTGAGCTTTGAAACTATACAACATATGAAAACTGTCATTCCACTTGCCTTGAATGAAGTCTAGAGCCATCTCCTTCCCATCAAAGACTCTGTGGTAAGGAATCAGAACGTTAAACTTTTTTCTAATCTTTGCTCTGAGTTCAGTGGGTACAATGTTATGATCCTGCCTCACCCAGTCAAGTATAGTAGCAGCAATCCACTTGGTAGTCACCGGTCTAATTTTATCACTTAAAGAAGCATTAGGGTAGTTGTGTTTCTTCGTGTTTACTTTGATCTGCATTCGATAAGAATCCAAATAATCCAGAGCTAGTTATCAGCAGAATAAATATGAGAAAGACTGAAACTAAATGTAGCTATTGCAACCTGAAATGGGTGTCCACCCCGCATTGGTTATGCATGTAATCTCCATTTACACACATTACTTTCCCTACAGTGCACCCTAAATCTCTTTTGGTCGCTGTTTTCAATGATAAATTCGAACCCAACTTTGATTGCATAGGTTGCAACTGCATATCTGTAGTCCTCCACATTCCCTGTCAAAGTGTATCACTGTCCTGTCCTTGTCTTCATCGTCGTATCTACATCCCATTTCCACATCTTCACATTCCTCTTCCTAATCAGTCCCATAGTCAGGCTCAAAGTTTGAATCAACCAAATACTCCCTACTCTCCATCCTATCAGGGTCAGCAGCCACGTCTAGATATGCTTTCTCATCATCGTCCGCACCGCCACACATTTCAATGCCTTCATGCTCGCTTGACAAAGCATCATGCTCAAGGACAAGCTGTACAGACGTCATGTGGTTACCAACACATATCCTTGCCATCACCACGGGACTAGAAACACTAATTGGGGTATGCAGAAAAGGAATCACAATTCTTACCCTTCAATGTGGACGCACGACACCTCCAGGCTCCATACCTCCAAAGCTCCGCACCCCGCTTCCTCTTCCCCTGTTTCGTTGTCCTCTATGCTCTCCAGACTTGAAGGAGATTTCGTGCTCTCCAGCCGCGCAGGACCCATCTCCGTGTTCTCAAGCATTGTTAGGCGCCTAACTCTACAGCCGCGTAGGATCCATCTCCGAGCGGGATCTGGATCACCAGCATTGTTAGGCGCCTAACTCAACAGCCGACTCTCGATTTTCGTTTCCAGATGCGCCTGGGTGATGGATGGCGGCAAGGAGACAGGGCAGGGAGGGGAGGGGAGGGGACGTGAGGAGATGGCAGGGAGGGGAGGGCGGGAGGACGATAACCCAAGGGGACAACGAGAGCGGTGCACGACTGAGCAGAGTGGCGGTGGCAGGAGCAGAGGAGAGGAGCGGAGCTGGTTGCGACAAAACAGGGAAAATTGCACAATAATGTGTTGGTGGGCGGCACCGGCCCTCGAACCTAGGACGCGTGCCATCGAAGGTGGAGGAGATGGGCTCGCCAGTCAGAAAACATGCCACCTGTCAAGGCACTATGCACGGTAGCACTTCACGGAATTTTTTAGCAGGTCCCACATGTCAGTCTGTTTGACCCAAACTTGAAGTGGCAGTTCCGCTTCTTCTCCCTCGTCTGCTCGTCTCCTCGCAGTGGCAGTTCCGCTTCGTCTCCCTTGTCTGTTCTCCTCTTCTTCTCCTTGAAGTGGTAGTTCTTCTTTCTTCCTCGATCAAAAAATTACCACATGTTAGCCATGGCCAGTAGCCGGATGAAGAGGAACTGGTCCGATCTCCCGGCCGACCCACTTCGCAAGATCGCTGACTACTTGGTTGAGAAAGAGGAGTACATCGACACCTATGATGCTTGTCGAGAAGTCTGCACCGATTAGCGCCGCACTTTAAAGGTGCCCGAATTCCATCTCAACAACTGGATCATGATAGATCACACACTTCCAGACGTTGGCGACTTCACCTTCCTCAACCACGCCACTGGTCATTGCTTCAGGACGAATCTAATGGACGCCCATCGCAGGTTCACATTCACATCCGAAGATTCTATATAACATTCATTTATTGGTATTTTTCATTGTAAACATCTTAGTGCTAACTGATGCCCTCTTCTTCCAAAAGATTCTACTTCGTCGGTGTTTCTTGTGGCATCATTGTGCTTGCTTAGAGGGTGGAGCCATACCAGATTCGGCTTCTGAACCCAATCACTCATAAGTCTAACACTGAGTTTCAAGCACACATACCATCTGATCTTCTGTAATCTGTCGTCGTGACAAAGTCCCCGACGATGGTGTTCGTTTGCACTGATTATCTAGATCATATTGCATGGGTCGACGAGAGCACCCCAACGGGGCAAATCAATGGATCATTTGGAGAAGGATTGTATTCAGCACCTCCTGATATGCTTCTGGACTGCATGACGGCATTCTGAGGGGAAGCATATGCATTATTTGAGAATGGAGACATCTTGTCGACCAACATCTAGTTAGAGCAGCGCGCGAGCACTATCACGATGGCCAAAATAATTTCAGCCCCAGTCTTTGAACAGGTACGCGGAACTTACAAATTTTACCTTGTGGAGTCAGATGGTGATCTGCTTCTTGTGTTGAACGGGGATTTCACCAAAGGGCAACCGGTGTTGTACCAGGTGGACACGGAGAACCGCTCTCTCGAGGCCATCAGTGACATTGGAAGTCGTGCCCTCTTTGTTGATTACAATCGGTCTATCTCCAATGACACCAGGTTACACCCCACAGTCAAATCCAGTTGCATATACTACAAGAATTATATCAGACTGTATGATCATGAGGTTCAAGCCTGGGAAGAGGAACCAACAATGGTAATGCATCGCTTAAGTCTGGAACATACACCATGGCCTTACCCTCTGGAGGAGATACTGGCAGCACATTGCAGACGGAGAGAGTTCTCTGAACATGTGTTGCAGCACGCGAGAGCCGCCGCCAACAAAATATATAGGGGAGAATGAATCCTATATTCATCCTAGGTTATTTTCTAGCATTTTCAAGTCTATTTTTCGAAGTAGAAATTTGTACTGTATTTATATTATTTCGAATAGCAGTATGCGTATTACCTTTTAGACAAAATTGTAATGTATTTAATTTTAGTCCTTTCAGAATTCAAAGTATTTATTTTTAGCTTGTTTCTGAATTCTCTATGTTCAACAGCCGGAGCCGGCAGCGGGCATCAGCTCAGGGCCAGAATTCAGGTTCTACGTGGAAAATTGCACAATAATGTGTTGTTGGGTTCGCATCATAGAAAACAAAAAATTTCCTATGATGAGAACTATACGCCAAGATCTATCTACTAGATACGGAGCAACGGGTGGACATACTTCCATAGAGAACTTACCCTCGAAGACAACTAGCTTTGTTAACGAGTAGGAACTCGTGGTTGATGTAGTCATATGCTTGTCGATCTCAAGATCATGTGGAAGTCCGAGCGCCGCAAATCAGCAGCGCATCTGTCCTCGCACACACGTCCAGCCACCGGATAACCTCCACCTCCTCGCTCCAGTGAATCAGCAGAAGCAACAACTCCTTCCAGATGCAAGGCCACCGGGAACATGTATCTCGCTAATCCAAGACCATGAGGGAATATCTAGAGGGGGAGAGAGATCCTTCACGAGGATGTGTGCTTTGTGAGGGAGGAGAGGGGGCTTTTTATAGGAGAGGGGGGGGGGGGGGGGGCTCCTCCCCTCCCATGGCCGGTGGCCAAGGGGGGTGCCCCCACCTCTTCCTGATTCATGTGGTGGAAGCTCCACTCACATCAATTTTGACTCCACTAAAAATTCCACTCACATGCATTAAATTTCCATTAAATTTAATGCAACTCTCAATTAATAAAACTCTTTTATTTATTTTATTCAGAATTTTTTTAATTATTTTAATTAACAAACATTCACATAAAACCCCTTGCAACATTTCAATATCACATGTAGATCCACTTTCTGCAATTTCACCCGAAAAAATTCCAGTTTCTATCGAAACAATGCCTGCGCTTTGCAATCCTTTTGTCTGAAACATATGTGCTCCAAAATGGTGTCCGACAACCCTTAAGTGTGTCACCCTATGGTTCACGAATAATGTAGACATGATTGAGACTCCTCTCAAATCAATAATCAGAAGCGGGACCTGGAGATCCATACTGTCTCCTGCACATTCAACGACGACTTCTGTGATCGTGAGAACCTTTAACGCTAGTAACTTAATCCCTTTGTCTCATGATATAATACATGTCCTAGTTTCGATCATCGGTATCCAAATACCTAGTTTGACCTCGTTACCGACATGCACTCTTTTCTTGTTCCCGTGATATAACATTCTAGTGATCACATCACTTGCTTGCAAACTATATTAATGTGATACCACCGAGAGGGCCCAGAGTATATCTATCCATCACCGGGATTGAAAAATTCCACTCTTGATCCATGAGCCTCAACATAACACCTTCGTAGCACTGAACCCACCTTTATAGTCACCCTGTTACGGTGTGACGTTTGATGTTATCAAGATACTCTTTCGGTGTTAGCAATTAACATGATCTCATGGTCTAAGGACTAAGACTACTTCGTATGATGTTATAGCAATATAAGCATAATGACTTTGATCGTAATACTATACTTTGGATGAATGTTCATCACACCATTTCACAAATGTCGTGACCTCGTTATTAACAACATCTAATGTCCATGATCAGGAAACTTTGATCATCTAGTTAATCAACGAGCTAGTCTATAAGAGAGGCATAACTAGGAACCCTTTTTGTTTATTAAACACACATGTATTGACGTTTCCTATCAATACAATTATAGCATGCAAAATAAACATCTATCATATACAAGGAATACATAATAACAACTTTATTATTGCCTCTCAGGGCATATTTCCTTTAGTCTCCCACTTGCACTAGAGACAATAATCTAGTTTACATAGTGATAAATCTAACACCCATGGAGTTCTGGTGTTGATCATGTTTTTCCCTAGGGAGAACTTTAGTCAACGGATCCGCTACATTTAGGTCAGTGTGTACTTTACAAATCTTTATATCTCCATCCTTGACATGCTCGCGGATGGAGTGAAACCAGCGCTTAATATGCTTGGCATTCTTGTGAGACCTTGGTTCCTTGCCGTTGGCTATGGCTACATTATTGTCACAATAGATCACCATTGGGTCCAATGCACTAGGAACCACACCTAGTTCCGTTATGAACTCCTTCATCCAAACCGCTTCCTGTGCCGCTTCTGAAGCAGCAACATATTCCGCCTCCGTTGTTGATCCAGCCACCACAGGTTGTTTGGAACTCCTCCAACTAACTGCTGCTCCGTTCAAGAGAAATATGTATCCGGATTGAGACTTAGAGTCATCCGGATCGGTGTCAAAGCTAGCATCAACATAAAACTTAGCGACTAGCTCTTCTTCACCTCCGTATACAAGAAACATATCCTTAGTTCTTCTTAAGTACTTAAGGATATTCTTGACCACTATCCAGTGTTCCGAACCTGGATCAGATTGGTACCTACTAGTCAAACTAATAGCATGTGCCACATCCAGTCTTGTACATAGCATGGCGTACATTATAGAGCCTATAGCTGAGGCATAGGGGATCTTATCCATTATCTCTCTTTCTTCCGCCGTAGCCGGACTTTGAGTCTTACTCAATGTCTTGCGTTGCAACATAGGCAAGAAACCCTTCTTACTTCCGTCCATATCAAACTTCTTTAATATCTTATCAAGGTATATACTCTGCGATAGCCCAATTAGGCGTCTTGATCTATCTCTATAGATTTTAATGCCTAATATATATGAAGCTTCACCAAGGTCTTTCATCGAAAATTTGTTGTTTAGGTAACTTTTAACACTGTTTAAAGATCTATATCATTTACAATCAATATGTCATCCACATATAATATAAGAAATGCCATATTTCTCCCACTCACTTTCTTGTAAATACAAGCCTCTCCCTAAGTTTGGACAAATCCAAACTCTTTGATCACCTCATCAAAGCAGAGATTCCAACTCCGGGATGCTTGCTTCCATCCATAGATGGATCGCTGAAGTTTGCATACCTTATCAGCATCCTTAGGATCGACAAAACCCTTAGGTTGTATCATATATAACTCTTCTTCAATATTACCATTGAGGAACGCAATTTTGACATCCATCTGCCATATTTCATAATCGAAATATGCAGCAATTGCTAACATAATCCTAACCGACTTTCATCGCTACGGGAGAGAATGTCTCCTCGTAGTCAACTCCTTGAATTTGTTGAAACCCCTTTGCGACAAGTCAAGCTTTATAGATGGTCACATTACCATCAACATCAGTTTTTCTTTTGAAAATCCATTTATTCTCAACGCCTTTCGATCGTGAGGTAAGTCCACCAAGGTCCAAACCTAGTTTTCGTACATGGATTCCATCTCGGATTTCATGGATTTTAGCCATTTGTTGGAATCAGGGCTCATCATCGCTTCTTCATACGTTGTAGGGTCATCTATTTCATCAATCATGAAATTCATAACAGGATTGTTGTACAGTTCAGGAGTTGCACGTGTCCTGCGAGGTTCGGTAGTATCCTCTTTTGGAGTTTCATGATCATTATCATTAGATCTCTCTTCATTAGGTGAAGACAACTCCGAAACAACTTCCGGTGTTGCGCCACTCGCCAATTCATGAAGAGAAGGTTTAATAACCTCTTTGAGTTCTACCTTCCGACTACTCACACCTTTCGCGAGAAACTCCTTCTCAAGAAAGGATCCATTCTTGGCAAAAACCTTGCCCTCGGATTTGTGATAGAAGGTATACCCATTCGTTTCCTTAGGGTATCCTATGAAGACACATTTTTCCGCTTTGGGTTCGAGTTTATCCGGCTGAAGTTTCTTCACATAAACATCGCATCCCCAAACTTTAAGAAATGACAGCTTAGGTTTGTTTCCAAAAAATAATTCATATTGTGTCGTTTCAACGGATTTAGATGGTGCCCGATTTAAAGTGAATGCAGCGGTTTCCAGTGCATAACCCCAAAATGACAGTGGCAAGTCAGTTAGAGACATCATATATCGAACCATATCCAATAAAGTACGATTATGACGTTCCGACACACCATTACGTTGTGGTGTTCCGGCATGCGTGAGTTGTGAAACTATTCCACAGTATTTCATATGTGTGCTAAACTCGTAACTAAGATACTCTCCTCCACGGTCGGACCACATAAATTTGATCTTTCTGTTACGATGATTTTCCACTTCATTCTGAAATTCCTTGAACTTTTCAAAGGTTTCAGACTTATGTTTCATCAAATAGATATACCCGTATCTACTCAAATCATCCGTGAAAGTAACGAAATAACGATATCCACCTCGCACCGACACACTCATTGGTCCACACACATCAGTATGTATGATTTCTAATAAATCTGTCGCCCGTTCAATTGAACCAGAAAACGCGTTCTAGTCATCTTGCCCATAAGGCATGGCTCACATGTATCAAATGATTCAAAATCAAGTGATTCTAAAAGTCTACCAGAATGGAGTTTCTTCATGCGTTTAACGCCAATATGACCTAGACGGCAGTGCCACATATATGCAGATATATCATTATCAAGTTTAATCCTTTTAGCATCAACATTATGAATATGCGTAATACTACTATCGAGATCCAACAGTGTTGGGGGATACCCCCGGGTAGGGTCACGCCGGGGTATAAAGGCCGAGTTAGTCGAGGTTCGGCAAGGCCAAAGCGGATGCTGGCCGGATCACCTCAAGGCAGGCCGAATCACGGGGTAACCCGGACCAGGGGGCGTCCGCCTAACTAAGTCTCATCCGACTTAAGTTGTAAGTCGGAAATGCCTGTTTAACTTGTATGCAGGAACGGGTGTGGCCGGATCAACTATGATCCGGGTCACATCTAGCTTCTAGGAGAAGGAAGGAATCTCGCTGGTCAAAAGAAGCCTCGGTACTCACTGCATGAGCGAAGCGGACAAGGGGAGGACCACCGAGGCGTGGCCGACAAGGGTGACGACGCTCATGTCGGCTGACGCAGGCGCCGTAGAGGCTCACGTAGCCTCTGCATGTGTGACGCGGGGGAAAAGCAACCCGGTCGGTTTACTACTTTGGGAGAAGGCATATTCCTGAGAATATGCCTCCACGTATGCCCTAAGTGGAGACCTAGCCACCCCTATATAAGGAGGGCTAGGGCCTCTGTAGAAGGGGTTTCGCTATTCTGATTTGGAAGAGGGTTTTAGGGGTGAATAGTCTGTGAGAGTAAGAGAGCTTCTTCTTCCTCCTCTCGCCAATACAGCTCTAGGAGCACTTGTAATCTTGGAAGCGAAGCAAATACAAACTTCTGTGTGAGGAATCACCTCACTGTCCCTCCCTGGATTCCCCTAGCGTGTATTAGTCCCCACCTTTAGCCTATCCATGGCATCTGCCGTGACACCACCACGACAGTTGGCGCCCACCGTGGGGCTAGCGGCGCTAGCAGGGGTCAAGATCCGGACGGGAAACTTCATCGGCACCGGCGAACACATCGTCTCCGGGCTTGTTCAGCGCTTTAGCACTGGACTTCGTCAGTGACAACGCTGGCTGCTTCGGCACGCGCCCACTTCCGCGCAACGGCCTCTTCGTCAAGCTCGGCGCGCACAAGGTCTATGTTGCTGTTGATGTGTCATGTGTTCATCCGCGGGACGTTGTCGAGGCAGGGGAGCCACCCCTCACCGTGGATAGCGGGGCGCGTACCGCTCGCTCCCCGGACCATGCAGAGGTGATGATGACTACGCCTGGTGCGGGCGCAAGCAAGGATCCGGCGCCAGATCTAGAAGTAACGCCTAAGGCACCGAGGAAAGCTAGAGGTCCTCCACTAGAGAGGCCGGAGAATGTGTTGAGGGAAGCGATGGATAGCTTGGCAAACCCTGTAGTAGCAGCAGTAGATCCGGCTCGGGCATAGGCCGAGCTAGAGGAAACTAGGCAAAAAATACTAGAGGGTGCGAAAAAGATAGCAGCGGCTCAGCAGTCGTTGAACATGACGCTGCGTGAGTACGCAAAGGCGAACAAAGTTGATGCTGTAAAAGTGAAGGGGAGAAATCTCATGAGCGAAATGAACAGAGAAGGTGATACTGGAATTGAGGGATTAGAGAACTGTTTGTCCGTGGGGCTGCCGGGGTACAGTACCCCGGCAAAGAACCTCAGAGCAGCAGATGCAGCTGCATCCGAGTTAGAGGGTCTAACGGGTGAAGCCCGGCAAAGACAGCAAGATAGGGTTAATGAGCTGGTTCGGATCGCGAATAGACAAAATGAGGAACTACTCAGAGCTAACCCAGAGAGGGCTGGGGCCTCCAAGATCGTTCATTCGGCGACCGGTAACCCGGAGAAATCCGCTGGAGCCGCATCGTCTCCTCATGGTGGACCAAGGAGAAAATAGGTAGTAACCTCGGCCAGAAGAAACTAGCAGATCGTCCTGTATGACCCAACACGGGCAGGGAAAGGAAAAGAAGCACAGAAAGATGATGATCGACGAAGTGTGAGCCGAGGTGAAGCTGGCAGAGGTAACCCCGACCAAGGCAATGCCGGTCAAGGGAACACCGTCAACGGCAATGCCGGATAGCAAAACTCGGCGGGAGCGGGACAACCGCATCAGCGGAATATACCAAGGCAAGAGCAAAGTGCCGGCCAAGGTATGCAACAGAGAGGTGCTCCACGAGAGCAAGACCGATACAACGATGGAGATTCGGAAATGGCAAACGTGGGATACCCAAGGCCGGACTATCATGTGATAGGGTCAAGACTGGGAAGCAGGGATTTGATGCCGGATGATGCCAGGCTGAAACTGGATCGACTGTATAGGTTGGAACAAATCGAATGTCAAGGTCCACCGGGTCCAGCGTGTTTTGGGCCCCGGATCATGAAGGAGCCACCGGTACCCAACTTCCAGTTACCCAGGGGCACGAAGACGTATGACGGCAGTACCAAGCCGGAAGATTGGTTGATAAACTATGCTATGGCTGTGAAAATTGCCACAGGCAACTTGAGATGGGCTGTACGATACGTACCCCAGATGTTGGAAGGGCCAGCAAGGGTATGGCTGAACAATTTGCCACCCGGAAGCATTAACTGCTGGATAGATTTCGAGGAGATGTTCATCAACAATTTTTCAAGTACGTATCAGAGGCCAAATAGGCCGCAGACCCTAGCTATGTGCAAGCAAAGGCCGAATGAGACGGACCGAGAGTTCTTAACCCGGTGGTGTATGTTGAGAAACTCATGTGAGGGCGTGATAGAATCACAGGCCATAGCATGGTTTGCGCAAGGGTGCAGATATGCAAGAAAATTGTGGCAAAAGTTGCAAAGGAAAATGCCAACCACGTTGGCAGAGATGATCCGGATTGCTGATTCGTATGCTTTGGGTGATCTGACTCAACCCAGACTCGTGTCAAACGAGTCAAATGAGGAATATTACCAGAGAGATGGAGCCGGATCATCCCATAGGAATGATTACAGAGGAAAAAAGAAGAGATGACAGACCGGATCATCGATACGGTTCGCAGCAAGTTGCAGCTGTAAATCAGGATCAGCCCGGAGCAGGGGGCAGTCAACGTCAGAAAACTAGAGGGCAATGGACTCCGAGAAACGATGGCAAGAAAACTTGGACGCTAGAGCAAAAGAAACAGTGGCAAGAAAAGAAGGACCGTCCGAGGTATACTTATGAGTCGATGTTGGATCAGCTGTGTAAGTTTCACACGCCAAATCCAAGCAACCCAGCGGGTCATACAACGAGGCAATGTGAGTGGATGCGCAAGATTGAAAAAGGTGGTTCGGGGAATGCTCAGGCACCCCGGAATGATCAGCCTCAGCAGGAGTTACCTCGGCAACAATTGCTCTCCGGAGCGAACAGACAACAACTAATGTTGCCTCCCCCTCCGCCGAGGTATGATAACAGTGAGAGAAGGGATGCGGTGCATCGGGTGGAAAATCAACATCAGCCGGATCAGAGGTACCCCGGAAATGAGGGGAGGAATGAGTACAGGGAGCATCATCAGAGTTACTGCGTATTCACCACTGAGGAAATAGATAGAAAGAGCTTGCAGCACCGACATATGGAGGTGAATGCAGTAATGCCTACAGTGACGAGGTATATGCCTTGGTCTGACCAAGAAATCATCTAGAGCATAAAAGATCATCCCAAGCTTATGCCAAGTCCTGGATCGTATGCGTTGGTGCTGGATCCGACATTCATTAGGCCTAGCATTAATGTAAGATTCTCAAAGATACTGATCGACAATGGCAGTAGCATTAACATCAAGTATGCGGACACAATGCGCAAGTTGGGTATCTCGGAGAACATGCTACAGGCCACGAGGACAACTTTCCATGGCATTGTGCCTGACATTTCTTGCGAGCCCATAGGCAAGGTCCAGGTTGACGTATTGTTCGGCACGAGAGATAACTGCCGAACCGAAAATTTGGAGTTCGAGGTGGTGAACTTGGAAAGTGCGTACCACGCGTTACTCGGAAGGCCCGCGCTGAACAAGTTCATGGAAAGCTGTCACATTAGTTATTTGAAGATGAAATTTCCCAGGCCAAACGGGGTGATTACCATTGCTGGGGATTTCCGACGTTCCATGGAATGTGCGTCGGCCGGATCTAACTTAGCCGAGTCACTTGTGATTGCGCAGGAGAAAAGGAAGATTCATGAGGTGGCGGCATTGGCTCATTCCGCGCAACAGTATATGCCGGCGATGAGTAACCCGCATGGAAGTGTCTCTTTCCAAGCCACGAAAGATACCAAGAAGATTCCCGTTGATGATATGTTCCTAGAGCGCACCGTAATGATTGGTGCCGGGTTAAGTGATAAATAGGAAAGCGAGCTCCTCAGCTTCCTCCATGAGAATCGGGACATTTTTGCTTGGTCCACACAGGACTTGCAAGGTGTTTCGAGGGAGTTGGCCGAGCACTCTTTGAATGTGAGACCCGGAGCAAAGCCGGTGAAGCAACCTCTCCGCCGCTTCGCCGAAGATAGGAGGAAAGTCATCGGGGATGAGATAGCTCGGTTGCTAGCTGCAGGATTTATCATGGAGGTTCTTTACCCGGATTGGCTGTCTAATCCGGTGCTGGTGGAAAAGAAGAAGGATGATGCGAATGTGTCGGTGGTTTGGCGTATGTGTATCGATTACACGAACCTGAACAAGGCGTGTCCAAAAGATCCATTTCCACTGCCAAGGATAGATCAGGTCATAGACTCAACTGCTGGATGTGAATTATTGTCATTCATTGATGCATATTCTGGTTTCCACCAGATACCTCTGAATCCGGATGATCAAATAAAGACTGCGTTTATTACCCCGTATGGGGCTTATTGCTATCGCACCATGCCGTTTGGTTTACGTAATGCAGGGGCAACGTACCAAAGATCTATGCAAAAATGTTTGCACGACCAAATTGGTCAAAATGTACAAGTGTACGTAGATGATGTTGTTATCAAGACCAAGGAAAGCAAAACGCTCCTTGACGATACTAGGCAAACATTTGCGAACCTAAGAAGGTTCCAGATGAAACTTAACCCGGAAAAATGTACCTTCGGTGTCCCGGCTGGGAAATTGCTCGGTTTTCTTGTTTCCAGCCGAGGTATCGATGTTAATCCAACTAAAATCCGGTCCATCAAACGGATGGAACTGCCGAAGTGTCTTAACGATGTCTAGAAGTTCACGGGTTGCCTGGCATCGCTAAGTTGGTTTGTATGTCGGTTGGGAGAAAAGGCATTGCCTCTCTACCAACTCATGAAAAAGTCGGATAAGTTCGTTTGGACGCCGCAGGCCAAGGAAGCCTTTGCCTTGAAGAAGATGTTAGCCACTGCACCAGTGTTAGCCTCACCACTATCAAAGGAGCCAATGTTGCTCTATATAGCCGCAACCAACCGAGTTGTAAGTGAAGTGATAGTGGTGAAGCGCGACGAGGAAGGTAAGTCGGTGCAAAGGCCAGTGTATTACCTGAGCGAGGTGTTATCAGCCTCAAAGAAGAACTATCCATACTATCAAAAGGTGGCGTATGGCATGTACATGGCCGCTAAGAAGCTGAAGCACTACTTTGAGGAATATCCTATCAGGGTCATATGTGAGGCCCCCATATCTGAGATAATGAGTAACAAGGATGCGAGTGGAAGAATTGCAAAATGGGCAATTGAACTAGCTCCTTATGCGCCACAATATGACAGAAGAGAGGCAATCAAGTCTCAAGCTGTGGCGGACTTTTTTGTGGACTGGGCCGAGGTGCAATACGAACCACCGTTGCCAGATCCGAACTATTGGCGAATGCACTTTGATGGATCAAAAACAAAAACCAGGCTAGGTGCTGGAGTTGTACTTACCTCGCCAAAGAAGGACCAGCTGAAATACGTGCTGTAGATCCATTTCGCGGCATCAAAAAATGTCGCTGAGTATGAAGCGCTTGTGCACGGGCTCAAGGTGGCAAAAGAGAATGGGATACGTCGGATCATATGCTTTGGCGACTCGTATTTGGTGGTACAACAAGTGTCGGGACTGTGGGATGCCCTTGATCCAAACATGGCACTGTACAGATTTCATGTGCAGAAGATATCTGGTTACTTTGGGGGATGCGAATTTCATCATGTACCTCGGGTGGAAAATGAGGCTGCCGACATGCTGTCAAAGCTCGGGTCAACCCGACAAGCAGTTCCACTGGGTGTAGCATTAGAGCACCTCAGGAAACCATCCATCAGACCTTCCCCAGAAACAGACTCAATTTATGTCCCGGAGGACACGGAATCCGGAGTTGTGCCCATGGACATTGACATGGGAGGTGGCGCGCGAAACCTGGGGACTACTTTGCAAGACCCGGGGACTACCTCGGCTAACCCGGGGACTTCTACGCAAGACCCGGGGACTGCTCAGCCTGATCCGGTTGAGGTTATGCCGGTGGATATGATGGAAATTGATGAGGATGTGTTCCCTGTGCGAGCGATACCATCTTGGGCACTGCCTATATTTCAATTCCTGAAAGATGGAACGTTACCCACTGAGGAAGTGCTGCCCAGGCAAACACAGAGGAGGGCAAAGGCGTACACGATCATCAATTCCAAACTATACAAAAGGAGTGTGACCAACGTCCTCCAGCGATGTGTTGACCCGGAAGAAGGGCTTGACATCCTCCAAGATATACATCAAGGGGAGTGTGGGCATCATGCCTCGTCCCGAGCCTTGGTGGCAAAAGCTTTCCAGCACGGATTCTACTGGCCAAGTGCCTTAGAGCAAGCAGAAGATCTGGTGAGAAAATGTAATGGTTGTTAGAGGTATGCTACCAAGACACATATGCCAATGTCGGAACTCAAGACAATACCAATTACATGGCCATTTGCCGTATGGTGCTTGGATATGGTTGGTCTGTTCAAACCAGCAAGGGGAAATATGACTCACATTTTGGTCATGGTGGACAAATTTACGAAGTGGATTGAAGTGAAGCCTATAAGAAAATGTGATGGAGCTACGGCCGTAACGTTTCTCAAGGACATCATCTTGAGGTACGGTTATCCTCACAGTATCATAACCGATAATGGCACAAATTTTGCGGAAGGAGCATTCGCACGTTTTTGCCGGGATAAGAAGATCCGGCTGGACGTAGCCTCGGTAGCCCACCCCGCATCGAACGGAAAAGTGGAAAGATCCAACAGATTAGTATTATCCGGGATAAAACCCCGGCTCATTGAGCCGCTGCAAAGATCAGCGGGGTGCTGGATAGAAGAGCTACCAGCAGTACTATGGAGTTTAAGAACAACTCCGAATCGATCAACAGGCTACATGCCGTTTTTTCTGGTATATGGGGCAGAAGCTGTATTACCAGCCGACATAGAGCATGATTCGCCTAGGGTCTCCCAATACACAGAAGCCGAAGTGCAAGAAGCCCGGCAAAATGATGTTGATCTGCTGGAAGAAGCGAGAGAACTGGCATTGTCCAGATCCGCCATATATCTGCAAAATCTCTGACGCTATCATAGCCAGAAAGTATGCCCCCGAGTCTTTTGGGAAGGCGATCTGGTGCTCCGGTTGGTACAACGTACTACTGGCATGCATAAATTATCCCCCATGGGAAGGGTCGTTCATCGTGAGCAAAGCATTGCACAATGATTCTTATTATCTTATAGATGCAAAGCGCGGACATGTCCGACGAGGAATCTAAGCGTCCATGGAATATAGCTCTACTTCGTCCTTTCTACACTTAGCAAAGAAGTGTATGTATCCGAGTCTTCTCATGTGTCGGTATGTATGCCGGCAATGAGCTAATCAATGAAATGTTGGCACCTCGAGCAGTAACTCGGGGACTGCCTTAATAATATTTGTTGTCTTTTGTGCGTTAGCTGGAATAAGTTGTTCTACTTAACTCGGATTAGTAATGTGTGAGCACCAAGAACCCAACTCTTCGACTTGCTGCTGTCCAACAAGAATTTGCTTCATGGCAAGCAAGAGAACAAGTTTGGAATTGCGTAGCACACGAAAAACGACTAAGGAAAAGAACTTAATCGAGCCGACATTTGTTTTTCGGACTAACCTTATGTTTACTTTCAAATTGTTATGATATTTTATTTTTGAGCTAAGCCTAAAAGTTTCCCAGTATTGTTAAGACAATTTTTGAGGCTCGGATTTGTAAGTCGTAAAACCGAATGAAGGTAGACACGAGCCGAGCCAAAAGATTGGACGAACAAGAAAAAGAAACTCGAGGACTACGCCCAAGTTAATCCGGCATAGGAACTTAGTAGCAAAATATCACATGTATATGGGATACAATTCCACCCGGCATTACCGGGGATCTAACAAATTTTCAAGTTTTTTCGCTCAAGGAGCAGCAGGAGGAGGAAGCTCGGCATCATCTTCGCCGTCTTCGATATCCGAAGAATCGTCCTCTTCATCACCGTCCGAGCCATCTTCATCGTTCTCAACCTCTTCGTCCCCAGCCGCTTCCAGGAAGCTCGGTCCCTCCACCCATTCATGAATGGGAGCGTACTCGATGAGGCTATGGGCGCAAGCCTGACGCCGAGCTACCCACTCCGGGTCATTGGTCCATTTGGATCCGGTGCGCAGACGCGTCAGGGGGGTTGAGATCGATCTTCTCATACCATGTAAGTATGTGGTGAAGAACGGTATCAGTTACAGCGCGTCCAGCGGACTCCCTCCAGAGGTCGAGCTGGGTCTCGGTTTCCATTAGCTTCTCAACAAGAATTGCGGTGGTCTCCGAAGTATCTTCTCCAGGCTAGAACGTGTTGAAGATGCGAACTGCAACGTCCAGGATGTCCCTGCCATAATTCTTGATGAGCTCCACGCGAGATGACAAGCTGACAAACAGGTCCTCCATGTCATAGGGAATCTCTTCACCGTCAGGAGCGGCGGGAGTACCCCTTTCTCGGCGGAAGTCCGCAACTGCTGCGCTCACAATAGCAGTACCCTATGGAAATTTTCCTGAAACCGGAGAAGTATGTCGGATAAGGGAAGGAACTTACGTGATATATTGCTAAGGATCCGGGTCAGCTCCCTGGTACAGTCATCACGCCTTTTGCGAAGCTGCGCAAGCTCAGCATTCGCTGACCCAAGCTGGATGTCGGACTCCTTGAGCAGATCCTGGTCCTTGGCGATCCGGAGAGTGAGGCGCTCGCGCTCTTTTGTGAAATCCTGGCCAATCTTTTGGAGCTCGGACTGGTGCTGGACTCTCATTTTCTCCATCTCGGCCTTGAGCCTAGCGATCTCATCGTCCTTGGTCCGGAGGAGGGTGAGCTCATCATATTTTTTCTTAAGCTCGGCTTGGTGCTGCCCTGCTTGTTCGAGAAAATGCAGCATCATGTCAGGCACGGGCACACTATCTTCAAGAGATGCTGAAATAGTGTGTTGACCCGGCAGAGCCGATGTATGAATGTTTGCCGAGCCAAGGAGAAAAGGAGATGGAAAGCACGGTAAGGTCGGACAAAAAGGACTTACCCTTGATCTGCTCCAGATTCTTCCGCATAATCTTGTTCTCAGCCTCCACCCCAGCTGCGGAAACCGAATGATGAGATTAGTTCGGCAGAGGAAGATGAAGAAAAACGGAGCAGCGCCAAGGGAGAAATTTACCCCTTTTCTCGTATTCCGCGAGAAGTGCAGCTTGCTTTGCGCGTAGCATCTTGTGAGTATCCAGGAGACGCTGGAATTCAGCACTCCGGCGATTGGTGGTCACCTAAAATGAGTGCAAAAACATAAATTAGCTTGGTGCATATTCGAAGTGTACAAGATCCGGGCCAAGTGGAACTTAACCCGGCTCTAGGTGTGTGCATATTCGAAGTGTACAAAATCCGGGCCAAGTGGAACTTAACCCGGCTCTAGGTGTGTGCATATTCGAAGTCTACAAGATCCGGGCCAAGTGGAACTTAACCCGGCTCTAGGTGTGTGCATATTCGAAGTGTACAAGATCCGGGCCAAGTGGAACTTAACCCGGCTCTAGGTGTGTGCATATTCGAAGTTATCTCGGAGCTACGTTGGTTCTCTAAGGAGCATCCGGCCGAGTAACAAGTTACTCCCCCGGAGGCTCGGGGACTAATGGTTATATCATCATTATCTATAGCATGTAAAGGGGAAGCGGCGTACCTCCATCATCCGACCCGCGAGGTTGATTGCCTTAGCGGCTGTGTTCATTTGGGCAGAAAATTCGGTGGGGCCAAACCTCTCCGGGAGATCATCGTCATGGACGAACTCCGCCTTGTTCCAGTTGTTGACGAATTCAATCAACATCGGAGGGTACCGCTTGCCGGTAGGCATATGGGGCGCCACCAAGCCCTTCGCATGCGCCTCCTTCCTCTCAACCAAGGCAAGGGCTGGGCTGGTGTGCAGAACCATTTGTTGTGCATCGGTTGGCTCGGCAGGGGCGTCCTTCGCTGCTGGAGCTTTCTTGGTGAGCATGGATGCGAGGGTACCCTGCCCAGCTTTGACGAATGCTGCCTTAGTAGCGTCAGGAGCCTTTTTGCCCTTTGGCTACTGGGAAGAGGAAGTGGTTGCAGCGGATTTTCCCTTAGGAGCTGCCGGAATGTTTCCTCGCCGAGATTGAGAAGACTCGGACGAGGCGGAGGACCTTGGCGCTGGTGCTCTGGTTGCTGGAGCTGGTGCCATTGCTGATGTTCTTGCCGCCGGAGTTGGTGCTGGTGCCGGGGTCGGTGTTGGTGCTGGTTTGGTTGCTGGTACTAGAGCTGGTGCTGGTGCCGAGGTAGTCTCAGTAGCTACTGGTTGCGGCGAAGCCGAAGTTGTGGATGCCGCCGCCTCGGCTGGGCCAGTCTCCCCCGCTCCGAGGTTACCCCCCTCTTGATGAGGTGGAATAGAACCCGGAGCAGCCGCAGAACCCTTTGGAATAGGGCTCAGCGGGTGTGACTCGTCGTCACGAGGAGGAGAAGGGCTAGGTCGGAGCGGGGAAGAGATGCTAGATCCACTATGAGGGACCTCCACCGCAGCCCTGCCGAATCAAATCGTGTCAGAAAAGAGACTACAACAGTGCAATGAAGAACAAGTTGTAGAGGGAAAAAAGACTTACGCATCCGAGGTTTGGGGCTCCTTGGGTTTCCGAGCCCTTCGTGCTGGGGCCTTGCCCACTAGATTGGAGGCAGTCTTGTCTCTGGACTTCTTTCGCCTTTTGGCGGGCTGAGAAGGTCCAGAGGAGGAACTTGATGCGGCTCCACGCTTCTTCTTCGGCGCTACCGGAACAGGTTCGCCCGTTGCAAGGGGAGGGTCCTCGTGGATATGACCACCGGGGTGAGCTAATGCCAGAAAAGCATAAGAAAGGGGGACAGCGTCAACAGGTTCCATCACCTCGACATCCGAGTCATCTTCATCATCGAGCCAATCTCTGATAGAAGAGAGTTTACTGGTGGGTCGCTTCGTAGCGTCGGTCATCGGGAGGAACATCTCCTGGTCCGGCTCTTCCTCGTCCAGAGTCTCCCGGTCGGGCGCCCACTTAAGGGTCGGATCGGTGCCGTCCTCGAGGGTCTGCGGAAGGAATAGCTGAGGAAAAGAATGAACAACAGAGTCAAAAATGCAACAATGAGCGACATAAAATTAAATTCGGAGTAACTTTGCGCCACGAAGCTTACCGCAGGAGGAAGCCTATCACGGCAATAATGCTCAATTCCCCACTTCCACTCAGTGGAGAAGTCCTTGTGGGTGGTGAAGAGAGCCTTGACCCGGCGATAAATCTCCGTGTTGCTCAACTCGAAGGATGAGGTCCGGTTGGGGTCACGGCCGAAGCTCATGTGACACACCTTGTGAGTGCGCTTCTAGAGGGGGGAGATCCGGTTGCGCACGAACGTGATCATGGTGTCCTCGTTGTGCAACCCGAGCGTCTTCAGCTCCGCGAACCTCTTGTTGACCTGGTTGGCTAAGGCCGTGGGCTTCTTGGGGACGACATCCCACAATTTCGGGTTAGGTGGACCCGGAGCATAGGGAAGCAGCCAGATCAAGTCTTCGGTGCCCGTATTCCGGACATAAAAGAAAGTCCGGGCCCATCCTTTGCAGGAGTCCAGCCCGGTGACCCGGGGGAAAATGGAAAACCTCTGGGGTGAGATAGACGCAGCTCCGAATTGAGTGATTTGCTTCTCCTCCGGATCGAGTTGGATGTTCGGGATGACATTACGACGAAGGCCGAAAAACCAGATCCATAGCTCCTTCGTGGGCCATAGTCCAGCATAGCCTTCGATTGTAGAAGCGAAAGCGGAAAGAGAAGTAATGGCGTTGGCAGGAAGGTGGTGCGGCTGGAGTTCGTAGCTGTTTAGCCAATCCTGGAAGAAATCGCTGACCGGGAAACCGAACCCCCGCTGGAAGTGGGAGAAGAACACAACGTACTCACCCGGATTGGGTGAGGGGGCTAATTCGGCGGAGGCGAGATGCGCAGCGACACCGGAGGGAATGTGTCTGGTGCGGTAGAGCCAGTCCAGGTCATCTTGGCAGACCCAGGACCCAGCCCACGCACCACGGTCCGCCGTCGCAGCGTCCTCCTCCATTTCCTGCTCGGTGACGATGAGCTCCTCCTCCGTCATCTGGTGTTCGCTGCCCTCGCTGGCGCTAGCGGCGGCGGGGGGCAAAGGCCTAGATTGGCAGCGACCCGTGGTGGAGGAGGCGCGTAGCGGTGGCGACGATGTAGAGGTGTGGTGAAAAGGTACGGCGGCGGCGCTGCTACTTGGAAGCACTGGCGGCGGCACTGTTGCGGGGAAGACGAAGAAGAGGAAGAGCTAGGGGCAGAGGGGCGCGGAAGGGGAAAAATCCTAAGGGGTGCGCCCCTCCCCTATTTAACCTCTCCCACGAGGGGAAAGTGGGATCGTGTCCTGCGGGCACGCCACACGTTGTGGTCGTGTATTATCCGCATCGACCAATCAGCAAGGAGTCAGACGGAAGGCCACGGAGTGGAGTTGATCCCATGACGTGACGCGTTGCTGCGGTAAACGAGGAGGCAGGCGTGACGTGACCCACGCAGTGATAACTGACAATTAGTGCGGTGGTTACTGTAGCTGGCCCTTAAAATAAGGCAACCTAATGATTAGCCTCCATGTGGGTTGGCGTACAAGAGAAGGAAGGAAGACCCGGATAGAACCGTGGTAACCCAGACAGCAAGTGAACACTTGGAATGTGCTGAGGGAAAGTAAAACCATGAGGTCCGAGTCGAAGTGGTAACCCGGCCGGCAAGTGAAAACTTGGAACGTGCGAAGAGAACGTAAATCCATATAATCTGATGTAAGGAGGTAACTCGGAAATAGCGTCCAAAGCACAAATATAATTGAACCTGATGTGGCCTTAGCAGCCAAGGCAGCTAAGACCGCACCAGTTTCAGGGACTAATGTTGGGGGGATACCCCCGGGTAGGGTCACGCCGGGGTATAAAGGCCGAGTTAGCCGAGGTTCGGCAAGGCCAAAGCGGATGCTGGCCGGGTCACCTCAAGGCAGGCCGAATCACGGGGTAACCTGGACCAGGGGGCGTCCGCCTAACTAAGTCTCATCCGACTTAAGCTGTAAGTCGGAAATGCCTGTTTAACTTGTATGCAGAAACGGGTGTGGGCGGATCAACTATGATCCGGGTCACATCTAGCTTCTAGGAGAAGGAAGGAATCTTGCTGGTCAAAAGAAGCCTCGGTACGCACTGCATGGGCAAAGCGGACAAGGGGAGGACCACCGAGGCATGGCCGACAAGGGTGACGAAGCTCATGTCGGCTGACGCAGGCGGCGCAGAGGCTCACGTAGCCTCTGCATGTGTGACGCGGGGGAAAAGCAACCCAGTCGGTTTAATACTTTGGGAGAAGGCATATTCTCAGGAATATGCCTCCACGTATGCCCTAAGTGGAGACCTAGCCACCCCTATATAAGGAGGGCTAGGGCCTTTGTAGAAGGGGTTCCGCTATTCTGATTTGGAAGAGGGTTTTAGGGGTGAACAGTGTGTCAGAGTAAGAGAGCTTCTTGTTACTCCTCTCGCCAATAAAGCTCTAGGAGCACTTGTAATCTTGGAAGCGAAGCAAATACAAACTTCTGTGTGAGGAATCACCTCACTATCCCTCCCTGGATTCCCCTAGCGTGTATTAGTCCCCACCTTTAGCCTATCCATGGCATCTGACGTGACACCACCACGACAAACAGAAATAAATCATTCAAAACAGGTGCATGACCATAAAATATATCATTCATATAAATCGAACAACCATTGTTTTCAGATTTAAACGAATAACCACTTCGCATCAAACACGATCCGGATACAATGTTCATGCTCAGTGCAGGCACCAAATAACAATTATTTAGATTTATCACTAATCTCGAAGGCATATGGAGAGGCAGCGTTCCGACGGCGATCACATCAACTCTTGATCCATTGCTGACCCGCATTGTGACCTCATCCCTTGCTAGCTGTCGCTTGTTCCACAGCCCCTGAATCGAGTTACATATATTAGCAACCGATCCCGTATCAAATACCCAGGTGCTACTGCGAGTACTAGTCAAGTACACACCAATAACATGTATATCACATATACCTTTGTTTGCCTTGCCGGCCTTCTTGTCCGCCAAATACTTGGGGCAGTTGCGCTTCCAATGGCCAGTCCTCTTACAATAGTAGCACTCAGTATTAGACTTAGGGTCAGCTCGGGATTTCTTTTCAGCTGCGGTGACAGATTTGCCACCCTTCTTTCCCTTCTTCTTGCCTTTCTTGTCCTTCTTGAAACCGGTGGTCTTATTGATCATCAACACTTGATGTTCTTTCCTAATCTCCACTTCTATAGTCTTAAGCATTGACAGAAGCTCGATAAGAGACTTCTTCATGCCCTACATGTTATAGTTCATCACGAAGCTCTTGTAGCTAGGTGGTAGAGATTGGAGAACATGATGTATGCCTAAGTCAATGGGAATCGTTATTCCCAAGGACACAAGCTTATCAGCGTACCCAGATATTTTGAGTACGTGCTCACTAACGGAGCCGTTCTCCTCCATCATGCAGCTAAAGAACTTTTCATAAGCATTATAACTCTCTACGGAAGCATGGGTATCGAAAATCATTTTCAATTCTCCCATGGTATCAAAGGCATTGCCATTTTCGAAATGCTTTCGAAGTTCTGGCTCCAGCCCATACAGTATGCCGCAATGAACTAAGTTGTGGTCCTCCTGACGAGTTATATAGATATTCTTTTCCTCGTCAGGGGCATCAGGAGCTGGTGGGGGGCCTAGCGGCGCTTCTAGCACATATATCTTTTGTGCAGCATTGAGAAGAATCCTCAAATTCATAGGCCAGTTGGTGAAGTTGCTACCATTTGCAACAAGTTTCTCTTTCTCCATGAACACATTGAAATTAAAAGCAGGTGGTGCCATCTACAACAGAATTTGTAAAGTATATTTAGACTAAGTTTATGATAGATTGAGTTCAACTAATCCAAATTACTAATGAACTCCCACTCAAAAACGATATCCCTCGTGTCTTTTTGGTGATTACATGAACCAAATCCACTACACCAAGTCTGATCATCACGTGAGTCGGTGTAGCTTCAAACGCGAGCATCTATATGGGCACCATATCAACTATATAACTCATGCTTAACCTTTCGGTCCGTGTTGTTGGGTTTGCAACATAGAAAACAAAAGTTTCCCTATGATGAGAACTACACGCCAAGATCTATCTACTAGCTACAGAGCAACGGGTGGATATACATCCATAGAGAACTTACCCTCGAAGACAACTAGCTTTGTTAACGAGTAGGAACTCGTGGTTGATGTAGTTGTACGCTTGATGATCTCAAGATCGTGTGGAAGTCCGAGCGCCACAAATCAGCAGCGCATCCGTCCTCGCACACACGTCCAAGCCACCGGACAACCTCCACCTCCTCGCTCGAGCGAATCAGCGGAAGCAGCAACTCCTTCCAGACACAAGGCCACCGGGAACATGTATCTCGCTAATCCAAGACCATGGGGGAATATCTAGAGGGGGAGAGAGATCCTTCATGAGGAGGTGTGCTTTGTGAGGGAGGAGAGGGGGCTTCTTATAGGAATGGGGGCTCCTCCCCTCCCATGGCCGACAGCCAAGGGGGGTGCCCCCACCTCTTCCTCATTCATGTGGTGGAAGCTCCACTCACATCAATTTTGACTCCACCCAAAATTCCACTCACATGCATTAAATTTCCACCAAATTTAATGCAACACTCAATTAATAAAATCTCTTTTATTTATTTTATTCAGAATTTTGTTAATTATTTTAATTAACAAACATTCACATAAAACCCCTTGCAACATTTCAATATCACATGCAGAACCACTTTCTACAATTTCACCCGAAACAATTCCGGTTTCTATCGAAACAATTCCCGCGCTTTGCAATCCTTTTGTCTGAAACATATGTGCTCCAAAATGGTGTCCGGCAACCCTTAAGTGTGTCACTCTACGGTTCGCGAATAATGCAAACATGATTGAGACTCCTCTCAGATCAATAATTAGAAGCGGGACCTGGAGATCCATACTGACTCCTGCACATTCAACGATGACTTCTGTGATCGTGAGAACCTTTAACGCTAGCAACTTAATCCCTTTGTCTCATGATATAATACATGTCCGGGATTCGATCATCGGTATCCAAATACGTAGTTTGATCTCGTTACCGACATGCACTCTTTTCTCGTTCCCGTGATATAACATTCTAGTGATCACATCACTTGCTTGCAAGCTATCTTAATGTGATATCACCGAGAGGGCCCAAAGTATATCTATCCGTCATCGGGATTGAAAAATTCCACTCTTGATCCATGAGCCTCAACATAACACCTTCGTAGCACTGAACCCACCTTTATAGTCACCCTGTTATGGTGTGACGTTTGATGTTATCAAGATACTCTTCCGGTGTTGCAATTAACATGATCTCATGGTCTAAGGACTAAGACTACTTCGTATGATGTTATAGCAATATAAACATAATGACTTTGATCATAATGCTATACTTTGGATGAATGTTCATCACATCATTTCACAAATGCTGTGACCTCGTTATTAACAATATCCAATGTCCATGATCAGGAAACTTTGATCATCTTGTTAATCAACGAGCTAGTCTATAAGAGAGGCATAACTATGAACCCTTTTTGTTTATTAAACACAAATGTATTGACGTTTCCAATCAATACAATTATAGCATGCAAAATAAACATCTATCATATACAAGGAATACATAATAACAACTTTATTATTGCCTATCAGGGCATATTTCCTTCATGTGTTGGTGGGCAGCACCGGCCCTCGAACCTGGGATGCGCGCCATCAAAGGTGGAGGAGGTGGGCCCGCCAGTCACAAAACATGCCACGTTGGCATCCCCTATTTCTGATGCCCTTAAAAAAAGAAAGCACAACACGCCACATGGTGTTGCTACAATCGACGGTACATGGTGGCATAGAAATAATATCATATAAACATAAGGGCACAGTCGTCAACATTTCTAAAATGAAACCCGGTCTCCTACCTGTCTTGGCACATTGCCCGATGAGGTGGATAGCCACGACCGATCTTTTTAATACGTTCACAATCTTATGCTAAGAAGGGAAATAAAGATTGAGCGGTTAATGCAACGAGTGTCGAATTATTACCCTCTAAGGAAATGGGAGATGGTTATTTTCACGCGTGCCCGTAGTCCAAACCTACTGTCAGTCTTTCACTCCCCTTCTCTAAGAAATTACAGTTCACCTTGCGCAGCTCCTAGATACATTGCAAATGTATCTATAATTTTTGATGTTCCATGCTTGGTTTTATCCACTTTCTCGTGTTTTATCCACACTTTGGAGTACTTTTCATATGATTTCTTGGACTAACCTATTAACAAGAGCCACAATGCCAGCTACCTGTTTTCTGCTGTTTTTGGTTGCAGGAAAGTCAGAAAATGAATATTCTCGGAATTGGACGGGACAAAAGCCAAAGTGCCTATTTTTCCGGAAGTCATCAGATGCCAGAATATGAGACGGAGAAGGGCTGGGGCCGGCCACAACACCTGGCCGTGCAACCAGGCCTGGCCCGTGCCAGGGGTGGTCTGGTCGACCCCAGCACCCCCTCGGCCTCTCCTTCCACCTATAAGATGCCCTCGGGACGAAAACCCTAAGTACCCGATCAAAAATCCACGAAAGAGTCTGTAGCTGCCGTCATCTCCATCCCTAGATCGGGAGGGATCTGAAGCTCTTCCCGGCACCCTGCAGGAGAGGGGAATTCACCCTGGAGGCCATCTTCATCACCATGCAAGCCTCCGGTGAGATGCATGAGTAGTTCAATGTTGGACTACAGATCCATGTAGTAGCTAGATGGCTGGTTCTCCTCCTTTGTGCTTTCATGTTTAGATCTTGTGAGCTCCGTTCATGATCAAGATCATCTATTTGTAATTCTGCATGTTGTGTTTGCAGGGATCCGATGGATATTGAGATGCTATTTCAGATTGATTATTGATTCTACAAGGTCTTTGTTATTTGTGATCTTGCATGCTTTCCATTGTTAGTAGCTATCTTGGCCAAGTAGATGCTAGCAACTCCAAGAGTTAGTATTTATGCTCGATAGCGGGTTCATGCCTCTGGTAATCTGGGGAAGTGACAGAAATCTCTAAGGTACTAGATGTGCTGTTGCGACTAGGGAGAAAACAACAATCCTTTGTTCATAGAACAATCATATTGTTTACTTTACACGCAATTCATAAACCAATAATCTGTTGCTTGCAACTTAATACTGGAGAGGGTTCGGATGATAACCTGAAGGTGGATTATTAGTCATACATGTAAATGGATGGCGGCCTATGTATAATGTTGTAATGCCCAATCAAGTTCCAAAGGAGTCAAGATGATTAGTATATGCATGTATTGCTTTCTCGATGTTTGTCAATTGCCCCGCTGTAATTTGTTCACCCAGCATGTTATCTATCTTAAGGAGAGCCACCTCTAGTGAACTATGGATCCCAGTCCTTTCTTTTACATATAATCTATAAACTGTTTACTGCTTTGTGTTTACTTTCTGCAAACTATTACTTCCTTCCATTCAATACGTTTAATCCTTTGTTTTCAGCAAAACCTATGAGATTGACAACCTCATCGCAAGTTGGGGCAGAGTTCTGTGGTTGTGTTGTGCAGGTCTCCATGTTGCTGCTGGCACCGGTAGTGCGTCCTGCAATCGTTCAGCTAGCTACACCTTTGGGGTGTTTCCTTGCTCCTACTGGATTGATAACCTTGGTTTCGTACTGAGGGAAAACTTGCTGCTATGCTCATCATACCTTCCTCTTGGGGTTCCCCAACGAGCTCGATATATTTTGGGCCATCAAGCATATTTTCTGCGCCGTTGCTGGGGAGTCAAGGACATCTTCACAAGGGGAGTCCCTCATAACCAATCTCTTTACTTTGTTGTTTTTGTTTTGCTTAGTTTCTTTTTTGCTTTGTTTGCTTGCTTTGTTCTTCAAAAACAGAAAATATTAGTTCTACTTGTTTTGCTTTCTTATTTGAAAACCCAAAAAAAATGACTACTCTTGAAAACACTAAGTTGTGTGACTTTACTAGCACCAACAAAAATGATTTTATGAGCACACCTATTGCTCCAACTATGGCTGAAAATACTTTCTTTGAGATAAAACCTGCTTTGCTAAATCTTGTTATGAGAGAGCAATTTTCTGGTATTGGTAATGAAGATGCTTCTTCCCATCTAAATAACTTTGTTGAACTTTGTGAGATGCAAAAGCATAAGGATATAGATGGTGATATTATTAAACTGAAATTGTTTCCTTTCTCTTTGAGAGGAAAAGCTAAAGAGTGGTTGAATTCCTTGACTAGGAATAGTATTGATTCTTGGACTAAGTGCAAAGATGCTTTTATTGGAAAATACTATCCTCCTGCTAAGATTATATCCATGAGAAGTGAAATAATGAAGTTTAAACAACTTGATAATGAGCATGTTGCTCAAGCTTGGGAAAGAATGAAATCTTTGGTAAAGAATTGTCCCACTCATGGACTGACTGCTTGGATGATCATCCAAACTTTTTATGCAGGATTGAACTATTCTTCAAGGAACCTGTTGGATTCTGCTGCTGGAGGTACTTTTATGACCATCACTTTGGGTGCTGCGACAAAACCTTTGGACAATATGATAGTTAATTATTCTGAATGGCATACTGAGAGAGCTCCACAAGGTAAGAAGGTAAATTCTGTTGAGGAAACCTCCTCCTTGAGTGATAAAATTGATATTATTATGTCTATGCTTGTTAATGGGAAAGCCCATATTGATCCAAATAATGTCCCTTTAGCTTCTTTGGTTGCTCAAGAAGAGAAAGTTGATGTGAACTTCATAAGAAATAACAACTTTGGCAATAATGCTTATAGGAATAATTTTGGTAACAACAATTATAAGCCATATCCTCCCAACAATGGTAATGCTTATGGAAGTTCCTACAACAATAATAGGAGTACAACCTCTGAACTTGAAGTTATGCTTAAAGACTTTATTAGTAAACAAACTGCTTTAAATAAAACTATTGAGGAAAAACTCTCTAATGCTAAAAGAAATATAGCATCTTTGGCTGAAGCTCAATCTTCTTTGAATAAAATGGCTGCTAAACCTGAAACCAATGATAATCCCTTTGCAACTACTAATGCTATACAAGTAAGAATTGATGAAAATGTTAGACTATTAGCTGAATTACATGCTAAGTGGGAAAGAGGAGCTGAAATTTCTAGAAACATTAGTGTTTCTACTATTACCACCACTAGTGTTGAGGCTAGTAATAGTTCTACTACTTTAGATGATAATTTTGATTTTGATCTTGATGGTTGCAATTTTGAAGTTATTGATTTTCCTCCACTTGAAGATTATTATTTGAATGTCCCACTTGATGATAATGCTAAAAAGAAACTCATGGGGAGTCTTAATGATGTTCTTATTATGGTTAACAATGCCTATGTCCCCGTTGATTTCTATGTTTTGGTTGAATGCAATACTTTTTGTCATATTACTTTGGGAAGACCTTTTCTTAGAACTGTTGGTGCCATTATTGATATGAAAGAAGGCACCATTAAATATCAACTCCCACTCAAGAAAGGTATAGAACAATTCCCTAAGAAGAGAGAGAATATTTCTTTTGATTCTCCTATGAAAACAAAATTTGGTCTTAATGTTTCTTCATTTGAGAACACTTGATCCTTTTTCTTCCTTCTTATGCCTAACTTAAAGGCGTTAAAGAAAAGTACTTATTGGGAGTTAAACCAAAAGTTTTAGATGAGTCTTAGAAGTTATTACTTCAGTAATAACCGCTCCTTATCCTTTTTATTTGCTTTTTGAGCCAAGAGTAACCTCTAATGAGAGAGAAGTAATGATTGGGAAAGTTGCTGTCCTGAAACAAATTTCTGTGCTTCACCGTAAAAATTCGTGTAAAATCTCTGAAAGTCTTTTTGAGGCGTTAATTTTTGTGCTTGTGCCCCAGGTTGTTATCTAACTTTCGATAGTTCAACACTTTTTGATTTTAGCAACATAATGTCTTTTAAAAAATTAGTCTTTACCTGCTGGTCTGTTTTGACAAATTTCTGCCATTTTCTGCATTTGCTTCTTATTGGTTCCTTTTTGAGTTCTTTTGGGGAATTGAGCTTTTTGAGGGAAGTGTACAGTAGCTAGTGTTCTAATGGAAGTTTATTTGGTGTTAGAACTGAACCTTAAGACTTATTTATCTTGAGTGCACTAATGTTGCTAATAAAGATTGTGTGAAGTTTTGTATGAAGGAAAATTTTCAGGTGTATGGAAGGAATGAGTAATGAGATGAATGATAGACTAAAGCTCAAGCTTGGGGATGCCACGCGTGTCACCTCAATAAATATCCAAAAAGTACATGTGTCAAAGCTTGGGGGTGCCCAAGGCATCCCCTTCTTCATCAATAAAAATCCCACGTTTCTTCCAAACGCTTCATTTTTATTGTTTAATGCACAGTTGTGTTGTTCTTGGAGCGTCTTCTTTTTCATTTTCGTTTTGTTTTTTCATTTGCTTTGGTTTGCTTAGTTTTCTGAATAAATTGTTGGACCCCCTCTTTCATACATTGGTTTGCAAATAGTTTGGTTTGGTTTGGAAAAAGTAGGAAAGTTCATGCTCATGTGGTAAAAAGAGCTTATTTTTTACTGTGGCCTATGCTTTGTCATGCCATTCTTGATATTGTTTTGGCTTTATGCTTAGTATTCTTTTCTGTAGCATGAATTGTTATAAACAATTGAGATTGCTTAATGTGCCTTGGATGAATCATGCGTTGTTTTAGCATAGTATAGTGGTATTCTCTTTTGATGCTTTATTTGGGTTGACTTGGCGCATGCTCACACCATGTTATGACTATCCAAGTCACCATAGCCTATATGATCCTTTAGTTTTCAACTTGTAGTATCACTTTATGCTTTGATCAATGATGTTTTGTCGCTCTGCATGATTATGGCCATTATTGCTCTCTTAGTTTGTCGCTCCCAGTCTTTTGCTAGCCTCCACAACCAAGTATGAGTTCCACTCATGCATCCAACTCCCGAAACCAAGTTATTGCAAAGAGTCCACCATACCTACCTACTATATTATGCTATTCCTAGTATATTCATGCTTTTGTTTACCTTCCAAATTAAGCTTGTTATGTGAAAACTAGTGATTAAAGCTCTCACGAACTTGATGGCACACTTTACTTTTTTGCATCTAATAAACTTGAACCATTGGGTCCTTCTTTTTTGCGTATATGCTTGCGCTTTATAAGTTAAAATTAGTAGAACCATGTATCATGGGGAACGCTTTCAACATTGCACTTGTACTTTGTACCCCGTTGATATCATGTTCTTTTGCTTATGGATCCCGACGGTGTGAAATAAAAGTGGAACTTGTAAGATCATGGAGTTTGTATGTGTGTTAGAGAAATGCCTGGGCCGCTAGCCTGAGCCATGCCTAATCATGGTGGAAACTTGCAGCATCACCATAATGGGCACTCTATGAAGCATCCTCAATAAAAACCTATACAAATAGCAAATAAAAAGATCGCTGAGATGCGCATTGTCTGCTTTCCTTGTCATTTTGATTATGGGATAGTTCATGTATCAGGTGCAAGGGGTACCCCGTTGGCGGTTCTTTATGATACACATGTACTTACAATGACAAGATCTTACTCGTGACTAAAGTTGAGTAGCATGAGGTTCGGTCTTCGTAAGTAAGGGGCATGCGATTTCGGTTTATAACTTGTCAAGCATATCCTCTTAGTTGTGTCACTTTAACCTTAATCACCTTAAATATGCTTATGATAGGGCAATGAGAGCTGAAAGCTAACAAGTACCATAATTTTTGGAAGCTCTTTATGAGACTTGAATCCCTACTTCCTTCTATGAAAGAGTCTGTAGCCGCCGTTATATTGAGTCTCCCCCTTCTACCTTTATGCACCCACTTTGAGAGCATAGTGGCCATTCTTAGTTCTATGTGCATTATCCCAAGACTAGTTGATTGATGCATACCTTGATATTACTTGTTTTAAACTATTTGTATCTAGTCACTCTTATGAACATTGAAGGTGTCCTATGCATTTATATTTGCTACTCTATGAGGGACAAGCCGAATACTATTATGCTATGTTTTCTTTATGTGAAACAAACAAACGTCTTGCAAAGCATTGTTATTCATGAATCTTTTGTTTGTGCCTTTTCATGTTGCATCATAGTTTCTTTGTCTTATTGCTAGAACTTTTTCTTTCATGTTATGATTGAAGTACTATGATCCCAGCTTCTAATGTTTTACAAATACTTTGATCAAGTCTTTGATGGTGCATGTCACCTCAAAAATTATTCTTTCTTTTTATCACTTACCTACTCAAGGACAAGCAGGAGTTAAGCTTGGGGATGTTGATACATTGCAAATGTATCTATAATTTTTGATGTTCCATGCTTGGGTTTAACCACTTTCTTGTGTTTTATCCACACTTTGGAGTACTTTTCATATGATTTCTTGGACTAACCTATTAACAAGAGCCACAATGCGAGCTACATGTTTTCTGCTGTTTTTGGTTCCAAGACAGTCAGAAAATGAATATTCCCGGAATTGGACGGGACAAAAGCCAAAGTGCCTATTTTTCCAGAAGTCAGCAGATGCCAGAATACGAGACAGAGATGGGCTGGGGGCCGGCCACACTACCTGGCCGCGTGGCCAGGCCTGGCCCGCGCCAGGGGGTAGCCTGGCCGACCCCAGCACCCCCTCGGCCTCTCCTTCCGCCTATCAGGTGCCCTTGAGACGAAAACCCTAAGTACCCGATAAAAAAATCCACGAAAGAGTCTGTAGCCGCCGTCATCTCCATTCCTAGATCGGGAGGGATCTAAAGCTCTTCCCGGCACCCTGCCGGAGAGGGGAATTCACCCTGAAGGCCTTCTTCATCACCATGCAATCCTCCGGTGTGATGCGTGAGTAGTTCATCCTTGGACTACGGATCCATGTAGTAGCTAGATGGTTGGTTCTCCTCCTTTGTGCTTTCATGTTTAGATCTTGTGAGCTCCGTTCATGATCAAGATCATCTATTTGTAATTATGCATGTTGTGTTTGTGGGGATCCGATGGATATTGAGATGCTATTTCAGATTGATTATTGATTCTATCATGTCTTTGTTATTTGTGATCTTGCATGCTTTCCGTTGTTAGTAGCTATCTTGGCCAAGTAGATGCTAGCAACTCCAAGAGTTAGTATTTATGGTCGATAGTGGGTTCATGCCTCTACTAATCCGGGGAAGTGATAGAAATCTCTAAGGTACTAGATGTGATGTTGCTACTAGGGAGAAAACAAGAATCATTTGTTCATAGAACAATCGTATTGTTTACTTTACACGCAATTTGTAAATCAATAATATGTTGCTTGCAACTTAATACTGGAGGGGGTTCGAATGATAACCTGAAGGTGGATTATTAGTCATAGATGCAGTTGGATGGCGGTCTATGTATAATGTTGTAATGCCTAATCAAGTTCCAAAGGAGTCAAGATGATTAGTATATGCATGTCTTGCTTTCTCGATGTTTGTCAATTGCCCCGCTGTAATTTGTTCACCCAGCATGTTATCTATCTTAAGGAGAGCCACATCTAGTGAACTATGGATCCGGGTCCTTTCTTTTACATACAATCTATAAACCGTTTACTATTTTGTGTTTACTTTCTGCGAAATATTACTTCCTTCCATTCAATACGTTTAATCCTTTGATTTTAGCAAAACCGGTGAGATTGAGAACCTCATCGCAAGTTGGGGACAGAGTTCTGTGGTTGTGTTGTGCAGGTCTC
Source organism: Avena eriantha (assembly GCA_910589775.1). NCBI lineage: Eukaryota > Viridiplantae > Streptophyta > Magnoliopsida > Poales > Poaceae > Avena > Avena eriantha. Next base: position 479,554,527 of record OU342742.1, on the reverse strand, counting down.
CACATTGCTGCTGGCACCGGTAGTGCGCCCTGCCATCGTTCAGCTAGATACACCTTTGGGATGTTTCCTTGCTCCTACTAGATTGATAACCTTGGTTTCGTACTGAGGGAAAACTTGTTGCTTTGCTCATCATACCTTCCTCTTGGGGTTCCCCAACGAGCTCGATATATTTTGGGCCATCACTCCTCCGCGCCGCACCACCTAGGGTAACATGGCCCCGCCTAAGCAGTCGCCAAAACTGGGGTATTTAGCCCCTCTAAGGCAGGCCATGAAGCTCTACTTTAAGGCTGGTCTCCCATTGCCCTGCCAGGCGGATGATTTCCCCGAATGTGCCGAATTAGCCGCGATGGCGACGGCGGCATCATCGGCGCCAGATTCGGCAAGCAGGACCAAGAGAGCGATGTAGAGAAATCGAGTGGCGGCATTACGACATGCTCTAGGAAGTGGGAACAAGGTACGTATCAAATCGTTCACGAGAGCATGCCGCCAAGGGTACACACCCTCGAACAGGGCAGCGCCAAGGTTTAGGAACTCTCACGTCCATGCTTCGGCACGGGCTACCTTACCATAGTGGGAGAGGCTAGGAACACGCCGTCTACAACCAAGACGCTCCATCCTACGCACCGTCGGAGGTCGTACCGTGGCAGCGACCAAGCGTCTACACTTAGCATGCTGGATTGTTTGACAGCCGGAGCCGGCGGCGGGCATCAGCTCAGCGCTGGAATTTAGGTTCAAGTTCACACGAACCTACGACCCCAAGAAGGAGATGCCGATTTTCAGTTTCGAAGAAATCGTTGCGGCGGCGCGGATGGTCCAACTGAACCGGGACTGGCGCACGCAAATCGCTCGTGCATGAATGATGCAGATTTCGTGTAGTTTGGCGGGAAGGCAATATATTAGTTTCAGTTAAATGATCAAAGAACTTATGTCCTCTCAACGCAATTGGCCAGCCAACTTTTCTGGTGGAGATCTGTAGTTTCTTCATTGTAGAATAGTTATGTTCAGACTGAAGAATGGCTTTTGTAGATGAAATGCTGACGAATTGTTCTATAAACTAGTAGGAAGTTTAGCCCACTTTTGTGCAGGTATAAGACCCTTTTGTATGGAAGTACTACTGTTGTAAGAAAATACTATCAAGTATCTATTTCCTTCAACTACTAGTCGTGGTTAAATCGAGTTAACTGGCATTTTTTTATCCAGACTATAGATTTTGTGTCTGCTGTCTATGCTGTAAACCATTTTTCCTTTGTCTTGTGTTGTCTGCAAAATGGTCCTGCAGTTCAACGTGTTACAAATATAGCTACCTTGTACTTGAGAGTAGATGGACTGCATTTTCCTGGCATCCACATAATTGACATTGCTCATTGCTAGACCACCCTCTTTTCATGAGGTTGTCCTTGGTTATTCACAGAAATTATAAAGCACGGTGTTCAACTACATCGATTCAAACTATTACACACACACACTACATCAAATTCATTACCCACGCATACTACATCGATTCAAACTATTACACACACATACTACTTCAAACTATTACACATACGTACTACATCGATTCAAACTATTACACATTTTTAGTCGATGCTAACTTCCTGCTACGCCTTCCATACTACAAATTCATTAGCCACACATACCATGGCAATTCACTAGAGCTCTGTCTTCACTCGAGGGAAATCAGAACCACCAGCTCGTCCAAGCCCAGTTCCCCCACCGAAACTGTGTGCGTTGTCGCGAAACGGAGGTGATCCTATGCCATCGATCCTTCCAGGCCAACACTGCAAGAAACAAGGACACTTTCTGGCAGCCTCTTTGGGGCCCTGAATGCCATGTACCGATTCAAGAACCTCCTCCAGGTGGATGATGACCGGTTGTTTCCACCAAAGTTGTCGCCCTGCCCTGCTTGGAATCTGCACCTCGTACATCTTAGGAACGGCGTTAGGATTTTTCAGCCACGCCTTTACCTCGATGACCCATCTGTTGCTCGGTGGCATGATTTCCACCAGCTTACCACCAATGCTACTGACGACCTGCTTGAGGGCCTCCGGTTCCCAAGCATCCAATGGGAGGCCGTCAAAGCCGAGTTTGGAGAAGAAACGAAGCTGCCACAAGCAATCGTCCCACCCACAAGCGTGATGCCAACGCATGAAGCTCATTTTCTCCCCACAGCACTCGAAAGAACGAGAAGAATGTAGAACGTGCTCAGTGTCTGAGCTGTATTCGAACCGGACGAAAAAATCGAATGGCGGCGCGCATACCACAATCTTGACCTCATTTCGTCTGATCCCCAAACGAGACCTGAAAGCCGACAGCAACTCTGCCGGCGACACGGCGGGACGGACGCCCAGCACGGTGGCCATGAGAGCATGGTCGTTGAACTGCTATGCCTAGGCTATCATGCCTAGGGTGCACGGTAGCACACAACTTCTCGAGGCCGGTCGCCGGCCTGGATCGCCCAACGGGACGCGCTCCGCTGTGCGAGAAGGACTAGCCAGAGGCGAGATATTAGTCCGAGGACGCGAAGCTCTGATACGGCGGACGATGCGACGGTGACGGCTACGAGCTTCGATTAGAGGCATGGGAGGTTGACCGAACGTGGCGGGGACACAAATTAGAGCAAGTGCGAGCTCCGATCTGAGACAAGCAGCCGAAGTTGAGCAAATGTTATGGGGAGGGGAGCAGGGGAGAATACCAGAGCAGAGCAAAGAAATAGATTTGGTCCACTCAGGGATCTGGTCCACGCAGGGGTAAGCTAGCCCACGACCGCAAAAGATAACAGGGAATACTAACAGGGCGGGCCAAGAAGAGTCGACCTAACGACGGTATTTGAGTTCAACTGTTTTTGTCTAGTTCAAACGACCGTTTGGCCGTTAGATTTGTATTCACCCCATTTGGCCCTTCTAGACAATTGGTGGTTCTACTACGGCCCCTCCGGGCGATTGATGACAACTCGGGTACCGGGATGCACTCGCCCGGAAAGTTTGGTACCCAAACGAACACTCCCCCCCACGGGTGGCCGGCAAGCACACCGATAGTTTGGGGAGGCCATCCCCTCCCCTCCCCCCAAGGATCAGCCTCTCAATGATCAAGCATTGGGAAAGAAAGAACAAATTTCATTCAAATTTAGGAAAAAATACAAGGTTTGAATGAAATTTGCGTGAATTTAAACATAAACCTAGACTACTAGGCAACGGTGCTAGGGTTTGCGCCGCCACGATCTACTCCTCATCGGAGACGAGGTTCACCCAGTTCGGCGCCTAGTAGGGGGCAGCCCCTGGATGGGCAGCGGTGGTGGCGGAGGTTGTTGAAAGGACGGAGACAGTGGAGGTGCGGGTGTGGCGACGGAAACTTGCAGCGCCTGAAAGGTGCCGGCCTAGTGCGCCTTCTCGTCTAGATCTCGATGCACCTCAAACTCTCACCTGCGATCTCGAAGGCCTCCTCCTTGGTGAGGCCGGCGACATGAGGTCGGTGACATAGTCCTACTCCTCTTCCTCCTCCTCCTTCACCTCATGGCCGGCTCCTACGGCCGCCAGCTCCTCCGCCTAGTTGATGCAGCATACACTCCCTTAAAAATAGATCTATGCGTCTATGTAATAGCTATGAATTAAGATCATAGCACAAAATGTATTTGTACTTGCACCATAGCTGAGAAATAGTGGATTTCCCGTTGATAAAAAGAACTATAGAAGGGTTAGTGCTTTTTCTACTTTTTGGTGGCCACCACACTCGATGATATCATCCTCCAATGCAGTGAGCGGGCATGGCATATTGCTAGGGTGACACGAGTTGAATGACAAAAGATGATATTGTGCTACAAAGAATACCTCGATTGCTGGATTTCATCATAGACTTATATAAGAGAAATAACTTCATCTATACAAAACAATAATAAAACAAAGAAGATTCTTCTATCCTGTCGGACTTTTTGCATTCAACCCCTCAAATATTTGGAGTTGAACCTATAGGACCTCACCCGTCCACAGTCCGTCGTCCGTCCTAAGAAAATTTTGTGTTCAACCCCTCAAATATTTGTAGTTGAACCTATGCTCGTCCTCCAGTATAAAGGTGATAAAACTAAATATGGACTTTGGAGTTTGTTTTTTATGTTGAACATCATAACTTGTGATCATTTCTACACAAAGTTAAATAATTTATCATTTAAAGAATGACGCCAAGCACTTATAAAGTGATATTTCTCGTTCCTCATCTATGCTTATCAATAAGTCAATCTTCTATAAAAACAAATGCACAAAGTACTATGAACTATTAATCATGCAAAGTCCAAGTGAAAGTGCATTGTGTATTGTCATACTTTGGTATTTAGAATCATGATCATTTCTCATATATGTGGACACTACCCCTTAAGTTTATGCTTAAACAACCGTACATAACCAGTGTTTGGTTCCACTACCCCTCATCTTTCGGATTCGTTTGGCATTTTTGGTTTTTTGGACTCTTTTTCCTTCTTTACTCTCAACACCTATATATTGTAATCGTATATATGAAAAAGTAAAATAATTTTGGCAACTTTTCCTACATACTCACTCTCTCATTCTTGATAAATTTCTTTGAAGTGTTTGTGCCCTTTTCTTCGAAGTAGCACCCCTGCTCGAAGGGTTTTTTCCATCATCTTTTGGGTATGCATATTTTATTCTAGTACAAGCTTGCTTATGCCTTATGAGTTCATGGTCACCCCATAACCAACTTATCTATGACAACCATAACCATAAACAATACCATTTGAAAGATAAATAAAATCCACACATGAATATACATGGAATAGCATCTTGCTATATGTATTTATGGTGGACACGGTGGAATAACTTGGTTTTATAGGAATTATGGATGCACAAGTCTTTTCTTGTTTTTATTACTAGGCTAGCAAGATGGGGATAATTGACCAGCTACAAGCATGCAAAAGTGTCCATAGTACTAATCATTTCTTAATAGACAAGATCAACTTAAGGTTAAACATCTATGCTAATAAGAGCTATCACTAAATAATACACTTGCAAATTATCACTCATTCAAATAAATTAACCATTTAACAAAGTGTGACAATATGCATAGCTTGTAATGCAACTGTTATTCCCTTATCCCGTTTATAATGCATCTAATTTCTTTTTATTTCTACAACAACCTTATGATAGTGGTCTTGGCAACATGAATAAAATGCAAACTTAACATAAAAGTGAAGGAGACATGCCCTAGAGGCCAATAAATAAAGTTGTTTTATTGATATATCTTTAATGTTTATAATAGTTTTGCATCATGCTATAATTATATTAAGCGGAAACATTAATACATATGTGATGTATAAACAAACAGGTCCCTAGTATCCTCTAGTACTAGTTCGTTGGGTGGATGATAGAGGTTTCCCAATCATGATTTGACTAAAAGGTTAATTGGCAAAGAGGTCACTTAATGAAGTGATGGACACACTTGACCATAGAATTGCAATATGATCCAGTCACAAAGTTCAACGTTGCGATATCTAGTGAGGTGTAGTGACTTAATCCTTCGACCGTGAGATCATGTTTAATCACTATCTCTAGAGGCTGCTTTGACCACATCAACCTCCATGACCGTAACTGGTTGGCTATAAAAGGTGTGCATTGGGTATTCTAGAGGAATAGTTGAGGTGTATGTATCGAGATCGGGATTTTCCTATCTGAGTGATGGATATATATTTTGAGCCCACTTGGTGAAATTGAATCAATGAGCTTGCAAGCATGTGACTAGGTCACGAGGATGTAATATCATGGAAACGAGTAAATGTGTTTGTCGGTAATAAGATCAAACTATATATGGATACATGATATCAGGTCTTGGACAAACCAAGTATCGTTGTGCAAAAGGAATAAGACTTGGCGTTTAGAAGGTTCAAGCGAACAACCAAATTCGTGGAATATACAGGGGCCATCATGTGTTTCTAGATACCTCTATTGGTCATTGATCGGAGAGATGTCTCGATCATGTCTGAATATCCCCGAACCGGCTGGGTGTCACGCTTAAGGGTAAAGACGCTACGGGTTGATCCGATACCAATAAAGAAATAGGAAGAGAGGGAATAGGAAGGGTTCCGGAGATATACCAAAGTGTTTGGACATTATTCTAAAGGAGTTTTGAACAAGGAGGAATTAAATAAAGTGTATTTAATATTTAATTATGAATTAATATTTAAATATAATTATTTAATATAAAATAAAAAGGAACCCCCCACATGGGCCCTCCCTAGGAGGGAGAAGGCCCAAGAGGAAGGCGCCTAGGGCCAAGGGGGCCATGCGGCCAAGGGTGGGAGGGCTCCCACCCCACCAGCCACCCTTAGGTGGGCTTGGGCGTGCGAGTGGGGCCCACTCTGTCGGTGACCAGCCCCTCCCAACTCTCCTCCAACGTTTAGTCCTACCTCAGGACTTCGAGAGTGGGAGTGCCTTAGTTTTTCCTCTATATAGGGGTGCCATTCACCCCAATTCCTCATCCCACAATTGGTCTTTGCCATTCTCTCTCCCTCTCGAGCATGTTCCCAAGTTTGGAACATGCTCTACAAGGTAGAGTTTTCTCCACCCAGCGCACACCATCATGCTGCTGGAATCGGTCCAGAGCTTCTTATTCCTCTGCCTTGCTTTACCGAGGCCCGGGAGACATCTTTACACCTTACGTGTGTAAAACTCGACGAGGCACTATTGTTAGTGGTGTTGGACGCTTAGAGCCTTCTAGACCTCAAGGTATGCGATGCTCAGTTTCATCAGCAATGTTTGTGCGGGAACATAATATTGTGTCCGGTATTCAAAGGTATTAATATTGTATCCCGCTCTTTATTGTACTTCTCCATAGATATATCTTGGTTGGTGCATTCCCGTAGTAGAATTTTTTTGTTCTCTGCCACAGAAACCCTTTAGTGGTATCAGAGCGATCTATGCGTAGATGTACTAGTACGAGTAGAACACACGTGGATTGTGTGGGTATTGATTTTCTACTTGCTACCCTCCCACATGTACTTGCAAATATTGCAGCAATGTTGGATGAAGTGGCCCGGACCAACCTTGTGGTAACATTACGTGAGACCGGTTCCACGACTAACATATGGCTTATACCATATAAGTGCCTGGCGGGTGTCTGTCTCTTTGACATTAGTTGATATGGAATTTACAAAGGACGACCATGGAAAGGGATTAAAATGGAAACTATTTAATCCATGTGGTGGTTGGATCGTAGGTAAGAAATGATTCTTATACGAAAGCCCAATCAACCACGTAAAGCTTGCCAAGATAAAGTAGAAGCATCTAACTTTGTTTTGCAGGAGGGCAAGCGATATGCGTGGTTTTAGGTAAGTGTTTATGGGATTAACAATCGAAGGCAAGGTGGCACCGTTAACCTGGTGAAAATGTCGGCATTCTCTATGGCGATCAAGACGCGACAAAACCACTACATCACACATATACAATTGTTTACATTAGATGTTAGTTGTTGTGTGGATATTTTTGTGCTAGTATTATACTTACGACGGTAGCATAATAATATAATCCCTCATACTATAATTCCAATATTCGTGTTCTCCCACACGTGTGCACCACCAAGAAAGTTCACATTTATGAAACAGGCCATGATGATTGGGTGATAGACACCTCTGCGTTCTCATACAGTGGGTGTAAGCCATGTATGCACTTCAATACACTATGTTTAAAGTTGGCGAGTCTAGCATGTACAGACATGGCCTCAAAACACAGATGACCGGAAGGTTAAGCATGAATCACGTATGATGTGATCGATATGTTGATATCTACCCTGGCAGCTGCAACAAAGGTCGTGATGATCGGGGATGATGTGGTGTAAAGGGATCATGTAGTCACCAAACAAATGTTGAGGGATGTTCATTTGAGTGGGAGTTCTAGTATTTTAGTTTGACTAAATAAGAACCCATATTATGGACATTAAGATTGATTACTCTGCAAATACTATTATAGATGTCTCGCCCTACCTTCAACCTTGGACCCTTCCTTAAGAAAGAAAAGCTCAAAATTGACGGGACGAACTTCACGACATGGTCCTGCAATCTTAAGATTGTCCTTGTTCCGCAAAAAATCTCCTACATACTTGATGCTACGATAGGTGACCAACCCGCTGCCAATGCCTCTCGGGCTGATAAAAATGTTTATCAGTAGAAGGATGATGATAATGCCTATGTCCAGAGTGGCATGCTCTACACCTGGAGGCTGGCCTGCAGAAGCACTTTGAGAACAAGAGTGCCTTTGAGATCATCACCGATCTCAAGGCCATCTTTGTGCCTCGGGCCAGGTTTGAGAGGTATGAGGTTTCGAACCTCTTCTTCTCTAGCATGATGGAAGAGCACATCAGCTTGAGCGAGCATGTGGTCAAAATGTCTGGCTATGTTCAATCCTGAACGATCTTGATTGCAAAATCAATGATGAGCTAGTAGTTGATAGGGTGATGTAGTCTCTTCCCCTAGCTACAAGAGTTTCATGCTAAAGTACAACATGTAGGGGATGGATAAGACCCTGTCTGAGTTGTTCTCCATGCTCAAGCACGCTGAGGTGGAGATCAGTAAGGAGCACAATGTCTTGATGGTCAATAAAATTCTTAACTTCAAGAAATCTTTCAAGAAGGGCAAGGGAAGAGGGTCAAACCCAAGAAAGACGGCAAGCATGTGCCTCTTCCTCTAGGGTGCCAAGGTCAAGCCCGACACCACATGCTTCTACTGGAAGGGTGAGGGTCACTAGAAGTGCAACTACGCCAAGTATTGATGATAAGAAGGCTAGCAAGATTGTTGCCAAAGAGAAAGGTATATATGATATACACGTTATTAATTTTTTCCTTACTATTGCCAGGAGCAACATGTGGGTATTTGATACAGGAGTTGCGGAATAAGTGGCACCTGGTAAAGGATGAGGGGATTATGCATGTTGGCAACATCAACAAAGTTGAAGTCCTTGCCATCCAGACCCTCCCTCTGCATCCCCCTTCAGGATTAGTTTTGAATTTGAATAAGTGTTACTATGTACTTACCTTGAGCATGAATATTATCAGTGGGTCTTGCTTGTTGCAAGACCGTTATTCGTTTACATCAGAGACAAGTGGTTGCTCTATTTATATGAATAATGTGCTTTATGCTCATGCACGACAAAGTAAAGGTTTATTCTTATTGAATATTGATTGTGATGATACACACATCCATAGCATAGATGTCAAGCGATGCAAGCATGGTGATGATAATTCCATGTATATGTGGCACTGTCGTCTGGGTCATTTGGTGTGAAACGCATGAAGAACCTACACACTGCTGGACTTCTGGAGTCATTAGATTTTGAATCTCTCGACACGTGCGAACCATGCCTCATGGGTAAAATGACCAAGATATCATTGAATGGAATGATGGAACGGGCTGCAGACCTATTGGGAGTCATACATTTAGATGTATGTGGACCAATGAGCGTCTCCACACGCAATGGTTATTGTTATTTTGTCACCTTCATTGGAGATTTGAGTAGATACAGGTATATATACTTCATGAAGCACAAGCCAGAAACCTTTGAAAATTCAAAGAATTTCAAATTGAAGTTGAGAATCAACTCGATAAGAAAATCAAACACCTTCATACTGATCGAGGGGGGAGTATTTGAGTCACAAGTTTTGCACAAATATGAAGGCTTGTGGAATTGTACCACAATTTACGCCGTCTATAACACCAAAGTGTAATGGTGTGTCCGAGTGACGTAATCGCACTCTGTTGGATAGTGTACGGTCTATGCTGTCTCTTATCGAGTTATCTGTATCATTCTGGGGATATGCACTTGATACTACCGCATTCATTTTAAATAGGGCACCATCCAAAGCCGTGGAGACAACATCATATGAGACATGGCATGGGATGAAGCCAAAATTGTCTTTTCTGAAGATTTGGGGATGCGAGGCTTACGTTAAGAAACTACAACCTGACAAACTCTAACCTAAAGTGGAAACATGCATCTTTGTAGGATATCCAAAGGAAACTATTGGATATAATATACCTTCTACAACCAAGATGAGGGAAAAATGTTTATCGTGAAGAATGGTACCTTCCTCGAGAAAGAGTTTCTTGCGAAAGGTGTAAGTGGAAGGAAGATACAACTCGATGAGATTGTCGACCCGGATCTTAAAATACCGAGGGTCGCAACGGAAGATATTCCAGAGATACCCTCATTAATTAAAGTGGGAGAAAATTATGATGATCATCAACCCCTTGAGGAAATAGCTATCAAACCACGCAAGTCAAGAAGAAGGCGTGTCACTCTTGATTGGTAAAATTATCTTGTGAACATAGTCAAGTTGGTTGAACATGATGAACCTGCAACCTACACGGAAGCAATGGAAGGCCGTGAACCCGAGAAATGGCAAGAATCCATGGAATCCAAAATGATGTCCATGTATGACAACTAGGTATTGACCTTGTGAAAGATCTATATAAGCGACTAGAGGGGGCTGAATAGGCGCTACTCAATTTTTAACTTCTTTTCAAATTAAGGCTTGACACAGAGTAAGTTATCTAGATATGAAACTAGGTGAGAGAACCTATATGACAATCAATCATGCAAGTAACAATAGTAGAGAGTAAAGGATAGAAATAACCGAGAGTAGACACGAAGATGTTTTCCTGAAGTTCCTTCCTTTTGAGGGGAAGTACCTCTCTATTGGAGGGGTGGGTGGTACTAAGACCACTAGTGCCACAGAAGGCCTCACCCTATTCTCCCGCGCACCTTCCTCACGGCAAGCACACGATCCACTATACGGTGTCCTTGAAGGCAACAACCGAACCTTGTACAAATCATTGGGGCACTTCTCCACAGCTGAATTAGAGGCTCCCAAGATGACCCTGAAGCTCTTACACACGAGGATGAGGTATGGAGCACGATGATACATTGCAAATGTATCTGTAATTTTTGATGTTCCATGCTTAGTTTTATCCACTTTCTTGTGTTTTGTCCACCCTTTGGTGTACTTTTCATATGATTTCTTGGACTAACCTATTAACAAGAGCCACAGTGACAGCTGCCTGTTTTTGCTTCCAGGAAAGTCAGAAAATGAATATTCTTGGAATTGGATGGGACAAAAGCCAAAGTGCCTATTTTTTCAGAAGTCATCAGATGCTAGAATACGAGACGGAGAAGGGCTGGGGGCCGTCCACACCACCTGGCCGCACAGCCAGGCCTAGCCCATGCCAGGGGGTGGTCTGGCCGACCCTAGCACCCCCTCGGCCTCTCCTTTCGCCTATATATTGCCGTCGGGATGAAAACCCTAAGTACCCGATCAAAACTCCACAAAAGAGTCTGTAGCCGCCTTCCTCTCCATCCCTAGATCGGGAGGGATCTGAAGCTCTTCCAGGCACCCTGCCGGAGAGGGGAATTCACCCTGGAGGCCTTCTTCATCATCATGCAAGCCTCCGGTGTGATGCGTGAGTAGTTCATCTTTAGACTACAGATCCATGTAGTATCTAGATGGCTGGTTCTCCTCCTTTGTGCTTTCATGTCTAGATCTTGTGAGCTCCGTTCATGATCAAGATCATCTATTTGTAATTCTGCATGTTGTGTTTGCGGGGATCCGATGGATATTGACATGCTATTTCAGATTGATTATTGATTCTATCATGTCTTTGTTATTTGTGATCTTGCATGCTTTCCGTTGTTAGTAGCTATCTTGGCCAAGTAGATGCTAGCAACTCCAAGAGTTAGTATTTATGCTCGATAGTGGGTTCATGCCTCTGGTAATCTGGGGAAGTGACAGAAACCTCTAAGGTACTAGATGTGCTTTTGCTACTAGGGAGAAAACAACAATCCTTTGTTCATAGAACAATCGTATTGTTTACTTTACACGCAATTCATAAAGCAGTAATTTGTTGCTTGCAACTTAATACTGGAGGGGGTTCAGATGATAACCTGAAGGTGGATTATTAGTCATAGATGCAGTTGGATGGCGGTCTATGTATAATGTTGTAATTCCCAATCAAGTTCCAAAGGATTCAAGATGATTAGTATATGCATGTATTGCTTTCTCGATGTTTGTCAGTTGCCCCGCTGTAATTTTTTCACCCAGCATGTTATCTATCTTAAGGAGAGCCATATCTAGTGAACTATGGATCCCGGTCCTTTCTTTTACATACTCTACAAACTATTTACTGCTTTGTGTTTACTTTCTGCAAACTTTTTACTTCCTTCCATTCGATGCGTTTAATCCTTTGTTTTCAGCAAAACCGGTGAGATTGACAACCTCATCGCAAGTTGGGGACAAAGTTCTGTGGTTGTGTTGTGCAAGTCTCCGTGTTGCTACTAGCACCAATGGTGCGCCCTGCCAAGGCTCAACTAGCAACACCTTTGGGGTGTTTCCTTGCTCCTACTGGTTCGATTAAACCTTGGTTTCATAACTGAGGGAAACTTGCTGCTGTGCTCATCATAGCTTCCTCTTGGTGTTCCCCAACGAGCTCTACATCAACACTGAGCCATCAGGCATTTTTCTGGCGCCGTTGCCGGGGAGTCAAGGACATCTTCATAAGGGGAGTCCCTCATAACCAATCTCTTTACTTTGTTATTTTTGTTTTGCTTAGTTTCTTTTTGCTTTGTTGCTTGTTTCTTTATCAAAAACACAAAAAAATAGTTTTACAAGTTTGCTTTGTTTTTCAAAAACATAAAAAAAATTAGTTCCTTTCTTAAGTTGCCTCTATGTCTAGCCTTGCTCCAATCAGTATGTCACCCGAGGAAATGATTTTCACTTTTAAACAAGGAATTGAGGAAAATTTTAAGGAAGATTGGTCTAGAATCTCTGATCTACATGAAAAAACTGAGCCTAAAATGACTCAAATCTTGTTCCTTAGTAGTTTTTACCTTGGAATTGCTCATTGCTATAGATATGCTTTAGATGATGTTGTGGGAGGAGATTTCCTCCAATGTAATGAGGATGATGCTATTAGTGCTATAAAGAAATTGATCCTTACTTACAACTTGCCTAGTCAAACTGATATTTCTTTTGCAAGAATATTTGCTAGATTGAACAGTCTTGAGACTGGTACTGCTAGGTTAAAAGATTGCTATAATACGCTTAGGGATCATCATAATTATGTTCCAATAAATTCTGAACCATCAAAGTGGCTCCCTACAGTAAAGATTGAGATAAACACAGAAACTTTTCAGGCCCGCTGTGATATCATGTCTGAATTTGGTCTTATGCCCAAAGATATTTATGAATCTTTGAATCTTTGGGGGCTTACTAAAGGGGGAAAAGAAATATCTCTTGCTAATAATGTTACCATATTACCTATTGGAATAGCTGAAGGAGTGTTTACAAAGATCCTTGGGAAAATGATTTCTACTGATTATCTTGTTATTGAATGTGCAGGAAAAGGACAAATTACACTTGGAAGGTCCCTATTAGAACTCCTTGGAGCAATAATAGATGTGGGAAAGGGGACCATGCACGTTTCTTCTCCACCAAACAATCATATTTTCCCCAAGGTTAAGAATAAAAGTAAGAGAGGTAAGGGCAAGAAATTTGGTCTTAATGCTTCTTTATTTGAGAACACTTGATTCTTTTTGCTTCTTATGCCTAACTTAAAGGCGTTAAAGAAAATTACTTATTGGGAGATAACCCAAAAGTTTTAGATGAGTCTTGGAGGTTATTACTTCTGTGCTTCACCGTAAAAATTCGTGTATAATCTCTGAACATATTTTTGAGGCGTGAATATTTGTGCTTCTGGCCGAGATTGTTATCTAACTTTCGTTATTTCAACACTTTTGGATTTGAGCAACAGAAGGTCTTCGAAAAAATTCGTTTTTGCCTGCTGGTCTATTTTGACAGATTTCTGCTATTTTCTGCATTTGCTTCTTGCTGGTTCCTTTTTGAGTTCTTTTGGGGAATTGAGATTTTTGAGGGTCGTGTTACAGTAGCTAGTGTTCTAATGGAAGTTTATTTGATGTTAGAACTGAACCTTAAGACTTATTATCTTGAGTGCACTAATGTTGCTAATAAAGATTGTGTGAAGTTATGTATGAAGGAAAAAAATTCAGGTGTATGGAAGGAATGAGTAATGAGATGAAGGATGGACTAAAGCTCAAGCTTGGGGATGCCACGCGTGTCACCCCAAGAAATTTCCAACAAGCACAAGCGTCAAAGCTTGGGGATGCCCAAGGCATCCCCTTCTTCATCAATAAAAATCTCAGGTTTCTTCCAAACGCTTCATTTTTATTGTTTCATGCACAGTTGTGTTGTTCTTGGAGCGCCTTCTTCTTTGTTTTCGTTTTGGTTTTTCGTTTGCTTGGTTTTCTTAGTTTTCTGAATAAATTGGTTGGACCCCCTCTTTCATACATTGGTTTTCAAATAGTTTGGTTTGGATTAAAAAAGAGTAAGAAAGTTCATGCTTATGTGGTAAAAATAGCTCGTTTTTGACTGTGGCCTATGCTTTGTCATGCCATGCTTGATATTGTTTTGGCTTTATGCTTAGTATTCTTTGATGTAGCATGACTTGTTATAAACAATTGAGATTGCTTAATGTGCCTTGGATGAATCATGCATTGTTTTAGCATATTAAAGCATAGTATAGTGGTATTCTCCTTTGATGCTTTATTTGGGTTGACTTGGCGCATGCTCACACCATGTTATGACTATCTCAAGTCACCATAGCCTTTATGATCCTTTACTTTTCAACTTGTAGTATCACTTTATGCTTTGATCAATGATGTTTTGTCGCTCTGCATGATTATGGGCATTATTGCTCTCTTAGTTTGTCGCTCCCAGTCTTTTGCTAGCCTCGACAACCAAGTATGAGTTCTACTCATGCATCCAACTCCCTAAACCAAGTTATTCCAAAGAGTCCACCATACCTACCTACTAGCTTATGCTATTCCAAGTATATTCATGCTTTTGTTTACCTTCCGAATTAAACTTGTTATGAGAAAACTAGTGATTAAAGCTCTCACAAACTTGATGGCACAGTTTACTTTTCTTGCCCTTAATAAACTTGAACCATGGTGTCGTCTATGTTGTATATGATTGCACTTATTTGTTGGGAATTAGCAGAACCATGCTGTCATGGGGAACGCTTTCAACATTGCACTTGGTACTTGTACCTAGTTGATATCATGCTCTTTTGTATATGGATATCGTCGGTGTGAAATGAAAGGGGAGCTTGTAAGTCCATGGAGTTATGTATATGTGTTAGAGAAACGCATGGGCCACTGGTCTAATCCATGCTGACATGGTGGAAACCTGCAGCGTAACCATAATGAGCTGTCTATGAAGCATTCTTCTTATAAAAAAAGAGTCCTATATTGAGAAAAAAATAAAAAGAGAAAAAAAGAGATTATGAAAAGAGGAAAGAGAGAAAAAAGCACCATATTCCCATGGTAAATAAGAAGATTGCTGAGATGCTCGTTGTCTGCTTGCCTTGTCATTTTGATATGGGGATTCTTCCTTATCATCGGGCAAGGGGTACCCCGTTGGCGGTTCTCTATGATACACATGTACTTACGATGACAAGAACTTACCGGTGACTAAACTTGAGTAGCATGAGGAGCGGCCCTCGTATACAAGGGAAATGAGATTTCTAACTTATACTTCATCAAGCATGTACACCATAGTTTGTTCACTTTAACCTTAATCACTTCAAGATGCTTATGATAGGGGCAATGAGAGCTGAAAGCTATAAGTACCATAATTTTTGGAAGCTCTTTATGAGACTTGAATTCCTACTTCCTTTTATGAAGGCCTTTCTTCCACCATTATATTGAGTCTCCACCTTCTACCTCTATGCACCTACTTTGAGAGCATAGTGGCCATTCTTAGTTCTATGTGCATTGTCCCAAGACTAGTTGATTGATGCATAACTTGATATTGCTTGTTTTAAACTATTTGTATCTAGTCACTCTTATGAACTTTGAAGGTGTCCTATGCATTTATATTTGCTACTCTATGAGGGACAAGCTGAATACTATTATGCTATGTTTTCTTTATGTGAAACAAACAAACGTCTTGCAAAGCATTGTTATTCATGAATCTTTTGTTTGTGCCTTTTCATGTTGCATCATAGTTTCTTTGTCTTATTGCTAGAACTTTTTCTTTCATGTTATGATTGAAGTACTATGATCCCAGCTTTGAATGTTTTACAAATACTTTGATCAAGACTTTGATGGTGCATGTTACCTCAAAAATTATTCTTTCTTTTTATCACTTACCTACTCGAGGACGAGCAGGAGTTAAGCTTGGGGATGTTGATACATTGCAAATGTATCTATGCTTTTTGATGTTCCATTCTTAGTTTTATCCACTTTCTTGTGTTTTGTCCACACTTTGGAGTACTTTTCATATGATTTCTTGGACTAACCTATTAACAAGAGCCACAGTGCCAGCTTCCTGTTTTCTGCTGTTTTTGTTTCCAGGAAAGTCAGAAAATGAATATTCTCGGAATTGGACGGGACAAAAGCCAAAGTGCCTATTTTTCCGGAAGTCATCAGATGCCAGAATACGAGACAGAGAAGGGCTAGGGGCCGACCACACCACCTGGTCACACGGCCAGTCCTGGCCCGCGCCAGGGGGTGGTCTGGCCGACCCCAGCACCCCCTCCGCCTCTCCTTCCTCCTATATATTACCCTCGGGATGAAAACCCTAAGTACCCGATCAAAAATCCACGAAAGAGTCTGTAGCCACCATCGTCTCCATCCCTAGATCAGGAGGGATCGGAAGCTCTTCTCGGCACCCTGCCAGAGAGGGGAATTCACCCTGGAGACCTTCTTCATCATCATGCAAGC